>CM057000.1:14298430-14421504 GCA_029891345.1 Dryococelus australis | reverse complement strand
AAGCTCATGCAAAAAAAAGTTTACTACTTTTAAAAAAATTACACCTAATGACAACACCCTCCGTTTTTGCGCAAAAAAGAAAAACTAATAATTTTTTTTGAAGGGGAAAATTATTTCTTACCGGGCCCACTACCAACATAAACATTTTTTTAAATTGTTTCAAAAAAACACTCTTTAAAAAGGGTGAAATATAAAAATTTATTTATAAAATATAATGATCTTACATAAACGAAACCAAAAATTATTTTCAAATTATTTTCTTGCTGTTTTTAATAAATCTGTTTATTTAAAAATAGTGTAAACTATAAGAAAATAGCAAAAACCAAAAAAACCAATAACATTATTTTAAAAGTTGTAAGTACAATCTAAACTATTAAAACACCTATTATTAAAGCACCTATTATTAGTGAAAACTGAGTTGTAGTAAATATTTATTATATCAAGATACTGATTCTTTAATACATAGCACAACTAAAGAATATTTTATTAGAAAAGTTGATAAATCGATTTGATAATGCTGATTTAATTTTTAATTTTTTAATTTTGTTTTATGTCTTGATAAATTCCTAAAATTTTAATTTACTTGATAGTTTGTAAAATGTTTGTGAATAGAACAGAAAATTTTAGTTTGCAAGATTTTGGCCTTTGGGTTGTTCCACGTCACTGTCGTTTGACTTCCCAATGTTTCGGAAGACATTTCAGCCTCCATTATTAGGGGAAAGTAGCACATCACTATTCCCATGATCACGTACGCCAACGACAAGTTCGGCCGCAAGATTACTGGGTACCTGGTCGCTGCCCCCTTCGTCGTAGGCAGTGTGCTGTATCTTCACGCTAACTCCTTCTTTATGCTACTGTGCGACAGGTAATTGCAAATATACTCCATCCATGATTGCTTTCAAATTTTATGAATATCTACTAATGTTCGAATTTAAGAATATTGTTAAGCTCATGCAAACAAAAGTTTACTACTGTAGAAAATTACACCATAATGACAACATCCTGCCGTTTTTGCGCAAAAAAGAAAAACTAATAATATTTTGAATGGGAACTATTTCTTATCAGGCACTACCAACATAAACATTTTCTCATTGTTTCAATAACACTCATTGAAAGTGAAATATAAAAATTTACTGATAAAATAAATTAAAAATTTTAACATGGCGAAAAGTTATATACTTAATATTAACCGAATTTTAAAATGCTTGTGTTATACTGCATATTTAGGAAACAACCATTCACGCCATAAATGTTATTTTTGGAAGGTTTAGTTCAGATATTGTTGCCATACTGCAAACATACTAGTAGTTGTTCGTGCAAGACGATGCCTCGGGAGGGCAGATTTTATCTGGGATCTTGCATTTACCACGTCCTTCCAGTCCGGCACTGCTCCACTCTCGCCTCTTTTCACTCTCATTGGCTCTCAAGACCTCGTTTAGATAAGAGCTGCCCAAAACCTTCAACAATTCAACATATCGGATGTTCATCAGCTTATGCTCCAGTAGTAAGGGATTTTGTCCTTGTCTATTTACTGTGAAGTTACTGGACCAAAATTGTTAAGGTCCTGTCTTACAAAGTCTCATTGAATTGATAAATAAAGTAAAATACACCAATTATTCAAGTCTAGCACTTCCTCAAATGTACTCGCGAGATTGCCGTATCTTCAGTGTTTTTCAAATAGACACTTCGCTAGAAATTACGTTCGCATCATTCATGTGCTACTTACAGTGAGTGACTGTAAGATATAGGATGTCTCTTAGCAAGGAGGTCTGGAGAGCCGATATGAGATACTTACAAAAACAGCTGATTGGTATAAAATTGGGTGAAACTACATAAAGTAGAAAATAAATTAACGAAAATCAAAAAATATATTAAAATCCTGGCGATTTCCTAATATATAGAGTAATTTGGAATTTACTGTGGTTATAAAATAAAAACTAAATGTAAATAAAATAATATGAAAACATGGTACTATAGATTTTAAAATATCGGATTAATTAAACTGAAACAGTAGTTTTGTTTAACATGATATTAAAACATAAATAAAGTTATATAGACAAAAATGAAACTAAACTTGTTAGATTCTAAATTTGAGTCAATAGGTGATTTGATTCCAAGTAACATACTTAAGACTAAAACGAATATGTGTTAGAGATATTTTTGAATGTGCTCTTTATGGCGTGGTGTTCTTGTATGCCATCGTTGGTTGGTGTTAATCTATGTGTATTCAGCAGCTCTCTTGTTATTTACACACTGCCAGCACGAGTCCATTCCCAACCTGACCATACGTGTAAAAGCAAAACTCACGACGGTCCCACTACTTACTGCATGTTTCATGGCCCGAATGTGGGCACAACCTCTATCCTTCCGCACTGCAACTGTACTCTGATGAGTAAACTATCATCCTCCCCTGTATGAAGTATTCCGACTTCAAGCTTTGAAGCCTTTACCCTAATACCCCCTCTAATGGATCCTCGGAATTTTCCTCTCGTACTTGGTCGTATTGCTCCAATCTCTTCCCAATCGTTGTGAAAAATTCATTCCATATCACCTGCAGCTCTTTATATTTCATAGATTTTCCCAATTCCATGTGAATGTTCTTTCTACATATATTCCCTATAGCCATTGCCCAGTACCTTCAGGTTTGATGCAGTCCATAATCGCATATTGCAATGTGTCGTCGACTCAGCAAACATCACGAAGTGATGGTTTCTCCAGCCTTCGCTTTAAAGTTCTTGTGGCCTGTATACAGTAGTACACTTTAATGATCGATACCGATCCAATCCCATTTCATTCGTTCCTTTATTTCTCAAGTCAGTATGTATGTAACTTTTCGACAGTGAACGATGCATCTTGCAACTTCAGGAGAACTTCTTCAATTACTTCCGACTTCTGCTTCGACAGTCTCCCAACTCGCGCTCTCTCCGCCACATTGCTTCGGTATTTGACCTGAAGGACACAGCAGTACTCCAGTCAAGATCGGAAGTTACTCATTGGGTACTGTTCTGTAAGCTCTAGTAACAGTCAGTATGACCATCGTCTTCCTTTGAGCACTGATAGGGCTTCTGCTACACCATGCTGACTCAGGTCTATTATGCCATATTACTGCGCCATATAATATTAGCTGAAATCTCTCCAGATGAAGGAAAGAAGTGCAGAATTGTCCAAATAGGTGGAGTAATACGAAATAGCACTAGACTTAGTTGAAATGTTGAATTGGCAAATAGTTGAATAAAACTTCAATCACAACTTCAAAAATTACTTAAAATAAAACTTCCTGTAAACACCGGAACACACCAAAAACGCCTAAAAATTAGTTACTTGCTCTAGAGTAAATTAAACATGGCACGAATAACCTGAGAAGCATGATGCTGTATTCGTCCTTCTTTGAGGGAATAAATGAAACTCCGTAGTTCCGTAGGATCGCCAAAGATAAATCGAAATAATTAAAAGCCCTACATGTTTAATCAAAACTATCTCTGCACTACTCTACATGAGGATGCTAATAAGGTGCAGGGGAATCATCTACATGCAGCAGCTTCCCTAACACAGGAGCACACGGCTAACACGTCATATCTCTACCGCGGCTGAGCACACAGTCACGCAAAGATGGTTAGCGAAGGCGGAAGGATACGAATTTGCAAGTTTCGCGTGAGAACGAGGGTTGCAATATTTAGTTCGCACTTGGTTCCTAGAGACTGCTGGGTATTCTGAAAACGGTTAACAATTACACACGACTGCTCTGCAGTTATAAATACACGTGTTGCATCTCTAGCAATTAACACGGACAAGGTACATCAAAAAGCGTCCCACGCTTCACAAATGCGAGCGTGACAGCTAACATCCGGTTGCAAGCTGAGCTGTCCGCAACAAGCAACCGGCCTCCAGCGAGGTTTAGAAAAAGTTAAGTCTGTACTAACACCAATGCTCGGATACTTGACTGAAATAAAATTTTCTGAAACAATACAGTAGCCTTAAAATTGGAATAAAGCAGCATTGGCTTAAACAATAAAAAAATAGCGACACTAGTAATTAAAAAAATGATTTGGTATTTGACAGTAGTTAAGTATAAACATATTGTCGCACAAAAATTTTTTTAAAATTTTATGACGACACATATGACATTTTACCTAGTGTAGTTCATGTAAACGTAAAAAAATATAATTTTTAAAACAATGTTATAATATAAATAATATTTTTTGGGTTTTAAAAAAACCTTGTTCATGAGTGTGATTAAAACTTTAGTTCAGATAGTATCACCAGCTGCAGAAATATTATCAAAAAATATAAAGCATTTAAAAGTAGACACAAACAAAAAATAAAAATATATGGATTTACAATTGCACAAAATTGAATGCAGTTTTATTTGGAAGCCTAGGAACCCTACACATAAAATCAAGAATTGGCAATAGAAAACTGCTCTATCAATCAATCTTAGTAAACACTTTTCAAAATACAGTATCATGCAATGATAACACATACCATATATTCGTACATTTCAATCCTGCGCAGAAAATGATATATTATATGGATGTGTACGAGAAGAGTGAAGTAGGCGTTATATTATTCCTAGCATTGCACTCTAGCTTAAATATCCTAAAAATGTTTTTGTTGGTAATACAAATAAGAATCCAGAGTACCAGCAGTAAAATATGGCCCTTAGCATTGTATATGAATTTATTTTCAGAAAACAATGCTGCACTTTACTAACTCAGTCCATTTTATAGCCAACTATATGTAGTCCAGTAAACTTCAGGGCTAGAGAAAAAAATTTTAGCCAAACATTGCATAACAACCAAGAACATATATTCCTAATTTCCCTTGGAAATACTATTGTAAAACAATTATGTGTGGATCCATTTCCCCAAATTCAGTTTGTCAAAATTCCTTTACATCGTATCGTTGTGCTAAGAGCATTTTGACCAATGTAGAAGATCCATAGTTGTTACATTTCTGGGGTTCTTCGCGAAAACAATTTTGCTAGTGTTTTTCAGCATTTCTGTTTGATTGAAGGCGTTTCTCCTTAAATTATAACACATTGCCAGTTCGTATATTAGTAAATTTTGAGAAGCATTTATGAAGATACGATATTTAGGAAAATATTGGCCACAAGAATATATAGGCGCCGGTAGTGTGTACTTTCAAAAGAATGACGTCATTTTTGTGTGTCTATGGAAAGTATAACCTGACTCTTGTCAGACAAGAGATACAGTCTCTCCCCCAGCAGTTCGTCACGCGGGCTTCGTGTCTTGGCGTTGCGTAGACGTCGTCCCTCGGACCACGGAGCAGACAAAGTCGTCACCGGCGAGCTGCCCGATGACGTCCTCCAGGCTCCTGTTTCTCGTCTCGGGCACAAACAGGAAGACACAGACAGAGCCTACAACGCATACTCCGGCATACAGCCAGAGGCAGCCGTGCTGGCCCACGACATCCGACAGCGGGGTGAAGGTTGCCATGGTGACGAAGGACAGCAGGGAGCCATAGAAGTTGCAGATGCTCTGCACAGCACCTCTGGCATGGACACACACCATCTCCGTGGCCATGGTGCTGGGTAACGGGCTTAGGGCCATCCCATGCACCAGGTTGTAGGCGGAGAGACAGACCAGGGGGATCCACCCGACATGATCCAGGTCCCAACCAGAGGCCTTCAGGTAGAAGAAGACCCCCAGTATGGCTAGGCACGCTGCAAGAAGGACATTGGTGTAGATGAGCAGCGGCCTGCGTCCAGTCCTCTCCACGACCAGCGTCGACAGCACGGAGCCGACGACGAGCAGGCAGCCCACGACGATGGTCGCCACATTTGGGGGGATGCTCGAGCCGGAGTCCTTGAAGATAGTTACGGTGTAAGTGATGAGCGCCGTGATGCCGCACAGGAACTTGTTAGTGTTGAGGCCGAGGTTGATGAGCAGTGCCCTCGTGGTGCTCCTGTCCGCCATGTCGGAGAACTTGAACTGGAACAATGAGAACACAAGTGACCATTCAGAGGAACTTGGACAAGCCTGTACACTGAGCACTCAGTTGGAGTATTCACTGCTTTTATTGAAACAACTAAATATGTTCTCGAATATTCAGTAACAAATTTACAAAGTGTAACCCAGCTGATCATTTGGTGATCGGGAACTAAAGTTGTTTCATTGATGGTCTTAGCATATTGTAGACAGTAAGTCCTGTAAAGTTTGAATTAATTGCTCAGCAAGCTGGAAAAGGACGAAATATGCTATGCCTTGTTTGGAGGACCTTTCCCATTATTCGACTGCAAAGGATTCGTGAAACATGTTTGTATTAACGATTCGGCCAATCTGCTTTCTCATTATTTGAATACAGGTATTTTATAAATTTGTGCAAATTTCTAATAGTGATGATTGCATGTATAAAAATAAATGATCCCACACAGTGAGTTCCTTTCTACGGGGTAAATTTCGCAATCAGGGATAAGTTAATTCCAGGACGCCTTCGGGTGCTCCATCAGACGACCACGATATTAGAATATAACAGCACAGCACCAATAGGCTCCCATTAGACAACGACTGAATTTCGCTCAACTGGTGTAAAAGATAATTTAGCCAATGTCGCAGTTGATCAGTCCCGAGCCTCAACCTGATAATGAAATATGATATCCTCTCCCATCCCATATTCCCTCATAACCTCTCACTCAGAGGTATCTGTGTTCTGCCCGAGGTCCTATCGAAACCTCTACTGACTGCCTGGGGCATCATTGTATCTGTATCACTTTCACTTCGTCTACTAGCCTCTGGGTGGCACGCCGTTAAATCCACTCCTGCATGCTGTGTTTCAACTACTACTACCACGAATACAACCTCAGTGGGTCGAACATCGTAGGAAACCTCTGGCGATGCATTTCTCATCCTCTGTGGTACCATATATTTTCACGGCGCCAGTGAATATGCACCAAGGAAAAATTTCGTAACTTTGAATTTTTCTACTTGTGAAATTAGAAATACCTGATGAATACCCAATACCTTCACACTAAATTCTTCAGTGCTCCGACTTGAGGGTGGACCTTGGTACTATATATAGGTCCGCCCAATATGATAGATAGTCATCCCGATTTCTGAGGAAGGCAGGAAGAACGGCTGTGTCCGGTGAAGTCTAATTTGCTTAAATTTGTGGGTAACAGGTGATGAAGCACTACTCAGGTAGACTTCGATCGCCTTGATGGAAAGTTGCTGTGTAGGACTCAATGATCCGTCGTTTTATCCATCCTTTCTATGATCACGTCTCTATGGAGAAATACTATACAATTCTGGGCATGTAAGTCGCTACAACCACATTACTCAACTGAAAATTTACTAAACTATGACAGACTAATATTTAACTATAAAAATGAGAATATATTAGCCTTCCACACGTATAGGGCGCCTTGTATATAGAGCCTCCTCTCACGGCCATACAGACAACGATGTGAGGAGTCAATACATTATACAGGTGGCGGAGATTATCCTGAGACACATATCACCATGCAGACTACAGCTACACGCATAGACCAGCCAATGTTTTGGGCAATCATTTGAAGGTGGTGCCAATGTCCCTCACTACATCTCTAAGTTTTCAATAGCGGACAAGTCTGTAGATCAGCCAGGCCAAGAAGTAAAATCCTCCTCTCGTTAAGTGTTTCGGGTGATGGAGCTGTATGGGAACAAGCACCAACTTGCTTCATTGTAGAATTGGTTATGCTGTGAAAAAAACTGTAGGAAATGGGGTCTCGGAATCCTCACTGACATATCACTGTGTCGCATACATGCCTACAACAAATATGAGATGTGACCGGAAGACATAACCGATTGCACACCCCTGGTGTCCGGGGTCATACGGCGTTCGTGAATCAGTACAGCATCGTTGCGTTGCCCACTGCGATACCAAACCCTGCTACGATCAGCTGCATTCAGATTGAAGCAAGAATGATCGGCCAACACAATGCATCGGTAATCCTATGTCCAATGTAGGAAATTCTGGTTCCATTGGCGGCATTTCTCAAGATACCGAGGTGTCTAAAGCAAACGACGTGGTGGACGTCATGCCTATAGGCCGCCATTATTCAAATTTGTTGAGAACAAGAACTATTCATCGCTGTCTGAATATTACTTGCCTGTATGCACAGCAACCGCTGTGTCATACACCTTTGAAGAACAATAGCATAAGCAACACATCCAAAACGTATCCTGCAGTCTGTAGGGCCTGCAGTGAAGTGCATGCCCCAAATACAGGCCCAAAGTGGCGTAGGACATTTATATGCCCACGCCTGAACTTATCGCGTAACAGTGGTGATTACACAGCGAAGATGAATGGGTATACTCCGAGCCCAGCATCCAGTTTCGGGCAGTCCGATCTTATGACTGCATTCAACAAATGAATATGGAAGGTTATATTTTTCGCGAGGAGGATGCCATGGCATACTGATCTGCATGTTAACAAGCAGACTTGTGGCTTTCGAGGCTGTTTATGCCCTTTTAAGACGTTGATGCTGGCCAGAAGTGCCCCATTTTCCACGGGTGGCAGTGGTTTCTCTGCCAAGTCATATTAACAATTTGTTTTGCGCAATTTGTATCGTGTGTGGTCATGAATTCATTGAAAATGGAGGAAACCTCATGGGTAGTGATTGCCATGCCCATCAGTAAGTTACCTTTCTCCTGCGCTTCTCGAGTACGTCCTCTGCCCGAAGGCGTATCCGCTCCAGCTCGTGTTCGCAGTCTCGGCCATCGCGCAGCCAGAGGAGCGCATCTCTAGCCTGCTGTGCCTTGCCCTGGGTCAGGAGGAACACCGGCGACTCTGGAAGCCAGAAGAAGGTGCCCAGGAAGAGGAGCGGCAGCGCGAGGCTGCAGGCATGGTACACGGTGTACGACGTGTAGCTGCCCATGGCGTAGGAGAAGGTGATGCCCAGGTCGAGCGACAGTGTATAAAGCACGCCCAGCCGGCCCTTGATGTCGTCCTCTGCCACATCGCTCGTGTAGGAAGGCACCAGCAAAGGTATTCCTCCTGACGCCAAACCCGTCAAGAACCTGGTCCATTAGAACAACCATAAACAATAATGTAGTTAGCGGAATAACATTTCTGAACCATCTATCTTCGTCACTACAACAAGTTAACTCATCCAGCAAGGCCAGTTATTTATGAAGACTCTAAAATATATCTAGTAAACGCAAGATTTTCCTCCAAAGAAAGAATAATTTAATATAAATAATAGGCTTCAGAAAATAGAAAATATTTCAGACATGATTCATGTGGTCTTTATAATGCCGCATGCGCAGTGTGTACCTATACTATTGTTAATAGTTTATATAGGAATATTTCTATGCATATAAAAATAGTGTATGCCAAATACTGTATTTAAAATAGTATCATTTGTAGTCCACTCATTATTACTTTTGCCAACGTGCAGTGGTGCAGACAGTTGGTCTGAGTTATAATCGTAGATAATGCATGGTTGATAGCTTAAGTTGGGTCATAAATTGGTTTTTGAGACATCCCTTTATAAGCATTCAGGAATAACACAAGGGAACGTTAAAGAGCCCTATACAGTCCAAGAATAGTTACTTATAACTTTTCTGAAGCACTGCTAAAGTCATAATTTAAAGCATATTCCTTCACTTCATGGAAACAAAGCTCAATAAATTCTGTAAAATTACACCAAAATGACAACGCATCGCATTTGGATTCACTCAGTTTAATAATATACTGCATGTGATTTTACTCTTAACGGACAACTAATTATTTCTGTTTACAATCCTTATGATTAATTTTTAAATATTATAATTTAACGATTAAATATATGCAAAAGTTTAGTCTAACCAAAATTCCACGTCGTGTTAACAGAAGTATAAAATACGTGCTACACATGACGTATTTTAGAGCTGGTGGATTTTTTTTAAATATTTGATTTAAAATGAGTGATGATAATATGAATAGAGTATACATTTATCTGCTGGGGTAACTTCTTACCGCTCAAAAGTTTGGTTTTGGTGTCATTTTTGATTGGGCAACAAACATGACCGATGTAAATAAAGCAAAAAATTAAAAATACTTCAATACAGTTCCTGGGCAAATATCACAAAAACAAAAATTCTGGGTGTAGTAATGATACGCAACAGGTGCAAAGAAACTACATTTTACGGTATCAAAGTGTTATAAAATTGCTGAATAATTTACCCATTTGCCTTTATAGCATTAACAGATGCAGTCAGATCAGCCAATTAGAAGGAAACTTAAACATATCTTCGTGCTGTTCGCGGGAAACTTTTGAAAGCTTTTTCAGGATATTTGGGATGTGAATATCGGTACAAAAATCCGGAATGATAATCATTCCTACAATGGATACATTTTTAGGATTCAGTAGGCAATGCTTTGCTAGTGAAATGTGAATAATGGTTATAATTCCGGATTGTTCTGCGCAATTATGGATAAAAAGTTTCCGGAATGGTAACTATTCCGAATGGGAACGTTTCAGCCAACACCCCCCGCCACCAAATCTAACCATTTTTCTCAGCCCATCACCAATATTTCAATGCACATTATATATTCTTCCAACTTATGTAACATTAACATTGCTGTAAACCTTGTCCCTTTATTCACGACTGGGCCACAGAAACTGTAACTTTTTTTAATAAAATCCACCGCGCTATTAACATACGTGCTAAAAACATCTGTCTCAAATATTCCAGCTCACAAAACCCAGGTATATGCGAATTTTTCACTGTCTCTGTCGCACGAGCATGGATAAATTTACTCGTAGAAGTGAGGAACTCGACAACTCCAACAACTTTTAAGAGCATTGCTGCCACGTACATTAGGAATATGCTCTGATGATTCCACACACACGCATAATTATTGCGTAGTATTATTAAATGTTTCTTCCTACTTTACTACGCCTGTTGATTTATATATATATATATATATATATATATTATAATATAATATATATATTATATTAATAATATATTCACTTTAATCATGTGTAAATTGTTGCTATCACTTATCAATTTATTTAAATTTTTGTTGCTGCATCCAATTTTCATTATATGCAAATGCTTACTGTAAAGCTATTTATTTATTTTAATCAGCTGATATTCAATAAGTTGTTTTTCTCTCAGGTACTTTAAAAGTTATGCACAATTTTATTTTATGATTGGTGATTCGGATTATGAAACATATTTTTTTGTTATTTTATTTCAATATTATTGTGCAATTGTAATGTTTTCTTTAAACATTGCTTTGGCTGCAGTCCTGCTCATAATATGTAGTATATAATATGAAACATCTGATCATTTTCATATTTAATACTATTTCAGCTAACATATTTCTCTTTCGCCTCTTGTTAATATAAGCAATTTTTGTTGTTCTTTATGTTTACGTATGCGTACATTTTGTTATACCTGGCTAAGTGTAAGTGAAGGCATTGAAGCCTCAAGTTCGCTAGTACAAATAAAGTTGAAAAAATAAACATATAAACTTTTTATAATAGCTATTTTCTCAAAACTCTACGCTTTGAAACAATCATAAATGTAAATAAAAATTAAGTGCTCAGATGTTTGCTTGATACTTTTAATTCAACGTCACGACATATAACTACTTTCCGGCAACTGTTACCAACTTTGCTGGGCGCATTTCAGACAGTACCAGTTCAAATAGCCTTATGCTGGTAAAAAGAGTGATTTTTTTTAAGTCGATTTCAGAAATTAACACTTATCCGTTAACAGACTAGAGCAAAATTCATTTTACTGCAAAGCTAATTTTTTAAACCATAACAACTAGTCATACAGCAAATAGAGGAAGTTCCATGTAAGTTTCATGACTTCTTGGTATTCTGCTTGTGAATGCAATGTATACGACTAATATTGTTATAGAATTGTCTTTTCTCTCTTACTTCTATGCATAGTACGTAATGGTAAAGGCTGTTGACGATAATAAAGTGAGCGCTTTTGAAATCAACCTCAGAACAAAGTCACCGCCCTGCCTGCATATATTTTAACGCACGAACCCAGTGACATGCGCCCAGCAAAGTTGGTAGCGATGGATGGAAAGTAGTTATATATCTTAACGACGAATAAAAATTACTAGTTAACCAGTTGGTTTAAGGTTATATAATTTTTTTCGTTATCTGCCTTTTTAGTTCATCGAAGCGTAAAAATACAGAATGCCTATTTATAAATATTTACTTTTATAATAATTTTACTTTTTGCTTGACCGACGCATGAATAAAGTGACAAAGCTCATAAAATGTAAATTTTACATAAGGTGGAAGATTGCACAACGTGCATACAAGTCGATCTTAAGCAAGGTTTTCAAAAGTACTCATTTTACTGTGAACAATCTATGTTGCTATTTCTAGTGTTTGGAGGATTATATATATATTATATATATATATATTAATATATAATATAAATATATATAACTATTAGAATAAACTCTATTTTAAATAGTAGCAACCAAACAAATATATTTATTTCCTTACAAAGTAACTGGCCTTCACAAAATAAATGTGACGTGTATGTGACAAATTCATCTACATTTTTTAAATGGAACAATTGATTACTTATTGATCGTATAAATTAATCAGCGCTGATAACTTTGTACCACACATATTTTCGAAATACTAGGCAACTTTACTGGCGCGTACCAAAATAAACATTTTGAATTCTGGCCGGGAGAGGCAAAGTGTTTGGTTTACGGTAAGTTTTCCATGAAGAACAAAATAAGACAAACATTTGTTCGTATCTACTGTGCAGCAGTATTGACACGTTTAAGTGGAGCTGAACAAATTAAAAAAATGGGTAGTTACAGAGCTCTTCTGTTAGAAAGAATCATGTATCCAGATTTATGTTTACTTCTTAATCTGAAATATATAGAGGAGTGATATCGGCCAGAAGGCCTGGCAGTATGGAATAAACCTGGCAAATTGTTTGAACTCAAATCTTAAAAGATTTATTTTGTTAATAATGGCCTTCGAAATAATATATCGGTTAATTGTTTCAAATTAGAAATACTTAATATTTCTTACTCACAATTTATTCCGTTGTGTTGTGTTTACCACGTCCAATAGGTAAGCATGTGTTCATCTTTGTACAGGTATTCCTAATCGTAGCATGGTCTTTAAATAAGTCATTGTTTATGCGCACGAATTTGTACATGAACTTAAATTTTTCTGTGATTCCACAGATAATTCTTTGCAAAGATAGTGGACAAGAATGTTTTTGTAATATTACAAGTAAACTAGGGAACATTTTATGTTACTGTGGAATAGTATCAAGCAAATATTTGAAATTTATAATTTATCAAAATATGTAAATATATAAATCTGTGTGTTTAATCAGACATTGTTTTGTGAAGATACGATTCATTATTACAGCTTTAAAAGAAAAAGTAGGCAACTAAGTTTTCTAACAATTGTTTGTACAAGTACAATCGTTTTCCCTCTGTGTTTATTTCTCAGCGATACCTTGCACTCTGGGATTAGTGCTCAAATATAATCCCTGTGAGTATATTATTAGCACACAATGCTCCGACTTTTGGTTATGGTTTTATCATGTTCCTTATATTACTACCGCGGCATCAAATAAACCATTAACTTTTCTACGTGCGTGTCAGCTGAACAACGTCACCTATCAATTGATATTTATAATTTTCAGTGCCTTAAACCATAAGCAATGCTGACCTGAAATGTTTTAGGAAATCAACACTGACTGGTTCTTGAACTACAGTACAGGGAGCTACGAATACATGTATTTTAATGAAAATATTCAAAGTGTTTTTCTCAGAACTGGGTACGGCCTTTTAACGAATGATTTTAGCTACTTTCAGATTTTGCGATAATTAGAAAAGTTATACCGGAACACTTCAACATCGCTCAATTAGGTCTTTTCGTAATGCTCTATCTCAAAATACACTCATCACACACAGGATTGGTATAGCCCTCTGCGCTGATGTTTATTACACAGTTTCCACCGATACACGTATAATCCAAACCACTACTGTAGTAAATGTGAAACGAAGAAGAGCATGCCTTCTCCAGCATAGCGTGGAAATATCGCCCTTATGACGTTATTACTACTCAACCTGAAACGTGGTAAGAAACGGAAAATGAGTGAGTCCCTTGAAATTTTCGGTGATGAACCATAACAATTGTGAACTCGAAAGGGGCATTGTCCTTTAACAATCTTCCCACTGTGGTTTCCGATATCTGTTTCCTCATTAGAAAATAGCGTGGGAAATTCAGTCAGGAGAAATACGAGTCTAATTGCTCTGTCGTTTAGTATTCCTGAGTTTCTCAAGACGGTTAATAGCCTTCCTCATTACAGCGCCTGCTGTGATCTGTCTTCCCGAATAAAAGAAACAAATAGAACTCGTAGGTTTCACAGTCGCGGGAAGGTAGCTCCGACATTTCCTGCCACAAACCCGACAGTATTGCTTACTATTGTACTGGATTTACAGTGCCACGACGAGGTGTGCCTGACACTCAGACAGACGTTACAGCCCGACCATTTCCGGCACCAAAATTAGTCCAATGTTTACAATACCCTGACATTTACCTCCCGACAATTGTGCTGGCTTTTGTCAAAATCCTAGAATGGCCAGTATCTCACTATGGAGTGTGAAGAAATCACAGATCATTGTACACTATTTTATTTTGATAACTTTGTAAACCAAGTATTTTTGGATTTTGAAGTAGTTATTTTTTTACGAATATATATGTTCAGCAATCCATTAGCTTTTTGTTACAACAAAACCAGGATGTACACATTAAAAAAAAATATTTAGTGTGAAATTTACCACAGTAGTGAAATCCGCACGACATTTGGTTTCATAAGGTTATGTTTCTATTTTTCCCCACTTCCAAGCGAGGCCGACCGGTCCGACGCCCGAAAAAGTAGAAATAGAATATACTTCTGTCGGGGCTGCGTTTATCGGGTAACTTGCTCCTTTTTGCCTGATTATAAAAAAAATTTTCGGACTGTCCGGTTATTTTTAATCCATATTTAAACTTCGAAAATACGTTACTCATTCAAACACGATCTTTTTATTTCATAACAGTTTCAGCACATCGAGATTAACAAAATATCAGAAACAATACACGGCCTAGACATCTTACCTGAGAACTAATAAACAGCAAGCATAATTCCGCACCAGATAAATATATACAAGTTGTTTTTTATTTTATATGTTGGTATACGTTTCGTCGACGATTCATAGGGAAGTTAACATAGGTGTATTAATGTTAACAAAGCTCTATCGTCATGTTCAGGTATAGAACGTGCAGCTGTGTACTCGCGCTATATAAGTGTGTTAATGAAACAAAATAATTAAATACTTATTAATTTTAATCTTGTATGTGGGTGTTTGAGTGAAAAACAAATCAAAGTTCTCAACAACGTTAAATTTAACAAAAACCTATGAGCCCAAATAGTAGTCAATTTTGGAGATTAATAGAATGTATTACTTGCATATAGAAATTGATGTTACGTAAATTGTTAGAACACTTTATATATATATACATATATATATGCATCCATTTAATATTCGTATACGCAAACAGACATGTATATACACGAGCGTTCTACAGATCCTTGGTACAGCTACAGCATATTTGGTAGCTATGTATTACGACTTACAAATTAAGAAGATTACTTTACTAGAATGTGAACACAGTTATGCCGGTGTCACATAGCTCCTACAAGCACGACACGACAGCCTCGACACGACACTTAATACTGACCAGCCATTGAAATACAAGATATGACGTAAGCCCGACAAATCCTGTCGTCTGACCACCAATTTCGGATTAGAAATAATGAATACTTTCGTCGTGTCATGCGGTACGACACACAGTGTATACAACCTTGGGAAGTGAAATTGTATAGCAAGCTTTCCCTAATGGTAAATATGCCACATAAAGGGAAAATTCCTAAAATTTTTTGGATTTAACTCTTATAAATAATAATCTCACCTTTGTATGCATTAGCGATATAATTATTTCAGTGTTACGTATTACAAATTTCCGGTCTGTCTACCGCTTGAAACTGACGTAGTTAATCAGCGCCTTCTGAACAGTTCCAAAAACTCTACTCTCCGTATCGCGTCAGTAAACTGTCGGGCTGTAAATTCGAGCAGTCACATTGAACATATAATTGTCCTATCGTGGTTGCGATTTGTGTCGTGTCGTGTTGTGTTTGTAGGGCTATGTGACTCCTGCACTAGGCTTACGAGTGTGTAAAGTTTTTTCGCATTGGGTTAACCCGGAACTCACACAATAAGTACCGTGTAAAGTTCAATGCTCTTAAGGGACGGATGCACTGTCTCTGGCAATCAGTTGTGTGGAAGGGAGTTGCCATGGCCTGCATTATCCTCGCTATAAGGTCTGTTCACCGTTAAATGAGACCTTCTTAGTTTCTACTTTTATTCTCATGTTTTATAATCTCGTAGCATTTAAAACCAACATTGTCAAGGGTATGATATTCTCTAATATATATCAAACCAGACACACCAAATTCAGTGTCCATAAATTTAAACATTACACTCACATTCTTACGTAAACATTTACCGTTTATATTAACTTGTTGCGAATCTAACTGAGGACCTGCATGTCGGTCAGGCAAAGATTTTTTATTTTTCTCAAAAGTTGATTTCGAAAGCTATTAATTTACCGTGAACTGCTTTTGGTATTATTCGCATGGACTATTTGCGGGAAAACATGTAAATCCGCGACTTAATATTTCATGATAATTTTGAAATTACGTGCAGAAGTGTGGTGGAAGTGACAAGTCAGGGATCAGCAGTTGAAAAAGTTTTCGCTGGAAATTTTATTCAAAGCAAATCAAAAACTAATAAATAAAATATTGGGTGTATGCATGGATAACAACTAAAAACGAATTCATAATATCAGAATGGAGAACAGGAAACTAAATCTAAAAACTCTCGGGCAAATATTTGCGGCTATATTTGTTTTCCACAAGTTTTTTCCTTATTAGAACTTCCGAAAGAAACTGCTACCGCACGTGAATTAGCGTTCCCATGGACACAATAACATTATTCAAGCCTCAGTAAGGCCAAGCTTTAAAAACAGTTTTTACGTGTCTGTGTTGTTGTAAGTTGAAAATGATAAATAATGATTTCTGTGGCCACAAACCATTTAGTTACATATCTAACGTGACGAAACTTCGGACTAATTTTCGTACATACCTGGGAGAATTTAAATTAATCTGCCAACGGACACATATATATATTGGTAAATACGTTCACAAACAAATAATTCCGTAATCATACCACCAAGGTAGGGCTGTCATTTGGAAGGGCCGCACTCTTGAAAGCGAGCAGCTTGGAGTGTTATAAATATTTTTTTAATAAATTTCAACATGGTGATTAAAAATACTACTTGTAATTGTAGTAAATACATAGAGCTACATGTATGCGATCTAAAAGTTGTTGTCAATGTTAATGTTTTTAACTGGGATTATTTTTAATAGTTTCTTTTTCACAGATAGATTATGAGTATCTAAATAATAGTTTAAGTCTGTTGCTTAACTGGCGTTACGCATGAGAGGAAAACGTTTTCTTTTTAATTATATTATTAAAAGTGTCCTGTATACATATACCTACAAGGATAAAGCATATTCAAGGCGAGGGCAGAATGGTACGTTCAGGAAATCACGCCTGCGGAAAATACTATTTTTTAGTGACCCAGCACAGTAAAAAATGACTTATTCATGCTGCTGTATCTTAAGACCATTGGTGCATGAAAGCAGTATATTTATATAATTTTTGTCATAACTTATTTCACTGCGGATTTTTCAGAATTTTTATCTCGACAAGACGAAAATAAAAACGTTCAGCACCTTCTTACTAGTTACAAATTCACTCTGTGCGTTATTCTCGGAGCACTGATTGCAGATAAGATAACAATTCTTTCTTTTCTTCTATCAGTGCTTCGAGAATAATGACTGCAGTGATTATCTAAGAAATTTAAAGGTAGTGAAAGTTGTTACCTAAGTCTTGACGAGCCAAAAATTTTGAAAAATTCGCTGTGAAATAAGTTATGATAAAAATTATATAAATAAATGCTTTCAAACAACAATGGCCTCAAAACACAAATCTCTTACACGATAGGAGCCTGGATTGAACCTTGTTACAAAATGGAGTGGGGTAGTCTTCTCAATCATAGCCGAAGCTCAAAGAGGGCGTGTGCACGCGCCCTGTGAGGGCCCTTATATAGATAGGAGTCCAAGAGAAGGCTTGACAGAATACTTCGTTGGAGGTTTGTTTCTTTGCTCGCAATGATATGAAGCATTATCTAACACGACTATACTTCTTTCGGGGAGATTAGGTAATAACATTTCACTGGTCCAGGCGGTTGCAGCACTTTTATCTTGCTGTGGGCTGGACGAAGTTTCCCTCACCTGACCGCAGCAAAGGTTGTGACTCCCTGCACGTCCATGGAGTATGGAGCAGGTCTGGAATGCTAGGGCAGAGGAAGCAGGAAATCCCCGAGAACACCCACCGATCAATGGCCATCGTCCAGCACGATTCCCATACGAGAAGATCTGAGGGCGACCCCACTGGAATCGAACTGGGTTCGCCTGGGATAGGAGGCAGGTAGTCCGCCGACTTGATACTGAATTTCCACCATAAAAATGACAGTAATCGCGCTAAAATATTTATTTGCGATTTCTTCACACGTTTTTCAATCTAGTATGTGAAAAATCTGTTTGTTAATTATCTCAAATATGCATGTATCACAAGCGTTTTGAACTTCTCTTTACATAACGTTACACTACTTCTGGTCAAGTTAATCGTTTACTAATATTTTAGATATGCATTTTAATAGTATGTTCATAACTAATAGAATAAAATATAGTGAGAAAATAGGTGTGTTGGTAACGCATATGAAGAAATACTTCTTACACAAAATATTATTACACTGAGTCCGCACGAACGCGTGGATTGTGCCTCAGGAGTAGATTTCCGGACCTGGTTAAGCCTGGTTTGCAAGAGGCGGAGGGATATGATGCAAGTAGAACTTTAGCAGGGATTCATAAAAGTCGGTACTAACCGTGAATGCATAACGCTACATGCCAGTTTACAGCTTACGTGTAGCGGCGATGAAGAAATGTATGCGCCTGGCAGTATAGCCCTTACATACACCATGCTTCTGAGCTTCATCAGAAAGGGGAATGCTCTTAATAATCACCTTGGGGCCACAATGTGTACATATATTTTCCATCTCATTTCCCGTCATGGGTGGTGTTCTGTATTTTCCGCTTGCTTGAAGATACACATTCTGAGCATCTTTATTACGACAGATACAGTCCAGATATAAAAGCAGATATAGTAAAGTAACAGCAATTCACACTTTCCTGAAGCACTGCTAAATCTATAGTTTAGGTTACCAATTACGCATCCTTCCGCTACACGTAAACATAAACGCTGCTATGTTACATCTACATTTTAATGATCAAATGCATTGTTAATTGTTAACAGCTGTTCAAAGAAATATGTCATATTTCAAAACCAATTACATACGATTATTCACAACTTAGGCCTATAAACATATTCAGAATAGCGTTATGTATTTTTAACAATGTCTGTATTGAGGATAGTTCTTACGGTTGCTATTTAACATTGTTAACGAATTTATTATACACAATATAGCGCATTACATGGTAATATTAAGCCACGATTGTGCTTAACCCTGTTACAAATGTGAGGAAAAAGCTGTACTATTTAACCTCTTGCTATTGATATGTTTTTGGGTTAATTCATTAAAACGATGGCCTTAGTTTGAATAAATACTAACACGAAGGATAAGCCACTCCAACGAAAAATAGAACTAATTCAAATACGTAGCAATTCGTGTTGCTCATTTTTTGTACTAGCAGCGACAAACATAAAAAATAGTGGTGGACATGCACACAAATAGATCTACCATACATTTTATTCCATTCATATTTATTTCAATATGTACTTCGTTTTTACGGGGCTTATTTAATTATTTAATGTAAAATTTTGGCTGGGCTTAGTAATTTATTGGGATTGTGGCAAACATTCAGATCACAAAAACGTAAACACGTTATACATTTGTGTTTCAAACACGTTGCGCAAACTGACGTTGTGATAAATAAACATACGGTAATTAACTTCGTCATAAAAACAGTTCACTGTTAAAACGTACAAATATCGCACGCCCAATATTTGTAATCACACACACACACACACCGGGCCATCATAAAGACCACAAAGCAGCCACACCCTTTCACATGCAGCGGTAATAGACACACGTAACAGAATATTTAATACTGCCATGGAAACACTGATATGTCACCACATCATAACTTGCCTAGGTAGGTTTAAAAAACACAACGTATACGAGTGGTGATATGAAGTATTTTTCGCAGTATGAAAAATAAACGTTTTGTTTAGCAACAGAAATATGCCATGTCATTATGTTATGTTGCCACGCTCCAATTCTGCCAACTTAGTATTTGTGACCCTCCCACCATCACATCTAAATATATTATAATAATTTCTGAAATATTAAGTTATATTTTCAGTGGGAAATTACAAATTCAAAAATCTTTGTTTTTTCTGTAATAAATATGAAATATGCTCAGATTGAAAACATGTATAATTTCGCTCCACCTACCAGCGGTTCGAAACTTCCAGAGAGAGAGAGAGATAGAGAGAGAGAGAGAGAGAGAGAAAGACAGACACACAGAGAGGGTGACAAGCTTCGCTCCGCCGACAGTTTCTTGCTCAGGTCGAAAAAAAAAATACAATGTCACTAGGCCCTACGCACCGTAATTTGTGATGACGTTTTTTACTGAAACAATAAAATATGTTTCATCGTAGGTACCTAACAACTGAAATATTTTAACAGGCAACGTTTAATTTATAAATAGTGTACCAAACCTTAGTTAAAACAAAATAATTTAACCGTGAACTATTTCTTATTAGCCGTTGCCAAAACATCGCTGATCTAACAATTTTTAATTTGCTTGACAAATAACAACTTAACAAGTTGTAGAATATTCTAATGTTTACTTTAATTTAAAAAAAAATAGTACTCTTTAAGTATTCATTTTTATATAATTTTCGTACACATGTTATTTAAAATACAGGTTAACATAATTCTCCTAGGGTAGTTTTTCAAAGTTTTTTTCAAAACATCCGAAGAAACTGTGGTTGGACTATAGTAGTAATTATCTTCATGTGGTATTCCGTAACGCATCTCTTCATGTCAGTCTTTGTAGTGTATAAAATAGAATATTTAATACCGCCATGGACTGTCAGCGCAACACTCACAGAATACCATTTAATCTCGTAAAGATAACTACGCAATAATTGGATTTATGTAACAAAAGTAAATGTTTAAAGAATTAAGTCCATTAAATCACCTCCATACGGGTGTAAAACACTTACTAAAATAACTGCATATTAATTAGCATAGTTTCAGAAGTAGAGAAAGGCTTATGAGATTACTTGCTTGTCTGTGCGTCTGCGTATGTAGGTGTGGATAAGTATGTGTGTCTGTGCGATGTGTGCGTCCCCCTTTTTCAGCTTTCGAACAAGTAAACGAAATTTCAATAAAATGCATCGTATATGTAGTACTTAGTAAGCACACCTTACTTTTATACTTTTCTACCACGCCAGGCACTTGCTTTCAAAATGGCAGATATTTTTAATTTTATGTTGTATGTCATATCTCAGATATCATTCAACCGATTTAAACCAAATTTTGTTGCTGACTGTGCAATGTGACTAATGACAATAATTGAATTCAGAGGTAATTATTGTCATTAGTCCACCAATTCTTAAGATAGAACCACATGAATACATAAAGCTTTTACGTTATATCTCGAAAACTACTCAGCCGAGATTCACCGAAATTGGAATGTATGTAAAATTATGTTATGCCAGGTAAATGGAAGTAATTGAAAATAATTAGGCCCCTAATTAAAACATGGTGGCCATACAAATATTTTAGGTTTATTTGGTATAACTACCACACAGTTGGACCAATTTCAAACACATTTGGTACGCTGACAGTATCTATTACAAGAATCGTATAACAAAAATAAAAACACTTTTGATAGCATTTTTGTAATATAGCATTAAATGAATTAATAAAGTTTGTGTATAATATCTCACGAACAAATTGACAGATTGCTACCACATTTAGCAAACAATTAGTACAGCCGCAGTTGATAGCTAAAACTATATTTAAAGTATGTTCAGAAACTTATTTTCGAATTGGCGACCATCCAGCATTTTTTAGTACAGTATGCTATATATATTTGAAACATGCAATCAATTCCAAATTAACTGTGTATGGTGGCTGTATATATAACTACAATTAACTGTGTCAACACGGAGCCTCTTTTGCCCTCCATTTTGTAAGATAGAGCCACACGAATAAATAAAAATTTTATATAATATCTCGGGAAACAATTGACCGAATCCTATCAAATATGTCAAACATGTAGTACTCCGGTAGGTATTGTTCACTGATATATTTTAGATATTTCAGACACTTATTTTTAAAATGGTGGCCATATAGTTAATTTAATTTTCTATGTTATGCCATTGGAAGAGTGTAATTCATTCCAACAAAACTTTCTTCTCTGGCTGCATATATTACAACCAGCCAATGTGTCCGCACAAAATGTCTTTTGTCTACCATTTTGAAAAATAATGTGCCAGGATAAAGAGAAATTACGCTAAAAACAATCGAGCTGTACACAATTTGGCAAATAAGTAGCACTATGGCAGTCATATAAACTGAAAAGTTTTGAGTGTCGTTGAACATTTTCAAAATGGCGGCAGTGTTAGAATTTTTGCTCAGAATATTTTATCTACGAAACTACAAAAAAATATCAACTTAACTTTGTATGCTGACAGTATCAATTATATCCATCTATACTGTTAATGTATTTTGTAATATAGCCCCACATGAAATAAAACAATTTTTATGTCGTATATCGGGAAACCAACCACGAATTGCTTTAGAATATGGTGAAGAATTTGTACTGTGGTAGGCAATATTAATTGAAGGGGTTTAGGTGTGTAGTCTCTTTTATTTCGAATGCCACCTATACAAATATTTTAGTTTAGTGTGCATTATATACCACATTTGTATATTGTATCTAATACAATCCTCGAAAGTGATGATACAAAACCATTTTGTTCTCCATTTATGATGATCGTCACATGAACAATGGAGTTCTTATGCCATATCACGAGAACCAATCTACCGATTTCCACAAAATTTTTCGCACAAATGGTGTTATACTAGGCCATGTGAACCCATGTGTTTTTAGTGCATAAGAAAATAATTAATTATATCGATACCCATATAAATATTTCATATTAGTGAACCCTATCATTCAAAATATTCGACTGATTACACCCGAAGTTGATGATACGAATCCTACCTCCGGGATTCAGTTGATTGCACGATAGATTACTTTTATAAGTTTTTCTAAATTTGAATCACTCGTGTATTTTAATTGCCTTGGTGCTGTTTCATATGTTTCTGATTTCGTGTCTAATGATATTGCTGACAATGGGAAGTCAATGCCTACTTGCCATCAAAGTTTTTAAGAATTTTCCCAAAAATTTATTTGCACACATGTAGAGGTAGTAGGCTCATTATTTATCAGTAATTTCTTGTTTTTTGCTTAAGATATCATGAGGTGGTGCACCTGTCTCAGCAGTCGAGCGTTTGGATAGCAGTGTATTTGTGAGGTAGATTACCCGGTACAGAAGACGACCATTTTCATTACACAGGCTTGTCAAATAATGAGTTACTGACCAAGAAGACAAGCATGTTTAGTGCAGTGTATGTGATGAGGTAGAGTAACTGAGTCAATATACATCATGATGCAGTGTTCGTGTGCCAGATACGGACATGTTCATTGCAGTGAATGTTATGAGGTAGAATGCCTAGCCTGACGACGTGTGTGTTAATTGTATTGTATGTCATGAGGCATAGTTCCTGACCAAGAAGATGATAATGCATATTGCGGTGAATGTAATGAGGTAGAGCACCTAGCCCAGAAGACATGCAAGTACATTGCGGTGTGTTTCACGAGACAAGTACTTGGACCAGGATACGAGCATGTTCATTGCAGTGTATGTAATGAGGCAGAGTACCTGGCAAAGAAGACATGCAAGTACATTGCAGTGTGTTTCACGAGACAAGTACTTGGACCAGGATACGAGCATGTTCATTGCAGTGTATGTAATGAGGTAGAGCATCTAGCCCAGAAGACATGCAAGTACATTGCGGTGTGTTTCACGAGACAAGTACTTGGACCAGGATACGAGCATGTTCATTGCAGTGTATGTAATGAGGTAGAGCACCTAGCCCAGAAGACATGCAAGTACATTGCGGTGTGTTTCACGAGACAAGTACTTGGACCAGGATACGAGCATGTTCATTGCAGTGTATGTAATGAGGTAGAGGACCTAGCCCAGAAGACATGCAAGTACATTGCGGTGTGTTTCACGAGACAAGTACTTGGACCAGGATACGAGCATGTTCATTGCAGTGTATGTAATGAGGTAGAGCACCTAGCCCAGAAGACATGCAAGTACATTGCGGTGTGTTTCATGAGACAAGTACTTGGACCAGGATACGAGCATGTTCAATGCGGTGAATGAAATGAGGCAGAGTATCTGGCCCAGAAGACATGCAAGTACATTGCGGTGTGTTTCACGATACAAGTACTTGGACCAGGATACGAGCAGTTCATTGCAGTGTATGTAATGAGGAAGAGTACCTGGCCCAGAAGACGAGCGCGGCGGAGCGGGCAATCACCAGCATGGTCCAGCTGACGACGAAGGGACGGCGATGAGGTAGGCGGTGACCTTGCGGCCGAGGCGGTCGTGTGTCCACATGTAGGCGGGGATGGACGCCAGCCGCATCGCCGTCATGATGGACGACAACCACGACGCCTCGCTGGACGACACAGCACCACCTTCCAGTGGCGACTCCAGCGACTGTAGCAGTGGTAGCATGGGTGCCGGCCAGCCATACGCGCTGCCCGACACGAACGCTATTCCGTTCACTGCAACAAAAGCACACATGCGTCACGTGCGCATATCTATGTTCTGTTAACTTCTGCAATATGCACACAGCCATTCGCTGCAGTGTGCACTCAGCGGTATTATGGCATTCATTCCTGTGTGGACACTAGAGTGTTATTTATTCAATGCAATGTACACAATATTATATTATGCGAAACTTGATACATGAGCTTAGTTATGATATGCTGTATGTTGCAATGAGCACGCGGGAGTTTTATAATATTATCTGCAGCATGAACGCAACATTGTTTTGCCGATGTGTTATGTCTTCAATGCAATATGAACAGAGTTGTGTTATGCCATAATGAAATATGTACAGATTTGTTGTTATGCCGTTCACTGCACCATGCACTTAGCTGTATTATGGACACCTCATCAAGAACTGCAGCTACCACCAGGAAATATGTGGCCAGCGTCTTTCACCAGATGACATTGTATAAACAGCGGAGAACACTGTGAAATAGCAGCAAAATTAAGAGCCATGGGAATCAGTGACGACTACATACAAATAGAAATGGACCAGAACAGTAACGAGGGCCAGAAGAAATTGGCAGTCGGTGTCGAGTTTCAACGACGAAAGTGCACAAAGGCCTACAACAAGCGAACTGGGGAAATATAATTCAATGTTACAGAGTAAGAGTGAGTCTACTTTCTCCTTTATAACAACACTTACGACTCCAGAACTGCTGAGAAATTTACCTTTTTTTCAAATTTTATCATAGAAATCCGACAAAAAGGACAATGTTTATCAGGATGCTTGTTATGTGAAGTTATCCTTTAAAATACAAACTCCTTTATAAATAATCGTCCCTCTATTCCTTCTTGTTATGTTACTTAGGGCAGTATGACACTTTGTTTTCATGTTACTGCTGAACAAAATCACTAATATAGTCTATTCGCTGTTTCTTCACAATTTTTTAATCTGATCTTTGAATAATTACCCCTTGTATAGCGTGTATGATTATTCCGTAAATATGGCATACATAGCAAGAGTTTTATAATTGTGTTAACACTAAAGGCCTTATTTTTGTTAAAGTGTAATTTTTCATACATTTTATATAAAAAATTTACTTTGTAATTTATATTGAATGTGAATAAAACACAGAGAAAAAATATTTGGTTGTAATTCCTAGTAATACATCGATCGTTTGCAAAATATTCTGTAACTGAGTGCGCACGAATGCAGTGTGTTTTTCCTTTGGTGTTATTTTCTAAACCAGATTAATCTTTGTTTGCATGAGGCGGAGGAATATCGTATGGGCTTCAGAAAACTTGGAATTAACCGTAATTGTTTATACTACCTCCACTCCACACTCCGTAGCCGCGACAGCTCGCTCCCTACCATGACGATACCGTGTTCGATTCCCTTCTCCAACGGGACCATCCACGCAAGTTCGTACTTGGTAGACGTGGCAAACGTTGCCGTTGGTTGGTGGGGGGTTTTCTCGGGGTTCGCCTGTTTCCCCGTCCTTGCATTCCACCACTATTCCATTTTCTCCTACTTAATCTCCACCGATACTGAAGATGCCAGGTGTTAAGTCCAACTTGCAGCAACTTCCAGTGAAGAAGGTGTAATGGTATCGTTCAGCGGACACAGATGGGTCTTGTCTAACGCAAGCGAAGAGAAGTCGTACTTCAGGCAAATCATCTCCACATGTTATTTCTAACTTAAATGTTAAATACAGGACATCAAGAAACAATGTGAGTCTGGCTGTGACACAGCAGCTATCTTCTGTAAGGACAAAGAGAAAGCCTTCAAGTTTATGATAAAGATGGAAATTCAAGAGATATTCACAATTTTTTAACTCATCAGGGGTAAAATTACAAACACATATTGCTAGAGAAATTGATTTTTAAAACTCTACAAATCTATTTTAGAGTAAATATTTCTCTAAGGAAATTGGTTTAACAAGTTTTTCGTTTCGTTTCAGGTCCAGAATTGAATATTCTACACTCTTGCTTTATTCATGACGTAATTTCATCTTCTGCATCAGAATTTTTGTTTGTTACTTCGTACCTGAAACTATTAAAGTCATTAAATGGGAATAATTGTTCCTTAGACAAGATAAAATGCGATTTCAAGCAGAAAATCCACATATGTCCTTCTTGCATGCGGACGCTATGAAGCCAACATAAGAGTGACTTTTCACTTTTAATTCATATAATATTTAAATTTGCGACAGATCGTTTACAAGGAGTTCCCAATACACAAACAGCCTAAGTATCCTTCGTGCGCCATGTCGTTAACATCTGACTGTCGGTACATGTTCCGTCCCTAATTACCTCGCTGTCAAGGAGACGATAAGCCTTGCCTACTTGCATCAAAACATATTGCCAAACTACTACACGTAGATCATGAAATAATTTTTAACTTTGCCGTAGAAATTTATATCGATGCAATTGAAAATAATAAATTATGTTACATCGTTTAATAACTTCAAAATTTTATTTGACAAATTGCAGCTTTCTTGCCCAGTAAACAGAAATAATACATGATAATGCTCATGGAAAATTAGGTATGTAACAGAGTTAGTTGGGTGTGTGTTGGTGATACGTTCACAAATATTACACACTTTTCTAGCAAATACATTCATTTCGTCAAAGTATATTTGAGACAATAATCCGTATCGAAATTCAATATCACAAACAACTGAACTTGCGTGAGCAACTCTCACTTCCGTTTCACAGAATGCACTTACAACTAGGGTTAGTGTGGCTATAATTGTACTGAAGGGCGACAGTGGCATATCCTGCTATAGGGCTGCAGGGCGGGAGAGACCCTCCCCCTGAATTATTTGTGAATTAAGAAAACAATTTTTACCGTCGCAGCTACTCTCGATTTAAGAGAAACCTTATAATGATTCCTTCGAGCTTTCTACTCTGTCAACGAGCGTAGGCCGATTCCCTCGACTGGGAAACGCTAACGCGTGTTTGTGTAGCTTGTAGAGCGCTAATCTGAGCTGCGCCTTGGTAACGCATGCGCACAATGCTGGCAGGGGACGTCTAGCAGGAAAGAGGGGTGTCTCTCCCTTCGCGCGCAAGTGGGCTGCACGGCTTCCAGCCCTTACACGCTGTTCCACGACGAGCAATAAACGCGTCATAATTCCCACAAACACATACAAATGATGCGAAGCAATATGTGATCACAGAACAAGGCAAAGCAGGCTCTGTAAAGCTCTGGCTCGGAGATGGCCCTGTGTTTTACATTGCAAATTTGTTCTATTCTTACTTCGTGCGCTCCCAGTGTCAGTATCGCGTTATCCAGCCTGGAGATTCGTTCCGGTGTAGGCCTGTGCGCTGGACGTATACCCACCAGAAACTCAATATGGCGTCCTCCAGGCTGGTGGTAATTTATATCTTATTTAATTCACTTATTAATCAAATGTAACATTTCAAATTTCTTCAACGCTACACATATCATGCACAACTCTGGCAACACTACACACAACAACACACTAGCTGCAAGCGAACTTCCACTGTAGGTAATGTCATTTCATTACATCGACCCACCACCCTCTGCCTCTTCCTAATTACCTACTCCTATTTTTTATGCCTGGAAACTAATAATATTTTCTGCTTCCAGAGAGATGACTGATATCTGCGTGTGGGTGGCGCAGTTCTGTCCTCCGCCTCCAGGGCCGTGCTACTGAGGTACGACCCTGGATACATTCCAGCAGCGGCTCGACACATTTCGTATCAACAATCATTAACCTCACAAAGTCTATCTTCGCTTACTAACAAACGCCCTACTTTCTCCAGCCCTAATCCAATAAGGAAATACATTTATCCTCCACGACTGTTACATAGTGTTTCCCAGGTCCTCTCCGCTTTGCCTGGTTTTCTATGCCCCTTACTAGACCCTTCTTCTTTCGGGTGTGTCCATGGAACAATTACAGCCATGGCACCAGACAACCCTGCTCAGCCGCGATTCATGCGCCCAGTTTTGATAATCTAATCCCCGACCTAAGACGTGTAGGACTTGCCTTGAGTCGCATCCCATTCTCCGACTGTCTTAGCTACTAACAAGCATCCCGGAGGGTAAACAGAACTGTGAAGGTGCTCACGCTGGCGTAGCGCGATTTGGGAGCTCGCCATAATAAAGACGAGCAACTGGCGCACATATTCATATTACTATGTTGTCATCAAGCTGGCGATTACTTCATGTGTGAAGTGAGACATTTAGAGGTCCGTAGCTATGCTATTTTCACTATATTATATTTTAATGTAAGATGGAATTAATAAATGTGGCCAGTTTACAAGCTATTTATTTTTCTTAATTATCACTGAAGAGAAAATTAATTTAAAAACGAAGGACGACCCATTCCTGACTTTTATAAAAATTACACAGCTTTTATCAAGTAGACCGCAGACAATAAAAAAAATTTAATTGTGATGTGTATGATGAGCACAAATGGCTGTATGGATGTGAATAAAGAAATTCTGTACTTTTTTTTCATGAAAGCTTGTTAAAAATATTTTAAATATATTTAGTTAATTTGCTTATTTGTATTGTTTCAAATATCTTTTTTGGTGGGGATACTTAATTTTACAAAAAAAATTGGCAATGAGAAATTAAATTACAACGTTAAAATATTTTGTTCTTAACAAAATTTTTCAGACAGAATTATTTTAGTACGGTTATTTAAAAAAGCGTACAAAAATAAAGATAATTTATCGATCTACCATCCTTTTTTAATAATCCTATATATTGAAGCGATAAACAGAAATTAGATATTTTCTTTTCGATTTCGGTAATAACGCTAATTTATTAATAAAATATAAGCGAAATGGAATTTTGAATTTCAATGAATATTCAGTGCTTGTCAAATGTTCGTTTAGGTGAATGGCGTTGAGAATTTTTGTTCTTTGTCTATTTGCCTATATTTATTACTAAAGTGTTACTGAAAGAATTACTTGAAACTTGCTAGAAATGTTGGTAAACGCAAGTTTATTACGTTCATGAATTTTATTACAATATTTATCCCTTCCTGACGAATTCCATTCATGTGTATTATTCACTTATAAGTACTTCAAGGCAATATTTAGCAGCATATTCTTATACTGTATGGCCATTAATGACACTAGGAAAATGATTTTCACAATTTTAATTGAATTCAGTTCATTACCTGCAGTATTTAGTTGACTTTATATATTGATTGCAAACTTGACGAGCTTTTCATGTTTTCGTTAAACATTCGTTCGAGCTGTGTTCTCATAGAATTATATTTCATTTAATTTTCAGATTCATGAATACCAAAAACTAATTTTTTATTTTTTTATTTCGTGAAACAAAAATGCACTACACACAACTTTAGAATATTGTAAAGCTTATTTTCACACTTAAAAAAATAACAATTGTTATGTAGTTAATTAGTTTGCTCTCCATCAATCTGTAAAGTTTTCAGTGTCATTATGCCGCCCTCCCTGTTCTCAAACCCACGACGCGTGACTGAGAGACCAAATAAATCTCTTAAGTAAGGTTTATTATAGGCGGCGAATTTCGATTCACGTTTTAATAGAAGGTTAAGTTAGATTCTTATTGTGTAGCAGTTACAGTGTTACTGTACTTCGTAAATTCTGGAAGTATTAAAAATTCAGATTATTTGACAACCAACACATTTTAATTCATATGAAAATAGTACTTTGATATTAAAAGTGATGTCTGGCCGTTTAAAAGTCGAGATCGGATAGAACAAGTCTACCAATATTCAACTCGACAATATATGTTTCCAAGATGAAAACTGAAAATTACTGGGCTATTAAAATCGAGAATAAAGACAACACATGACCGTTCGCTGCTTATCTCTCTTTGCCAAAGTTTTGAATAATTCCTATAATTTTTCTGAAATAATTTATTTATTTCTTTATGCTTATATTAATAAAAATTGCTTCCAACAGAAAGTGGTTGGCTTACATTTATTTAGTTACTTTTCCCATGTACTAACTTTTAATTTAACTTATCGACATTTTTTCTCCAATTTACTTATAATCAGTTACCTTTTTCAGACACTAATAATAAATTTATATTATTTTAAACGTCAACAAATTTTTAAAACTTTTGCAATATCTGGATATGACCGACCCAAATTCCAACTGGAGCTTACGTTTTGACTGGGAAAAATGATGAACTTTAAAAAATATCATGGTTAGATTGATTTGCTGAAAGAAAGAGTTGTAATAATATGATATTTATGTAGAGGGTAGCGCCAGATGATTACATTATCTCACACAGCATAGTGAACCAAATCGCCACCGCTGAGATTGTATATTTGTACCAGTTTGTCAGTGTCTACGAATCGAAGAAGAGTTCTACAGTATGTTAAAATTGTAAATTGAAGAAAGCGTAAATACTAAACAGTTGCTTATGTTTATTCTACTTAACTTACGGAGATAATGCAATATTGAAAAAAAAAAATTTAAAACAAATATCATTGCAACAAAACCATTTTCGGAGCGGACCACAGTAATCCTCCCCTGGTAGCTTTTTCCGCCCCTTAAGGGTGTACAAATACAAAATATATATATATACTTCCTCTTTGTTTAGGGTAGTTAGCGTTTCTATGGTATTTGATCAAATAACATTTTAATAAATATTGAAAAAAAAAAAAAAAACTTATTTACAAAAATTTAATACGGAAGATAACTGCAGGGATTTCTAACATATATGTTTTTCCAAAGAAATATCCCAATTTTGCAGAATAAGCATGTTTAGTTAAAGTTCAAATTAGTTGTTTATGTCACTATAATGTTACGAGGAAATTCATGGAAATGCTTTAATTGTTTCTGCCATAATTTTATTTCCAGTTCAACAACAGAAATTAAATTAGAAATATACAGAAGTTAAGACATAATTGCAGGCGAACAAAATTCCAAACATTCAAAGAAATTTCTTCGCAGTGCTCCGAAGACTTCAAAAACAAACTTAAGCTGATATCACATAATGTGCTTCAAAAACTTTTTGATATTTGTTTTGCACAACATTTAAGATTGAAACGCATGTATTTCTACTAAAAAAAAAAAAAAAAAAAGTGAAAGTTGTTTTGAAGCGATTTGGTTTCGCAGTATCTATTTTATTCCTATTAAAAGCCAAAACCAAAAAGTATCTGAAAAAACAAAAGACAAACGAGGAAACCATTTTAGGCACTTGAACAGCCTTAACGGGAATTCCTGGGATAGGATGTTCGCGGTAAATTCAGCAATTTTGAAAGCCCTGTTTACGATCTATTTGTATGTACAATGAACATTATTCCGCCTTATGTAATATTAACATTGCCATGAACCTCATCGCTTTATTCATCGTCGTGTCGAGTAAAAGAATGAAATCATTATGAAAGTAAATAATTTACAAATGTGTTAATTTTTACACTTCTGTGCATTAGAAAACCATAAAAGGGAAGTTGGGATTAAAGTTTCCACAAACGGTTACTTAACATTTTTTATCCAACGTTAAGATATGGAACTACTTTCAATGCATCGTTACCAACTTTAATGGGCGAATGTCACTCGGTGCGCCCGTTGAAATATTGCATGGCAAAAGCAGTGTTTTTTTTTTTCTTTCGAATGTTTATTTCAAAAGTGATCACTTTATCGTGAACAGCCTTTAAACAGTTGTAAACATCTCAAAGTCACATCCGATCACGAGGAAGCATGGTAAAGGCGACGGAAAATAGCATAAATATGTTTCCCCGTGTGTTTGGTCTCCTCCTCAAAACTTTCAGCAGCAACGACATAATTATAGAGCATTTTTGCTATTATTTAAAATGCTTTTTCACATAACATGGAACATCACAAACAGAGGACTACCTGCAGTGACTTTTGCTGACTGCGACACCTTTCGATGGCCACATATATGTTTCATTTATCAAATTAATGAATGTGCAACGAAATATTGACAGTAATTTCGGCACTGGAAAATGTGGGAATTAAAATATTCATTGTGTATTGTTTTTTTAACTGGAACACATAGAAGTCATTTTAATAAGAGCGATATGAAAACAAGGCAGGACCCTTTACTGGTTGTTCGAGCTGTCTTGAATACGAAGTTAAGTATCTTTTATGCTGGGCTTTAAGTAAGTGTCTAAATGCTGACGAGCTACCTACCTGCGACGACGGCGAGGTACTGCCGCCAACGCTGCCCCCGCGTGCCGCCGCCAGCCGCCTTCGGCGCCTTGTCCGCTTCCATGTCCGCCTCCGTACCTACTGCCGACACTCTGTCCGCTGTCTACACCAAGATGACTGTAAGGCGCAGCGCCTGGACCGCCATGGCGTTCCCGCTCCTCGGCCAAGCTCGTGCGTTTCCGGCGCTCGTCGTGTGCGCTCTTCCAACGCGGTAGATTCATTTTTGTTTTACACTAAGGGCCGGGCATTAATTGACCTATAGCTGAAACATTCACATACGAAACACAACGGAAGTACAGTGGCCTGGCTGCAACGGATATAACGATAATATTATTACGTTTATGTTGCTACATTTAGAAACCGAATAAATTAAGTTTGTATAGTTGGTAGTAGTTTTAAGTCAAAAAAAATTATTTCAATTGATCTGAGACGTTTTTAAAATGAGAAACTATTTTCATTTCAAAATTTGCTATTGACATTACCAATATATATTATATATATATATTATATATATATATATATATATATATATATTATCATTAAAACTGTCGTGGTTGCCTTTAATCCGGAAATAAACAAAAGAAAATATCTGGCCGAGGAATGAAGCGAACATGCACACGTTCTTGATTCGTAAATAAGTTTCTCATCTCATAACGTAGTACAAGTGTCGGGGCTTCTGATTAATTGAATAATATTTACATAAATAAAACAGCTTTTAAAATCAAAAGTCTGATTGAAAATAATTTGCACTTTTCCTATTTTACAAGTGTTAATAAGCGGTAATCCTTTAGAAATTTAATTTTGTGCGTTGTCAATTGTTCATTTCCTCTAAATTGATATTTTGTATTTCTTCGTTTCTGCAACATAAATATTTACTTTTATTTCAAATAAACAACTTCGTCGAAAATATTATAATATTCTGTAATTAATCATTGCAAAATGCGCCGGTATAATAAGGAAATATATTACCATTTCTACATGCACTATGACAGGACGTCTTATACACACAACACGTTATGCGTATGTGTGTGTCAAAAGTTCGATAACATGGCGATCAGTTCCTACGCAAACGAGTTATGTTCTATGGTTACTGTGGCACTTACATTTGTGAATCAACTTTAATATGTGTACATGAAAAATTGGAATCGTTCTTTCAACACATAATGAACGTGTATTGTAGTACGCAGCCTTGGGGCGTACAAGTGTTGGATTTGGCGATAGTTCATTTATTGCCTTGTCAGTCAGTTGATACGTTTGCAGAAAAGTAAAGAATAAATACTTGTAGTTATTATAACATGTTAGGTGGAAAAAAAAATTAAAGGCCTTTTTCTTCTCTGTACTTTAAAAAATGTGACCAGACTCCCCCACTACATTATTTTATAACATAAATTTCTATCTCGCCAAAGTCAAGACAATTTTGTGTCATGTGGTACTCATTGAACACAATATGTTTATATTAACTATGTAGTTATTTTCTCATTTCTAAAGCAAACGTTTCTTACGAAGATTACATTTTTAGTGAACCAAGTTTTAATCTTACGGGACAGTTTCCTGTTATAGAATGCAACAAATATTTCCAAAGAATCATCAAGTCGAATTATGTAGCTTCGGGGAAAAAAAAGTAATTCATTTTAACCACAGTGAACTTGTGAAACCAAATTAATTTTCAGGTAACCCCTTGATTTTGGTTTCAAAATTCACATTGTTCGCGTGAAATCCAAATTGCGGTATCCCATACTAGCGTAACTTCTTTTCTCTTATTTTTAGATGAATCGCCGTTATCGTATTGTAAACATCAACTAACATCTGCGCCTCCCACCAAGGAGAACCGGGTTCATTTTGTAAACGTCAACTAACATCTGCGCCTCCCACCAAGGCGAACCAGGTTCGTATTGTAAACGTCAACTAACATCTGCGCCTCCCACCAAGGAGAACCGGGTTCGTTTTGTAAACGTCAACTAACATCTGCGCCTCCCACCAAGGCGAACCAGGTTCGTATTGTAAACTCAACTAACATCTGCGCCTCCCACCAAGGAGAACCGGGTTCATTTTGTAAACGTCAACTAACATCTGCGCCTCCCACCAAGGCGAACCGGGTTCGTATTGTAAACGTCAACTAACATCTGCGCCTCCCACCAAGGAGAACCGGGTTCGTTTTGTAAACGTCAACTAACATCTGTGCCTCCCACCAAAGCGAACCAGGTTCGTTTTGTAAAGGGCAACTAACATCTGCGCCTCCCACCAAGGCGAACCAGGTTCGTATTGTAAACGTCAACTAACATCTGCGCCTCCCACCAAGGAGAACCGGGTTCGTTTTGTAAACGTCAACTAACATCTGCGCCTCCCACCAAGGAGAACCAGGTTTGTATTGTAAACGTCAACTAACATCTGCGCCTCCCACCAAGGAGAACCGGGTTCGTTTTGTAAACGTCAACTAACATCTGCGCCTCCCACCAAGGCGAACCGGGTTCGTATTTGTAAACGCAACTAACATCTGCGCCTCCCACCAAGGGAACCGGTTCATTTTGTAAACGTCAACTAACATCTGCGCCTCCCACCAAGGAGAACCGGGTACGTTTTGTAAACGTCAACTAACATCTGCGCCTCCCACCAAGGAGAACCGGTTTGTATTGTAAACGTCAACTAACATCTGCGCCTCCCACCAAGCGAACCAGGTTCGTTTTGTAAACGTCAACTAACATCTGCGCCTCCCACCAAGGAGAACCGGGTTCGTTTTGTAAACGTCAACTAACATCTGCGCCTCCCACCAAGCGAACCATGGTTCGTATTGTAACTTCAACTACATTGCGCCTCCCCCAAGGAAACCGGGTTCATTTTGTAAACGTCAACTAACATCTGCGCCTCCCACAAGGCGAACCGGGTTCGTATTGTAAACTCAACTAACATCTGCGCCTCCCACCAAGGAGAACCGGGTTCGTTTTGTAAACGTCAACTAACATCTGCGCCTCCCACCAAGGCGAACCAGGTTCGTATTGTAAACTTCAACTAACATCTGCGCCTCCCACCAAGGAGAACCGGGTTCATTTTGTAAACGTCAACTAACATCTGCGCCTCCCACCAAGGCGAACCGGGTTCGTATTGTAAACGTCAACTAACATCTGCGCCTCCCACCAAGGAGAACCGGGTTCGTTTTGTAAACGTCAACTAACATCTGTGCCTCCCACCAAAGCGAACCAGGTTCGTTTTGTAAAGGGCAACTAACATCTGCGCCTCCCACCAAGGCGAACCAGGTTCGTATTGTAAACGTCAACTAACATCTGCGCCTCCCACCAAGGAGAACCGGGTACGTTTTGTAAACGTCAACTAACATCTGCGCCTCCCACAAGGAGAACCAGGTTTGTATTGTAAACGTCAACTAACATCTGCGCCTCCCACCAAGGAGAACCGGGTTCATTTTGTAAACGTCAACTAACATCTGCGCCTCCCACCAAGGCGAACCGGGTTCGTATTGTAAACGACAACTAACATCTGCGCCTCCCACCAAGGAGAACCGGGTTCATTTTGTAAACGTCAACTAACATCTGCGCCTCCCACCAAGGAGAACCGGGTACGTTTTGTAAACGTCAACTAACATCTGCGCCTCCCACCAAGGAGAACCAGGTTTGTATTGTAAACGTCAACTAACATCTGCGCCTCCCACCAAAGCGAACCAGGTTCGTTTTGTAAACGTCAACTAACATCTGCGCCTCCCACCAAGGAGAACCGGGTTCGTTTTGTAAACGTCAACTAACATCTGCGCCTCCCACCAAGGCGAACCAGGTTCGTATTGTAAACTTCAACTAACATCTGCGCCTCCACCAAGGAGAACCGGGTTCATTTTGTAAACGTCAACTAACATCTGCGCCTCCCACCAAGGCGAACCGGGTTCGTATTGTAAACGTCAACTAACATCTGCGCCTCCCACCAAGGAGAACCGGGTTCGTTTTGTAAACGTCAACTAACATCTGTGCCTCCCACCAAAGCGAACCAGGTTCGTTTTGTAAAGGTCAACTAACATCTGCGCCTCCCACCAAGGCGAACCAGGTTCGTATTGTAAACGTCAACTAACATCTGCGCCTCCCACCAAGGAGAACCGGGTACGTTTTGTAAACGTCAACTAACATCTGCGCCTCCCACCAAGGAGAACCAGGTTGTATTGTAAACGTCAACTAACATCTGCGCCTCCCACCAAGGAGAACCGGGTTCGTTTTGTAAACGACAACTAACATCTGCGCTCTCCCACCAAGGCGAACCAGGTTCGTATTGTAAACGACAACTAACATCTGCGCCTCCCACCAAGGAGAACCGGGTTCATTTTGTAAACGTCAACTAACATCTGCGCCTCCCACCAAGGAGAACCGGGTACGTTTTGTAAACGTCAACTAACATCTGCGCCTCCCACCAAGGAGAACCAGGTTTGTTATTGTAAACGTCAACTAACATCTGCGCCTCCCACCAAAGCGAACCAGGTTCGTTTTGTAAACGTCAACTAACATTGCGTGCGTACCTCCCCCACCAAGGCGAACCGGTTCGTATTGTAAACGTCAACTAACATCTGCGCCTCCCACCAAGGCGAACCAGGTTCGTATTGTAAACGTCAACTAACATCTGCGCCTCCCACCAAGGAGAACCGGGTTCGTTTTGTAAACGTCAACTAACATCTGCGCCTCCCACCAAGGCGAACCAGGTTCGTTTTCACCCGGGGGCGCCCCCGTAGTTTCGCATGTGGGAATCGTGTCGGACAATTCTGCTGGTCGAGGGATTCTCTCAGGGATCTCTCGTTTCCCCCGGCCATGTATTCCGGCGCTGCTCCATACTCATCGCCTCTCAACGCCGAGTTTTTTAAGAGCCGCCCAAATCTCTTCACCACTCACTAAACTAACCTGCGTATATAATTTTATGAAATCAGCAGGTTCCCATAACAGTGGCATATCTGCTAACCCTATCTTTTGTGTCTATGTCTGTCGTGAAATGTACCTCGCAGGAAGTATTTTTCACCTCTGCTATACACTGCGAGTTTCAATGCACACTGATATACTGTGTTGGTAATTGATTTGTAAACCATCCCCACTGCGTAAGGCTAGGAATAGTTCATATTGCTAGAAGACGTTCATGGTAAAGTAGATTTTTTTTGGAATGAATCTTTGAAAAAATAATCACCGCCTGTTAACTGCGTAATGTAACAGTAGTCCCTGGCACATGAGTGAGAATACGCATATTTGAAGCGCTTTTAAGTTCCAAACAAGTAGGCTCTTAAAAATGTGATATTACATGGTGTTAGAGGGATACAAAACTAGGAGCAAAGTAGATCCTAGGAGAGCTATCAGAATTTTCCAGTTAACTACGAAATGTCTATACAGCCAAACACGAAGTCTGTTTGTCGTTCGAGAAAACGAAACACGTCTAGTGTCGACTGAGACACGCTTATCACCTTTATTAACAAATATTTTATATTTAAACAAATTGTTGTTCAAACTATATTCATTAATGACCCGTCTCATTTGAATACATAAATAATAAGATTATATATATCTTAGACAGTGGACTGTCAATTTTGTTATATTAGCACGTGCAAGTCAAGGAAACTAACTCACCGAATTGAGATAATTAACATTGAAATAAGATACTACAAGTTACTTCAAGGATAATTTAAAATCGATTTACAGATGTTCCCGCAATTTTTAAAATTGCTAAAATAAGGATATTTCTGTATTTTTTAAATTTAAATATTTTAATTACTTTTCTAAACATAAATTTTCTTAAACATGTCTTAAAATGAACAGTCATCACTTTTCAGTATCACCTGCTAAATAATCTGTAAAAGTTTTATATTATTTTATAGTACATTCTAAAAGCATTAAAATTGTGATTTCGAAATTCCACAATGCAAAAACTACGGCGTTAATATTTTTATGTGAGGACAAATTATTTATTTTTACAAGTTGGACGGAGTGTCGGTACGAGTATACACAAACAAATTTTTTTGTTGAGTAGCAAACTTAAGTGCAGCCTGCATTAATAATGTTTCTTGTTTGTCAAATCTGAAGTCGTAAATAAAAGCGGCTCTGAAAGTTTTGAAAAATTTTCCTATGTACGGGACCCTCTACCAAACCGTCAGATGAGCGGAAGTGCTACCATGGTATAGACGCTGATCCTCAACAATACGTGTTCGCTCCGCGCTTGAACGGCGAGTATGTTCAGTAACACACGTGCGTCTTTCGCTTAGTCGCAGACGGAGATAGATTGGAGTCAAACGTCAATTGAACCCGCAGTACGTTGTCTCACGGCCGTGACCAGCACTGCACCAACTGGAGATTTAAGAAGGCAGGGCCCGAGCAACCCACATCACTATAAACATGCAGTAGCGAACAAGGGAAATGGCTACAATTGAAATCAGTTTCAGCTTACTTATTTTTACGGTGACTTAATTTTTCCTCATTTAAGTGTCCCTCAGTTGTGATGTAAAATGGTGTATTTAATCTGTTCCCGATTTCTTCCCACATTTTGTATCAACTATTTCAGAAAATCATCCCATGGTTGATGTGCTTAATTCTTTTCTTTATGTCACGTATCACAAAAGTTTTATAATTGTGGTAACATAAAAGTTTTTTTTTTTGTTGACCTAAACGTTTACTAATTTCGAATCGATAAATTATAATTTTTCATTTATTGGTAATTAATCCCAACAACAACAGGGAGAATATGGGTGTGTTGATAATGATTAATATAGACTTAGTAGGGTAAAATTAGCAGGTTTGTAAGCCCTCCTTAAGATCAATTTGTATGCTCGTTGTGTCTTCTTCCGCCTTATGTAAAATGATTATTGCCATGGGCCTCATTACTTTCTTCATGCGCCCGTGAAGTGAAACTGTAAAATTATTATACAAGTATGTATTTGAATAATCTGCTAATTTGTAAAGCGCGATGCATTAAAAAAAAGAGAAAGCGCTAGAAATAATATAAGTTATCACAAATGGTCACTTATAACATTTAATTCGACGTTAAGATGTCGATTTACTTCTCACTCCATATTTACCAACTTTATAAACGTATATCTATGCAGGTAGGAGAAGTGACTTCTTTCAAAGGTTGATTTAAAAATAGTGCCCACTTTATCGTGAACAGCCTTTAAGAAATAGTTCTTATGCAGTGTATTATTATTTGGGTGCATACGAATTGCACTGCGCTGTCCCCTTGGTATAATTTTGTAGATTCGGTTAAAATTCGTTAGCATGAATCGGAGGAATATTCTGGAAGTATAACTTAAGCACGGATTCAGAAATGTTTGAAATTGCAGTCAATGAACTATCCCAGTGAACAGGTTATGTTACAAAATTTGCAGAGTGTTTTAAACCCACAATGCACATTTGTGGCAAATATATTACTGTTCTTTAACAACTGTATTTTGACGGAAATACGTCTTTAAATTTGCAACCATAGTGGGAGGCAATCCAGAAAATCCGACGTTAACAAAAATCAGGGGATACAGTTTGGCATTGCAGGTCCGAATTTATCGTCTTCATTCAAAACTCATTTACACCACTCGATTGCTAAAGGATCGAAGAATATTTTACGTACAGTGAGGTCTGCGAAGGATCGAGCTCGGAAATGTAGGGACAGCGATTGGCCGCGGAGGGGGGGTTCAGTTTTGGAGCTCGTTTCGCCGCGTCTCATAATCTCCGTGTAGTATAACATTTGACTAGGAGAAGCTATGACGCTCGTTTACATTTCAATCGCCAGCTTTCGTCAAGGTCATTCGATTACCCGTATAAAAATATCTGTGTCGCGTGGTTATGGTGAAAGTGTATGCCCTTAATGTAAGAAATTAAGAAAACCTAACAAAATTTCAGCCTATACTCGTCAAAAAACCAACTTGATAAAGAGAAATCTTATACGGTTGGAAAGAGCATCTCAAAAACTATCCATTGGTATCCACAAACCCCTATATGATCGAGTGAAGCGGTGCCGGGAACGTAAAATTAACATCAAAGCGTCCGATCTCGTCAACGAAGACAGATTCATGAAAAACAAACGGCAGTGTCCCCAACACAGCCAAACCTAATTTTTTTCTCTCAAGTGATGAGCAGAGAGGTCGCTTTGCGAACGAGTAATGTTTGAGCGGAGATAAAGACCCACCCACTCCCAAAATCATTTATAGGTTATAAATTATATATATATTTTATAGATATCAGCAAGGAATTGCCACGTCTCGAACTCGAGAGAACGAGAAAATATAAAAACCGAACTGATGTCCTAAATACAGCCATTGCAAAAAAAACCATGTCGTGATACAGTTTGCCCGTTCCTTCGACTGGTTCGTCCTCCTGTAACATCCTATTGACAACTTCAATGTAGTGCAGATTTCCTGACAAATGACTGTGTAAACGTTAGTATTCTTACTCTCTGTAATCACACTTACAACGGTGCTATTAGCTCACACGACACTGGAAACGCCTACTACATTGAGCAACGATATTTACTGGTTATTCGGCAACATAATGCCCAGTTGAAACAGTCACAAGTAAATGACTGTGTGAACGTTAGTATTCTTACTCTCTGTAATCACAATTACAACGGTGCTATTGCCTCACACGACACTGGACACGCCTACTACATTGAGCAACGATAGTTACTGGTTATTCGCCAACATAATGCCCATTTGAAACAGTCACAAGTAAATGACTGTGTGAACGTTAGTATTCTTACTCTCTGTTATCCCACTTACAAGGGTGCTATTGGCTCACACGACACTGGACACGCCTACTACATTGAGCAACGATACTTACTGGTTATTCGGCAACATAATGCCCAGTTGAAACAGTCACAAGCGAATGACTGTGTGAACGTTAGTATTCTTACTCTCTGTAATCAGAGTAACAACGGTGCTATTGGCTCACGCGACACTGGACACGCCTACTACATTGAGCAACGATACATACTGGTTATTCGACAACATAATGCCCAGTTGAAACTGTCACAAGCGAATGACTGTGTGAACATTAGTATTCTTACTCTCTGTAATCACACTTACAACGGTGCTATTGACTCACGCGACAATGGACACACCTACTACATCGAGCAACGATACTTACTGATTATTCGCCAACATAATGCCCAGTTGAAACAGTCACAAGCGAATGACTGTGTGAACGTTAATATTCTTACTCTCTGTAATCACACTTACAACGTTGCTATTAGATCACACGACACTGGAAACGCCTACTACATTGAGCAACGGTACTTACTGGTTATTCGCCAACATAATGCCCAGTTGAAACAGTCACAAGCGAATGACTGTGTGAACGTTAGTATTCTTACTCTCTGTAATCACACTTACAACGGTGCTATTAGCTCACACGACACTGGGCACGCCTACAACATTGAGCAATGATACTTACTGGTTTTTCGCCAACATAATGCCCAGTTGAAACATTCACAAGCGAATGACTGTGTGAACGTTAGTATTTATACTCTCTGTAATAACACTTACAACTTTGCTATTGGCACACATGACAATGGACACGCCTACTACATTGAGCAACGATACTTACTGGTTATTCGCCAACATAATGCCGAGTTGAAACAGTCACAAGCTAATTGCTGGGTGAACGTTAGTATTTATACTCTCTGTAATAACACTTACAACTTTGCTATTGGCACACATGACAATGGACACGCCTACTACATTGAGCAACGATACTTACTGGTTATTCGCCAACATAATGCCCAGTTGAAACAGTCACAAGCGAATGACTGTGTGAACGTTAGTATTCTTATTCACTGTATTCACACTTACAAGGGTGCTATTGGCTCACACGACACTCGACACGCCTACTACATTGAGCAACGATACTTACTGGTTATTCGCCAACATAATGCCCAGTTGAAACAGTCACAAGCGAATGACTGTGTGAACGTTAGTATTCTTACTCTCTGTAATCACACTTACAATGGTGCTATTGGCTCACGCGACAATGGACAGCCCTACTACATTGAGCAACGATTTTTCTGGTTATTCGCAATCATAATGCCAGTTGAAACAGTCACAAGCGAATGACTGTGAACGTTAGTATTCTTACTTTCTGTAATCACACTTACAACGCTGCTATTGGCTCACACGGCATTGGACACACCTACTACATCGAGCAACGTTACTTACTGGTTATTCGCCAACATAATGCCCAGTTGAAACAGTCACAAGCGAATGACTGTGTGAACGTTAGTATTCTTGCTCTCTGTAATCACACTTACAACGGTGCTATTGGCTCACGTGACACTGGGCATGCCTACTACATTGAGCAACGATATTTACTGGTTATTCGCCAACATAATGCCTAGTTGAAACAGTCACATGCGAATTACTGGGTGAACGTTAGTATTCTTGCTCTCTGTAATCACACTTACAACTGTGCTATTGGCTCATACGACTTTCGACACGCCTACTACATTGAGCAACCATACTTACTGGTTATTCGCCAACATAATGTCCAGTTGAAACAGTCACAAGCGATTGACTGTGTGAACGTTAGAATTTTTACTCTCTGTAATCACACTTACAACGGTGCTATTGGCTCACGTGACACTGGGCATGCCTACTACATTGAGCAACGATACTTACTGGTTATTCGCCAACATAATGTCCAGTTGAAACATTCACAAGCGAATGACTGTGTGAACGTTAGTATTCTTACTCTCTGTAATCACACTTACAACGGTGCTATTGGCTCACATGACACTGGACACGAGTACTGCATCGAGCAACGATACTTACTGGTTATTCGCCAACATAATGCTCAGTTGAAACAGTCACAAGCGAAAGACTGTGTGAACGTTACTATTCTTATTGTCTGTATTCACACTTACAAGGGTGCTATTGGCTCACACGACACTCGACACGCCTACTACATTGAGCAACGATACTTACTGGTTATTCGCCAACATAATGCCCATTTGAAACAGTCACAAGCCAATGACTGTGTGAACGTTAGTATTCTTAATCTCTGTAATCACACTTACAACGGTGCTATTGGCTCACACGACACTGGACACGCCTACTACATTGAGCAATGATACATACTGGTTATTCGCCAACATAATGCCAGTTGAAACAGTCACAAGCGAATGACTGTGTGAACGTTAGTTTTCTTACTCTCTGTAATCACACTTACAACACTGCTATTGGCTCACACGGCATTGGACACGCCTACTACATTGAGCAACGATACTTACTGGTTATTCGCCAACATAATGCCAAGTTGATACAGTCACAAGCGAATGACTGTGTGAATGTTAGTATTCTTACTCTCTGTAATCTCTCTTACAACGTTTCTATTGGCTCACACGACTCTGGACACGCCTACTATTTTGAGCAACGATACTTACTGGTTATTCGCCAACATAATGCCTAGTTGAAACAGTCAAAAGCGAATGACTGTGTGAACGTAATTATTCTTACTCTCAGTAATCACACTTACAACGGTGCTATTGGCTCACACGACACTGGCCACGCCTACTACATTGAACAACGATACTTACTGGTTATTCGCCAACATAATGCCCAGTTGAAACAGTCACAAGCGAATGACTGTGTGAACGTTAGTATTCTTACTCTCTGTAATCACACTTACAACGGTGCTATTGGCTCACACGACACTGGACACGCCTACTACATTGAGCAACGATAATTACTGGTTATTCGCCAATATAATGCCCAGTTGAAACAGTCACAAGCGAATGACTGTGTGAACGTTAGTATTCTTACTCTCTGTAATAACACTTACAAGGGTGCTATTGGCCTACACGACACTGGACACGCCTACTACATTGAGCAACGATACTTACTGGTTATTCGACAACATAATGCCCAGTTGAAACAGTCACAAGCGAATGACTGTGTGAACGTTAGTATTCTTACTCTCTGTAATCACATTTACAACGGTGCTATTGTCTCACACGACACTGGACACGCCTACTACATTGAGAAACGATACTTACTGGTTATTCGCCAACATAATGCCCAGTTGAAACAGTCACAAGCGAATGACTGTGTGAACGTTAGTATTCTTTCTCTTTGTAATCACACTTACAACGGTGCTATTGGCTCACACGACACTGGACACGCCTACTACATTGAGCAACGATACTTACTGGTTATTCGCCAACATAATGCCCAGTTGAAACAGTCACAAGCGAATGACTGTGTGAACGTTAGTATTCTTACTCTCTGTAATCACACTTACAACTGTGCTATTGGCTCACACGACACTGGACACGCCTACTACATTGAGCAACGATATTTACTGGGAATTCGCCAACATAATGCCCAGTTGAAACAGTCACAAGCGAATGACTGTGTGAATGTTAGTATTCTTACTCTCTGTAATCACACTTACAACGGTGCTATTGGCTCACACGACACTGGACACGCCTACTACATTGAGCAACGATATTTACTGGTTATTCGCCAACATGATGCCCAGTTGAAACAGTCACAAGCGAATGACTGTGTGAATGTTAGTATTCGTACTCTCTGTAATCACACTTACAACGGTGTTATTGGCTCACAAGACACTGGACACGCCTACTACATTGGGCAACGATACTTACTGGAAATTCGCCATCATAATGCCCAGTTGAAACATTCACTAGCGAATGACTGTGTGAACGTTAGTATACTTACTCTCTGTAATCACACTTACAACGGTGGTATTGGCTAACGTGACACTGGACACGCCTACTACATTGAGCAACGATATTTACTGGTTATTTGCCAACATAATGCCCAGTTGAAACAGTCACAAGCGAATGACTGTGTGAACGTTAGTATTCTTACTCTCTGTAATCACACTTACAACGTTGTTATTGGCTCACACGATACTGGACACGCCTACTACATTGGGCAACGATACTTACTGGAAATTCGCCAACATAATGCCCATTTGAAACAGTCACTAGCGAATGACTGTGTGAATGTTAGTATTCTTACTCTCTGTAATCACACTTACAACGGTGCTATTGGCTCACACGACACTGTACACGCCAACTACATTGAGCAACGATATTTTCTGGTTATTCGCCAACCTAATGCCCAGTTGAAACAGTCTCAAGCGAATGCTTGTAGTGCCCGTGGCACTACATGTCCACGTGGCCCGAGTCACGCAGAACAGTGTGCACTAGTATGACGTTTGCACGACCACTTGTTCCATATGTGTATTGTGTATATAGCCTATTCGATAATGTGCCTATGTATTATTGTTTCCTTTGAATGATTTTGTAGTGTTTTTGCTGTGTTCTGTGTCTTTATTGAATGAAGCTTGTTGGTGTGTACAATGCGCCAAAGCATAAACAATCGTGCAGTCACGTGGTAAGACTCCATGCACGTGGAATACTTGTATGTAATTTGTGACTGTTTATTTACTTGTGTTTGTTATATTAAATTGCTATTATATGTATTTTGTAAAGAGGACAGTACTAACCAGTTTCAATACTGGACAGCCAGTATTTTGTGTTACATCTGCTGCAAGCTATTGCATTGCCATTGCCTACGTATAGTAATATTAAATACTCTGTTCATTTCGTTAGTTCTCACCTTGAGCTTTTCTAACGTGATGTCTTTTCGCAGTGAACTTTATGGAAAGTGCCAAAAAATATTTATTTCGGCTGTGTGCGGAGTTTCCTAGTTTTACGGAAATCTTAATAAAATTCAGATGAATTCAAGTGACGTAATATTATGACGAAAGTGGCGAGTCTTTCACTGACTGATGTCACTGACTTTGGTTTAAAGTGTCGCGTCGCATGTGATGGTTTGGTTATCTAGCAGCCGACCTCAGTGAGTGGGTGGGCGAGTGAGGAGATTTGGGAGGTCCTTAACATCGATGTCTTGAGTGCCAATGATGGTGAAGCTGGGTGACTATGGAGCGGAGTCGGAATGTGAGGGCGGGGGAAGTGGGAGATCCCCGAGAAGGGCCCGCCGACCAAGGGCATCGAATGCAGAATACGAAAATCCGGGAGCGAACCACCCGGGATTCGAACCCGGTTCGCCTAGGTGGGAAGCGAGTAGTCTGACCGCTATACCACCGCGGCATCCCTACCCCCATGACACAGTTGGTTACGTGCCGTGGTGAGGCTGGAGGTAATTTCCATGCCCGTCGCCCAGAAGCCTCGCAGAGCTAAGGGCGACCAAAGTGCACATTTCAATGGTCTGGTCGCCTTTACACGCAAGGCACTGACACAGAAGAGATAAGACCACAGAGATGAATAATGGCGTGGTGGTTCCCAATCTCTGATTGGCCACGCAAAAATTTCTGAACAGTTCTTGTTTCTGATTGGCTACAGCGTGCTGTAAATGGTCCCTATTGGCTGGACTGCGTGCTCGGGAGTAGGTTAGTAGGTGCTGATTGGCGGGCGGCATTTCAACATATTGCTATCTAGATTTGCTGGCGTGTAGGGATGGAGTCCCCGGTGTGAGATGTTGTTTCAACTAAATATAGGCTGTTCACGGTTAAGTGAACACTTTTGAGGTCATAGTTAAATTTCGTTTCAGTTTTTTTATCCTTTAAACACCTTGTTACATTAATATTGTCATGTAAGTAATGAACATATTGCACATATTCGACCGTACTCGGAAGTTATCGTCTAAGGCTAAAATAAAATATATTCATTGACTTTTGTTCCAAATGAGACGGCTTTGTAAAGTGCTAACTTTACCATGAATAGCGTATAAAAACAACGTAACACTGAAAATACGTGCAGTCTTTCTCTACCGACTCGTCTCATTTCGCATTCAGTGATGCGTGAAATCAGCCTTGGTACGAGCGCTGAGATGAGTAATTTAACAAAGGCTGAGAAAATTGCAAGTTCAGAAAAAAACCACGCCAAAATTATTATCATTCATGCGGGAAAAAAAAACACGCAAACATACTAGGGAACACGCACCGTAATTTTCGCTTATTAGAAAACAAATTGATTAATAATTTTAATAACTAACAATGAAGTATATGTTTACCATTGCTACGTTAAAATGTGAAAACTTAAATAATACGAATTTTTATTTCACAAGCAGAATAATAAAACTTAATTAAATAACATTCTAAGTGTAAACTATTTACTACTAGTAGTGTTGCCAACGCGGCACTATTCTCACAATCTTTAAATGATATTGATTACGAAACAAAGATTATTTAGAGGAGATGTTCAAATAAATATTTCGTTTCATTAGATTTGGAATGCTTTAATGTTAATAACATTGCTAAATTTTTGTTGTATATATTATCTGTTTTAAACGCCGGCAGACATATTGTACCTGGTGTGAATTTTCAAAAGTTTGTTTCGAAAATTGTGGTATAAACGTGAATGTAGTATATATGGTACATTGCCGAGGGTTTGGCAGTAATTATAGGCTACATACTGTACCTGGGAAAAAAACATCGTCCAATAAGGCAAATACAGGACGTGAGGGAAGAGTTCACTCGATGCTAAGACCACATTCCGTATTCTCATGAAAGGCTATTGCCAAAAACGTGAAGCGCCGAAACAGTGTTATTGGCCGGGATTTATAACATAGTGTCACGAGGAATGGAATACATATTTACAAGCAAAAACATCTTTCTTCGAAACTCTCGAACTCTTATATTTATCTGCGGCTGAATCATTTACACGTGTTATTTCCTCCCGTTTCTGGCCATAATTGCTCTTAACTGATGCTTCATCTGCGATTCCTGTGCTAAGCATCTATTGTTTTCTCAGACGAGTTTCTATAGGCTATACGAATGTTTTAATAGCCCTCTGTATCACGTTTTCTACATTAAATTGTATTTACAAAAACATGAAATAATGGATTAGGAAAGGTGTAGTATGGGAGTAAATAATTCACGCACCTAATAATATTTGTGGTGGTAGTAGATGAACAGTATTTTTGGTGACATATATCAACACCAATACGTTATTTCATACAGTAGCATTATTTTTGTGTAAAAGTCAAAAATATTATTTTTTCCCCGTTCCTGGGTTTTGGCTTTGATCATTGATACTCTGCACGATACCATGTATCATTTGCATAAAAATAATTTCTTGCATTATTTTCTCCTCGCCCAAAAATAAAGGAGATGTTAATGTGTTTCAAGGTTTGAGAGTCTATAGGCCCGTCATTTTAAGAAAAAAAATAAAATAAAATTGTGGTAGATGTCTGGAGAAATTGCACAAAAAGGTATTTTTATATCAAAATTTGGAGAAAAATTTGTAGATTAACATATCCAAAATCCACCCAAATTCACTCCATTTCCCCACAATTATCCAAGGATTTGTCCCAGGAAAACATTAAGAATTCTAATGTGCTTAAAACGTTGTATATTACGACAAATAATGCAAAGACTAAAAGTAAAGAACAGGAAATTCCCCTTAACATATCCAAAACTAGCAAATATCCACCGATAACTTCTAATTATTTTTTCAGTATTTGTCACCGAAAAGTATTCTAAGAATCATAAATTCGAAAACGGCGTTTCTTACAACCGAAAAAGCAAGGACAAAAATTAAAGAAAATAATATTTCTTTTCATATATCAAAAGATAGAAAAAATCCACACATAATTTGTTTTTATTTTCCTAGGACTGGTATAGGAAAAAATTTGAAAAATATATTATTATTCCAAAACAGGGTGTCTTACAACCAAACATGTAAAGAGAAAAATTGATGAGCACGAAATTTCCTTTTACATATGCCAAATATTCAAAAATATACCTAAAAATTTCATTTTCACGTCACTTGTCCTTAAAAAACCCTGAAAAATTAATGAAATTTATTAATTTAAAACATAGTATCTCACGCCATAAAATATGAAGACAAAAATCAAAAAAAAACAAAATTCCCTGTAACGAATATAAAAAAAATTTCCAAACTGTACGGGAAAACTTTTTAAAAAATTATAAAAGTGCCTTACTATCGCACACAGGTGTAATATTTAATTGTTATTTGTAAATAATTTTGCTATAGCAACCCGAATCACCGATTAAAGTAGTAAAGTAGCAAAAAATTGTACTCACACTCTGGAGGATCCATGTCGAATTCTTGGTTACACCTACCTGATTTTGGCTTCCCATGATCTCCGCAAATCACTACAGGCAAATTACATGGCCGGATAATTTCCCCAACCCTCTTTACTTGTTTTCTGTTTTTCTGTACGCCCCGCTCTGTTAAGGGTAACACCAAGAAGGGAAGTGATGGGGGTGGTAGTCCCTCGAGCCCGTAAAACAAAACTATACAATATACCACACCCGTAAAGTTGCCTTAAGCGTTGTATTGAGTTTAATATGTATCGTTGCTAACACACTTTTATGATTACATTGATTATTTTTTCTTCCTCGGAAAAGAGGTGGAAAGGCATAATCACCAAGAAAACATACTCGCAGCCACGGGGCCGTGCAGCGATATCTATGACATCTCCATGGTCATCTTCAATTCATGTTTCATTCTCAATTTCAAGTTTACTTCTCTTTTTTGTAGTCACACGGACATCATTAGTATTTATAGCCGACGTCAGTTTATTTTGAAGTTCGTCAACATCTCTCGAACCTCTTGCAAGTGTGCGATCTGCGTATACCAACTCTACTGTACGATGCAGGTCAATCATTCCATCTTTAGCTTTAACTGTCTCATCGCAATCGTCTGTCGTATCAGTACCATTTGACGTAGCAAGGGATATTGGCGGCCACACTTGCTGGCTCCCAGTAAATCAATCCTTAAATTGCTTGATGTGGTTCTTCAATATATCGCCTTGCATAAACTGCATGGGAACAATGTCGTAATGCATCATCGCGCGTTATGTCTCTTCGTATTGGCCGTGCTCTCATGCCGACAACGATTTTGACCATAAGTGCAAACTCTACTGCAGAATCGACACTGATGACATACAGTTAGCGATGATGCAGGTCGTGGTTCCATGATCATTGACGTCAAAGGAAGGCCTTCGTATTCAAAATTCACCTTCGTGCTATGACGAAAGAGCCCTTACGAACCGATGTTCATTTCACGGTGTCAGAACGAGAGCTGTCATTTTTCTGTATAAATGGGATTATTTTCACTGTAAAGAGCCTATCTTGTATCCACAAAAGCCTTCTACTATACAATGTATATGCAGAAATATGGGATCACTCTGTGAAAACCCACAGACTCGTTCTACCTAGAAAGAACGCACAGATACCATTACATACACATATACGGGGATAAACATTGAAATATAAGATATAAATTTACATAAGTATTTATGGAGAATATATTAAAATAATTTTAGATTTATAATAAATGTTATATTAATTTTTTTTATGTACTCATATGGATATCAACGTATTAAAAATATATATTTCATATTGTTACATAATCATATTAAAATAGTATATTGAATATTGTTATGTAGGTATCTGTATGTTTTCTTCTAAGGAGAACGAGTATGTGGGTTTTCTCAGATAATATGATTATAATGAACATGAAGACTGCGATAGCGCTGAAGACGATGGCGAATTTATAGAAGCACTGACACAGCGCTCCAACACATTTACTGCAACGAGCGACATGAAGGCAGAATACGCCGAGAATACTGTCTACGTATTTCCCGAAGACCCGAATGAACTTGTTGATAAACTCAGACATTAAACTGACCTGCAAAAACACGGGGATCTCACACACATTGTTGAATTTTCAACTAGTAGTGTACTACATGATGTGATGAAGTGTTTTCTTCTGAAATTGTAATTACAACTTGCAAAGGAGATAAGAGCGAGTCTACTTCTATCATTGTCTACAGGGAATGATATCGATGACAAGATCTCTTTACTGGAAAAAATAATTTCATCAAAAAGTTTCGTATTTCCTTTCTAATTACCATTCACCAAACATTAGTAATTTTTCCATCAGATCGTTAACAATCTATATCAATCTTTCCATCTATCTTTAGCAAACAATTGGTTTATCGGCGCTCTCTAGCCATACATATAAGAAAAACGTTTCACTTACTGTCTCCAAAAAATTGTACATATTGGCAGAATTATGGTTGTGTATTCATTCAACTATCCTAGCATTTTTATATTAAATTTTATATCATTCTATATATGTGTGTATATAGCTACAGATATTAACATTTATAAGCGAATGTTCATAGCATAGCAGATCTTAAATATTAGAAGGGATAAAATGAATAAAAACAAGTCTTCCAGTCAATTTAAGTTTGTTTCATAAACACATAGTATTTCTTACATACTCAATCATATTCTACATTCAATAAAGGAGTTTGCCTTTACTCAAATTTTGTAATACAAATTCGCAGCATTACAATGATCACATGTAGCTGAGAGCAAATGGACTGTTACTAGCTTCGTGTCGTATGGCGCTAAACCTAATCGTGAATGTCTGACTGCAGTACATGCAATCGATTCCCTATGAACGACATACATTACCGTTTCATTTCTTGCTGTGTTTATAAAGCTATCGCTACGGGTAAACGCAGTATCTCAATTCGGCTAATTGAACACCTCCACAATAAACTCACCTTGATTACCTGTATTCCATGATAATGTTGCAGAAATGGGTAGGAATGGGCGTGGAATTACCCACATTATAATGAGAACATCCTAAATAGCATACAAGAATTCTCTTTCAAAAATATTCCACTCCTGATTTTTATTTTATGTGTTTATAATGAATTTTTTTTTTGTGTTTAATGTTAAATAATATATATTTTTAAAACATATTACTGACATGTTTTTCATGGTAATATTTATATTACACATGTTAAACATTTGCTTGATTATCCTATATGTAACATCGTTTTCACATGTTTTGCACTAGTAATATGTCACATAGTTTGCATTTTGCTGTTTATATAATCATTTTAATATCATTTTTTCAACACGTTAGGATATTTAATTTTTGTCGTAAGGTGGCAAACATTCATTCTTTTTAAACTAAAATTTAGATAGTTTCTTATATGTTAGAGTTACTTATTGTAATAATTTTAAGCTTCTTTTTGGTTTCATATGTAGGTCATTATTATTAATTAATTTTCTATATTTTACTTAGAGACCCGTAACTCTAGGTTTTGTTAGTTTCGGATGGAGATAGATATGCGCACGTGGTTGGCTCTTAGTTTCGGATGGAGTTAGATATGCGCACGTGGTTGGCTGATAGTTTAGGATGGAGATAGATATGCGCACGTGGTTGGCTGATAGTTTTCAGAATCACATTGGAATACAAGTTTGATCACTGTCTTCCATTGGCTAAAATCTCCGGTCCCTTGATGCATGCTCCAGCCATACGAGCAAAAAGCTCTTCTTCACACGACGCCATACTAGTATGATGTAGAGACAGGACTCTCCCCTGCGAGTTGGTGGAATGTAGGCATTTTTTTTACTATAGAGTAGGGAGTTAACTATTTCCCCTGACATTTCTCAGTGTAATAGCTGACGTGTGCGAAGTTTTATGCCCCAGCTAGGATCCCTATAAGTCAGGCGGTAGAAGTAGGATCTCCTGCGTCAGAGATAGCACTCCGCAACGCCTGGGATGACCCATCGCCTACATCACTGAAGAAGTCCTTTTCCGTCGTTGGTGACCGACTACGAGAGGAGATTATACATCTACAGGTGCTATAACGATTTCTAACTTCAGATTAAGTAATAATTAATCATATGTGATGCACGGTTCTACTGATAACGTCCCCTATATATATATATATATATATATATATATATATATATATATATATATATATATATATATATATATATATATATATAACGGTTAGAAACGTCTTAAGCAGTGAGACGACGCCATTATCATCACGTAACTTTCTTAGCTGACTTTTTGTTTACGTATAAACCTGAGTAGATTTGTTACCGTACCCTTAACTAGTATTTAACAATTAATTTTTTAATACACGAGGAAAATATTTATTTGTTTAATTTGTTATTTTCTGTAAGTACCAACCCTTAAAAACTTTAGTAACAGTTAGCAAACTAAATGCAGCCATTGGAAGTTACGTACAGCCGCTTTTCCTTCGTCGCTAGGAGGCATTTATGTGTTTCTTTAGATTTTCTGTCAGAAATTAGATAGTCCTAGTAAATTTAAGAAATTTAAAGTTGAAAATGATGAGAAATTGAATAATATTAAAAAAATTGGACTTTAAAACTAATCAGCACTGGTTCCCTAACTAATATGTAGCTATCATATGTCGTGTTTCCAGTGCTACTGCATGCGAGTGTTTTATCATAATTACTTACAGATTATGTTGCTTGTTTTTATGATTGGTCTTACATGCACGAAGTGTGTACTTGGTTACTGAGTTTCTTAAGGTAAATATAGGAGGTGCGGTAATCCTCCTGACGGCCAATAAAACCAGAAAAATAAAAAGTATTCAACTTTGGCAGTTACACTTGGATATATTGCATGCAAACAAAACTACACATATATATCAGATTAAGGCTACACAAAACAATTTATTTAAGGTCAAACAGCAGAATATTTGGTTGTGTGAGGTGACTTCTAAGATGTTATTTGCATACATTTGCTCACACACATAACACCTAAGCATGGGCATAATTATCCTAAACTGTTTAGCCTTTTCAGTATTTTCATAGAAAGTGGCTTTGCCCAACGTGAGAGGATGTAATATGTTCCTACCTTACCACTTGCCTTACTGTGGTGTAGTATTTAAATTAATTTATACATTTCATGTAAATCATTTTGACCCTTAACAGTGGCTGGAAATATGTGTTTTTTATTTAGATACCGGGAGATATAAAAGCAGCTATGCAGAATAAATGTGACAAAATTAAAATATTAAAATATGTACAGCCATTCATTCTGATTGAAGGGCCATCAGTGAATTATATAAAGGCATTCTATGTGTGCCTTCACCGAATCTTATATAAATTGGATTTTCTTCTGAAAGCAGTTTATGTCTGCTTCAAGAGATTTCATGTTCATCTCGCAGCGTATCTACAAGAAGCTGAAAATCTATGGTACAATATAAAGAGGTAGCTTTTTAAAATTGAAACCAAATGCGATAAGAACATCCCATCGCCCACATTAGCACCATTGCACTACAGCAGAGACTAAAATTTATAGTTTCATGATATGTGACAAAATCAAAAAGTTTTAATTTTAAAATGTAGTTATATATGTTATCTCAAGACTCACAAATATTCAGGTAGTTTTCTTTACAGATGAAATATGTTTCCCATGTGTGTACATTTTATTGCAAGTAAATTTACTGCTAAGAAAACTGCTGCAAGTCGTCTTAATGTTAACAAATATTCTTGTCCATATATAAATGATAAACGAATTAAAGATAGTGCCACAGAAACCATCATTATAAAATGAGAATATAAATTTACGTTCATAAATTAGTTCATTTTTCATATTATTTATGCATTCATATGCTTGCATGCTTGTTTTCAAAATGTATGTGTGTTCAATTTGTTCAAATAGTTTTGAGACATCAAAATCATAAAATTTCATATGCGTACATTTTATAGCAAATACATTAATTATTGCTGTGGCAAAAAATTGTTGCAGATCTTTCAAAATGTTAATGTATTTAAAAGTCACTTACAATGAAAACGCAATTCATGTGAGAATTTAATAAACTTGAGTAACAATGTGATTATACTCAGTGAATTGGAATCATGTTGCCCAAGTTTGCCTGCAGAGAGGCTGATGTATTATCGAGCATTGCAAACCACATGCCAAGTTTAGAAGACCGTGTAAATTCAATGAAAAAAATAATTGCTAATTTCTGTGCAAAACTATATGTCTACGAATACATTCGAGGCAGTTAGTGCAGGAGGTAATTGATGAAGGAAAAGAATTGTATCGCACTTTTTTCCATATCTTTTTTCATCATATCTTCAACGATTTATTTCTCATGATCAAATCCATGATATTAGCTGTTGTGATATATCTGTTTTTGAATATCCTTTAGAAGGCTTCGACACAGAATATCACTGATTCAAATGGTTTAAGCAAAATGATTTTTTTGCTTAACTAGTTACGTACCTCATAGGTGAAGCTATGCTTGACAAGAAAACGTCAGATCATGTTGCACTTCACACAAAACCTGTCACCGCCAACATATATCCGTAACTCAAGTTACTCAATAATGCTTGTAGTTACCGGGAGTTTTGGAAGAATTCTTAAGTTCCTTAGAAAGAGATGTAGAAGAAAAGATTTGCTGAGTTGTTCCCATAATGCAGAATTTTACTGTGGACGAAGAAAATGCATTCTTTGCTGGAAAAATTTGATACCTTTAATGTTGTACTTTGACGACTTGAAAGTCGGTAACTCACTGGGATCACATGCAGGTGTTCAAAAGCTTGGAATCGTATGTTACACTCTTAGGTGTTTACCACTTCATCACTCATGTGTTCTCCAAAATATTTTCCTGGCATAACGTTTCACTCAGAGTATAGTTTGGAAACAAGCAGTTTTTGGTGTGCTAAAGAGTAACTAATTCAACTGGAAACTAATGGAATCGCGCTTGCGATGGAGGGGTCTCTAAGAAAATATTCTTTTCTTGTGTACTCATTTTGGTGACAACTTAGAAATTCATTCCATTCTAAGTTCTGTGGAAAGTTTTTGTGCAACTTATACTGCATGTTTTGTCGCTCTCCAAACCAAGGGATGCAGTATCAAACTCTTGAAAATGAAAATTACTTCATAACAGTTGATACGTATCATAATTATGTTCTTGTAAATAATTTCCACACGACTGGGATACAAAAGTATGTGTTCTTACGTCGTTGATAATTTGCTTGTGATGTAATGCACTACATTCTAGAGGGTGTATGTCAGAACGAAGTGGGAGAAATTGTTACGTACTTAAAACAAGAAGGTTTTTTTTTTTACTATTGGGTCCTAAATAAAGATACAGTTTTTCGACTATGGTGGTAGAGAAATTGGTAACAAACATACGGACATTAAATTTGATTCTGTCTGTCAGAGTAAGCAAAGGCTTATGTCAACAAGAAAATGCTTTGTTTCGTTAAATATTTTTGTTTTGCTTATGGGTGAGTTGGTTCCTGAAGATAACAATGGCAAAATTTGACTTATGATTAAAGAAAATCATTAGCATGTTTACTAGTTCTATTGCCAGCAAGAAATGTGTTATGTTCTTGAAGACACTTGTATATGAGCATCATATTTCCAACTATATAAGTATTTCCAACTATTTAGAAAACCACTTCATGGTTCATTATCCTATTATTATTTGCAATGTAGGACCAGTTGTTAACATTTGGTGTATGATAATATGAAGCAAGACACAGAATGTCGAAAAACAACGCATCTGTTATTTCATCACGTTGAAATACTCCATACACTTTGGCACTGAAAAACCAACTCCAGCTGTGTTTTCGTTTTTTCTCTGATAAAGGTCTCACAGACCAATCTAAAATTGGACCAGTTAGTTTTGTAGAAACTTCAACCTTGCATGGTTTCCCTGACTTTATTGCAGGTTTTTATAAATCTTTGGAAAACAATCGTTTTGTAACATCTTGGGTAATTGCAAAAGGCACATAATATTGTAAAGATTACATGATAGTTTCTGGTGTACAAGGCAATTTTCCAGTGTTTCTTCTTATAAAAATATTTATGTTAAACACAGAAAAAAATTTGTTTGTAATTTACTGAAAACACTTACCTTCTGCGCCATGTGCATTCTTTCGAGGTGTTTGTCAATGATATTTGGCAGTGTTTGCCTTATGATAAAGTTACCTTTTCTAATCTTACAAATACACATATCATGTGTAATGGAAAATCCTACATAAGCCCAGGAATACACTTTAGACCTGGTGTTACTGTCGTGCAGCATGACAAAAAGGTATTGTCTATTTCATATAAGTACGGCAAATTTGGACAATTCTTGAAAACTAGTACGCAACTATGTATCCTTCCGTCATACCTGAGTAGTAAAGTAAACAATGTTTGCAAAGAAGCGCTACAAATCAAATGTACACATTTCTCTCCCTGTTGTTTCCTCTCGTGGTAGACGCCAAACACTGGCGTTAGCTAACTTCGGTCTAACACTGAATGTAATGATTTATTGCTTGGTAGTCATCGAAACCAATTTCATTATGGTAGAGAAATTACTTTGACACAGCAGTGGAACATTTTGCTTTGGCGGAGTTAATTTTCATATTTCTGAATATATAACATAGCAAGTTTTGGCCATGTCCCAACTCGAGTGTGAGTTCACTTTCTCTCTATGTCTCCTCCCCTCTCTCCTCTCTCTCTCTCTCTCTCTCTCTCTCAGCTCTTCCCTCCCTCTAGCATCCTCTCGGGCACACTGGGAGAATTGAGATTGTCAATATGTGCGAGTTATTCACTCTGTTTTTTTACGTGAGGAACGTAAGGTACGGTAAAATTAAAAGTGTATGTTTCCCCTTGAAGTTAACAACTTGGTTTTAACTATGTATATTATTGCATGTGAAGTTGATACCCTATAACCTAACCATAAATTTATCTTATTTTTTAGGTTGCACATTTGCGTGCATTCTAATATTATTACTTATTTTGCAAACATAATCTCAATAAAAATCAGAAAGATTTTGCTACTACTAACTATTTAAGAAATCCACACTTGATCAGCGAGCTTAACCTTAAGAAAATATGGCGGCCACAAACGGCACGAGATTGAGCAGCGAATTTACATAGTTGTTTACTCTCCCTCTCGTACTCTCTCACTCAAATTGGAACAGCAAAGAATATTCTGTGCGACGTCAATAGTGGGCAAAATTGTATTTACTCGGCGAATTAGGGCATGGTCTTATAATTAACCGAAAGGAAAAAAAAAAACAATAAATTTGCCTATCGTTTTTCGAGCCAATACCTTATAGTAAACACACATAGTAAACATAAGTAAACTTAACCTTATGTAGCCATGTAAATGAAAAATTCCATTGTAACATGAACAAGGAACTCATACGAATAACACCCTGTATACATTAGTGACGGTACACTTATGATGCCTGTGAAAATGTCACTGTACCAGAAACAAGTGTTGTAAAGAAATGTCTTCAACACTATAAACCGCATTCCCAAAAAGGAAATTTTAATTTCATAAGCCGATAAAAGAAAGGAATACCTTCCCACTTTTCTTAAAAGCTTATTTCTAAAGTTGGCACTAATAATAAACTTAGAATTTAAAATTAATTAAAAATAACTATGCAATAGAAATCAAATTAAAATAATGGTTGTTTTTAAGTAGTGCTTCAGTTTTATGGTAAATGAAATGAACTGATTTCGTAATTAAATTGTCACCTTTTCGTCACAAAAATAGTTTCATTTCGTCAAATAAAATTTAAATTCTGGATTATATTATTATTTTTATTATTATTATGTGAATGCTGGTGTTTTGTAACGATTTTAATGAAACAAAATGGGACTCTTCATCCATTCTTGGAATCAGTACATATTTGTGAGGAATAAATTAAAAAATAATTAACGACAAGGTTAAAAGGGCAATCTTACGAGAGCACAATTGTCATGTATCACACATTATCGCGTTGCAGTAATTTTGTGCGATAAATCTAGTAATTTATCGAAACTTTTGAAACTGAACAAGAACATTCACTATCATTGACTGTAGAATTTTACTGAACTTATATGAAGCTAAGGATACAGTAGTATAGAGAGACAGTTATGGATCAATGTGGTGTGTTTACAGGTTACTGACAGTGAATTATTCAATTATAACAGGTACTCGCAAAAATAATTGCCAGTAACTGTCTGTGAATTAATTTTTTTTTCATTATTCTGTAAAAAGTAATTTACAGATGTATGATTTAATTATAATTCATTATTAAATATAACTTATTTTCCATCACTTTTTTACTGCAATAATATGAGATGAAATGAAGAAAATTGCCTAAATGTGATGTAGAATTGCAAAGTTTGAAAACTTACCTTACGTTGTGTTAAAAAAGTTTTATTTTATTCTAAAGGGATTTTTAACGTCCCCTGGTTTTATGGTGGAAAGCTTATCAGGGGACGGCTTACAGACTAACTTATAACCTAACTTAAATTTACACCTATGCCTTACCCGGGATTCGAACCAAGAGCCTCCCGAAGCCCAGATAGGTTGTTAAAAGAAGTTGAAACATGAAAATATTGCTGATTCCTTTGTTGAACAAGACATAAAATTTATGGAACAGGTAAATAAGTATGCGTTTCAACTACGAGTTGAAAAGGAACTATGAATCAATATCAAGTATGGCAGCCCGGAATAAATGGTATTTTTTAGTTATTGATAGTGAATTATTAATAAAGTGTGTGTAAAATTTCTATTGGTTTCCGGGAACTTTGGGGGGGGGGGTCTATAATAAACCTTGATCTTCATTTTGCGTAAGCCGGTTGGTAAAATAAATACATTTTTAAATATAATTAATTGTGTAATTTAATTCAATACATTTTTTGAAGTGGTTTTGCTGAGTTGTATATAAACGGTGACTAAGTACATCTCTGCATCAAATTGATTAATCATTATGACAGTTGTAATACTTCGCTGTTATATCATGTCGAAATATAATAAAATAATACTGGAACATGCAATGTTATTGTTAGTCCCTTTGTTGGACATGGCTTATAGTTTATGAAAACAGGTAATAAGTTTGTATTCGAACTATGAGTAAGGAAGAAAAGATGCACCAAATGGTGTATCACAATAATTAGGGATATATTGAATTTTTTATCTTATTAACAGTGAATTACTTATGTAGGTGTTAGTGAATTTTTTAACTGTTTTTCAGGAAACTGCTCTCTGTGTGTGAAAACCTTTTCGGGTGTATTTCTATAAGCCTTACTGTAACTCATCTATTTTAATAGTAATTGTGATGTATTTCAATTCATTTAATTCTTTGAGGTGGATATTTACTACTCAGCTGTAGATAAACTATAACTGAAGGAAAATTGCACATGGATCAAAGTTGGAAACTACATACGTTGATTATACTGGAACATGTCAAGTTACTTTGGCCAAAAATGTCACATATATGATTAAAATACTCTTAAAAAGAGTACATAAATCGTAGTGAAATAGAATATAGCACTCTCTCTTATAAAATCTGCTCCATAATTATGCCAATTTATGAATAGGCTACCCAAGTAAATCGCTTGTCTATTCATTTTTTTTTTTTTTTTTAATTTTTAGTCCTGTGATATGTTGTATTTGTAACATTAAATGAAATGCTCTTGAGCTACAGGTATTGTCCGCATTTCTTTTTCACGATAGCAAAACCGTATTTTTTATTCACCATGAACAAGTTTTTTAGAAAAATTTTTTCACTTTATCACACAATATTTTCAGTCTAGCTAGGAGATACCAGTCGTACTCAGCAATCAAGTGTAATTGCTAGATGAAATAATTCATGGTGGTTTCAAGCCAAACATATATGCTTCAACTTAATGGTTTTGCAAAAAGAAGCCAGTCTAGTAATTCTGCAAAATAAATGCAAGGTCGCTTCAAAACAGATATATGTTTTATTTAACAAACTGGTGTGGTAAAAATAAGTTACCATGATATTTCTGTCAAAAAGGTGCATTGGTGGTTTCAACTCAGATGTTTATTTGATAAAAAACAACTATTTGGTAAAAATCATGTTGTTAACTTATAGTACTGCATAAATGTGTGGTTATTTAAAACCCCACACACATATTTTGTTGAACCAATTACTAGCTATTTTAATGGTGTTGACAAATAATTGCATGGTTGCTTTTGTCACAGACAGTTTTACTTACCAAATTCTTTGGTAAAAAAAGTTGTCGTAAAAGTTCTGGCAAATAAGTGCATGATTGATTCAAAAAAGAAATGAATCGATTTTACAAAATTGTTTGGTAAAATGAAGTTTCCCTAAACTGTGAAGGATCTGCCAAATAAGTGAATGGTTTTCTCAACACAGGTTTTAACAAAATTATTTTTAGAAAAAAACAAGAGAGTGGTTTTCTCAATAACATCTGGAAACAACAAAATGATGTTGTAAAAAAGAACAAGTTTTCTAAATAATATCTGGATAGCAAAAAAATTTAATAGAAACAACACAATAACAAAATAAATTATTACTTTTGCGCCAAAAAATATTTTTGATTACATGTATTCAAACGTAAAATTTAGTTGTTTCAAACCAATTTTGTTTGATTCTACGAAACCTTTTCCTCAGCGTATTCCAAGTTTCATCCCAGGTTTTTTAAATAGAAATATGTTTCCAAAGTAATAAGAGAAACAGCCAACAAAACAGTGATGTAGTTGAGCAGTTGTCTCATGCCAGATCTTTCCACAATGAAAATGGGCAACCTATTACAAATTGCCACTAAATTGTAGATTAGAGGCTCGGTGTTTGAAACTACCTGCAGAAATGTCATTACTGTGTAATTAGTAAGGGCGTCCACACCACAGATTTACTTGATAACTGCAAGGCAAGGTTGATCAAAATATCTTTTATTGTACTCCTCTCCGTGATATCAGAATGAATAAGCTGAAACAGGGACAAAAGCATGTAATAACCTTTATACTCGTGATAAATAAATTGATAATGTCAGCCAACATATTTTGATCTAAGGGAAGTTTTACTGTAACTGAAAATGTGCTCACATTGTTGCATCGTTTTTCAAGGGCATATTCTTCCCTTGCCCGTAATCGATTCATCTCAGCCTCGGTTTCCTGTCCATTTCTCAGCCAGCGAAGGATCATCCTTGCTTCTCCTGTCTTGCCTTCCGTCATGAGACATACTGGCGACTCCGGCAGCCAGAACATTGCAGCGGCGAAGAATATAGGTTGCAGAAGACAGCAGGCGTTGAATACTCTTTACATGTAGTGCCCCAAGGCGTAGCCAAGAGTGAGTCCCACATCGATTGACAAACCATATATGATACCCAGTTATCCTTTGATATCATCTTCAGCAACTTCGCTCAAGAATACCAAATAGTATCGGGCTTAAGTGTTTTTATGCAATGTGAGTTGTAACATCGAGGTTGTGTAGAGAAGGGAAAAATGCGAAGAAATTGTACGGGTCGTATTGTATAATGGTCTAACGTTTGGTTGCAGCAGCTCCATGAACTAGCGTATAATTGCGTGAAGATCACTGTCATTAAGTCACAAAGAAGCTGTTGAACTATAAAGATGGTGAGCCGACTATGTGGCTCACGTGCGGAAAAACCTTCACAACAACTTCCTTGGTATACTCCGTTCTCGGTTATTTACAATTTTTCCAAGCCCTGCTTGGGTTCTACTTTCAGGTTATTCCTCCGCCTCACCTCAAACAAAGCTTAGAAAATTACACCAGAGGGCCAATGCACCACTTTCGTGCGCATCCTGTGTAATATTATTTTGCATAAGAATGATTTCGAATTAGGCATTATAAACACACCCTTTGTATCTGTGATTGTTAATATTTATAACAAATTAAATGCTATAATTTATAGATAAAAGGTAATGCTAAATTTAATTATAGGAAATTTAAGTTCGTTTTGTTTTAACGCCAGTATAAAACGATTGTGATGCATGACATAATTAGTAAAAAGAACCAAACACGTCATACATGAGGAGTTTTTTGAAGGTCTGATTCAAAGAGTGTAGAAAAATCGCGAAATAGACAATAGGTGGGTGGCTAGGCCATGGTGCTCCTGTAATGTTGCCAGACCTCAATTCCTTATGCTTTTGCATGTGATGTGTGTTTATGTGCACAGTACTATATAGCTGATGTTGGTACCCTTCACGCGACCATACGCTAGATGCTTGGGGCCGCTGAAACCAAATGGCTGGTCAAGATACTATGTGATCCATGCATTCTGGTCTCAGTTTTTTCTTACAACACCGGTGTTATAACCCACTATTTATTTATACGAACTATAATTGAAAAAAATATTAATTTTGCTCCTGACACTAAATTTATACTCTCTCTTATATTTGCAATATTAATGGAAATAGTTCGTACTTGTGTGTTAAAAAATATTATGAAGGTATTATTTTTTTTGATATAACGTTAGATCGTAAATTGTACAACAGCGTATTATGTATGAAGACAGATTTTGCCTTACGTGAACCTCGCAAATTTACATTGGATATTGAATAAAAATGTTTGCAACTGCTAATTTCGCCACAGGGTTATTTATACGATTATTAAAATCCCCCGAATCTTATAACATCATGATGTGTTAACTCATGTGCTATGTGTTACGTAAAACTATAAGCAGTTCATGGTTGTTTGAGGAACATTAGGAACCAATCTTCGAAAATTGTCACTGGCTCTGCCTGCTTATATTTTAATGTACACGCTGACCTACTGGTGAATAGTAAAGTTGGTAGTTACGGAGAGTAATTAGTTCTTCGTGATAAGGTTGAACTTAACAGTAAGGTAAATATTTGTGAACGCTAACATGATTAATTTTTCCGTTCGTTATTCTTAACTCATAGATGTGTAAGAATTAGCCAGTTTGTAAAACTTACTCTTTCCGACTAATTTCACAGTTTCATTTGACCAACGCATGTAGGCCCTATTAAGTAATCAGGCAATCACCAGTTGTGTTTTTAGTATTTTGTACCAGTGACTCGGGAGGAATTATTCTATTATGATGAAAGAGCCGAAGTTAATTATGAAGACAGAACAGATAATTAATTAAATTTCTAGGAGTTACAGTATTGGCGAGGGAGGTCCGGATCATTTACAAGATATTACCAAACTTAATTATATCGTCGCTGGAGGCTGAGTGTTTATTCAGGAAGCGACGAGCGGCACGCCAAGCTGTATCTTGATGGCTTCATCTTGGCGCGGTTCCTCATACAGACTAACAGACAGACCCCTTACAAAGTGTTGTAAAGTAATGTATAGTTTCTGGTGGCATAATTGTCCCAAATACCGGGCTGTCGGGAAGGGAGCTCTGATGGCGCTTCCCCGATACGTTTAATAAACTACTATTGCTGTAATGTGTTTTGGATTATTCGCCTTGCCTGTACAGCAACGCATCGCTGCTCTTCGCTAGGCTTGTCCATCTTGAATGAATCATAACCCAATGCTAATTTTACATATTATATAACAGTTCTAGACAAAATATATGAATTCTAAATATTGGGGTAAAAATCCTCAACTTTATTTGGGACCATGGATAGTCCTCAATACTTTTGGAGAAAATTCTAAATTCTGTTTGGATGCACAGGATGATATTTTCACTGATCTAGCAACTATAATATACTCCTCAAAAATCTTGAATATTATTTTTTGAATAATACGGAAAAAAATACAGAATTCGGCATCTTGTTATTTTGAACAAAATAGACCATCGTCAGGTTAATTATAATGTAAACGAAGTAATTAAAGACACGGTCCTTGGAAATTTTAGAATTGTTGTCAGTACAATGTTATTACGTGTCAGTGAAGCACTTGACACAAGAATTTATCTCATTTGAAACCTGTAGCAGTTTTTGGCAAATTGTGTTCCACCTTAATGAGTGCTGCTTCATTTATTAATGTACAGAACAAAATCCAGTGTTAAGTTATTTGACCATTGTACATTATTGCCCCTATCACACTACAAAATATTTATATGCTTTATAGTCTTAGTACTTTACAAACTCTCATTTATAATGAATCCTTCAATGTTGTCATTAATGTATACTTAGGTAATAAGGATTGCATTTTGAGTATTACAGAATATTCCCTGTTTCTTTCCTGTTCTCCAAATTAAACATATATCTTCTACTCCACCTTAATGAAATGTTGGGTTTTCAGTCCTGATAAGAAGTTCATTGCAGATATCACGTGGTTAATTCTATGAATCGTGGCAGCACGCACTGCCTTTCTGAATTCCCCTTCTTTCATTCTCATGTCATGAGCTGCGAATACCACCAATTTTTTTTGGCAGGTCATGTATTTCTTAAAACCATTTCAAAGTGGCTCTTTGCTACTAAATTTCTTACTGAAGCAACATTCCAATGCATATCTACTCTAGAGATTTCATCTACTTTACGTTTTCTTTGAATGGGAGTGGATCCATCAACAATATTAGACACTTTGAAGATTTAAGTCATTTCCTTAAAACTTTCTATTCAGGGAATTCAGCCATCAATTTGAGCCTTTCCTTTCCAGTGGTATACGTTCCTAAATTTGCCAGTAATCTTTCATCAACCCACTTTATGATTGTCGTAATTTTTCAATTAATGAAAATTTTCTTTAATAATTTGATTTTTTATTTCTACACAGCGCTGCTCTGGTTACCATGCCGCTCCTTGTTTCTTACAATAACGCTTATATTTAATAAATTAACTATTTTTGCACACTATACTAAAATGCTTTTAAATTTCAAAGTTTCAATTGTACTTCAACACCATGTGACAAACTAGCCTCGGATAAACGTTTAAACACCAATTTATAACAAAATATACATTTATTTCACAATTCAATGCAGGTAGCACCACATGGGTTAAAACATACCATCACAGCCAATATCTATGATCAATTGCACTGTTCAATTTAATTCAATTGAATTCATCGAACATCACCTTTAATATAAATTGCATTACTAAAAACAAACTCGTTTGTACTATTATGAATATCGATTTAGACAAAAAATAGAATGCATCACATAAGTATCAACTACAATTCAGGTATATAAGTATTAAATAGTATTTTGCCTCTCACAAATGTTTCTAGGCAAATTTAGGTGCTTAATTACGTTAAACTTTCATTTAGACTGACCCGTTCATTCAGGTAATTACCGAGTATTACCAAAAAGTTTAAATAAAATATTTTAAAATATTACAAAAAAACACAAGGCGCCCGAAAATGTGACTTTTTGCGCTGTTTAAGAAGGGATTACTTCTTCAAAAATAAGTTTAACAGGCTCCAAATACTAAGTGGGTATACAGGAATATACGTTATATTTACGGTCACACTTGATAGCCTAAATTGCATAATTACTACCACTGAATTAACTGACGTGAATGGCTATTTAAATATTGCATAACTTGGTGCAGTCTACAAATTGATTATACGACACCATAAATATCACGTTTTGCAGTTACACAAAAGAGTGCAAGACCCAAAAAGTTGAGGATCGACACAAAAGTACTGCACATAGGCAATGCAACATTAATCATCCACTTGAATTATTCTGATATCATCAAGTTAAAATAAGTAACTCTGCATAGCAAGTTACGTTCATTTCATATTGCACAGAGATTAACCAAAAAGTTAATTGTTTAGTAGCACTTCGTTATCTGAATTACAAATGAAAAACTGCTATTATTTTCCTTCAAATGCATGACGTTAATGGCACTTTAAGAACGTAACTTCCCAAATCTAAAGTTTAATTACAATTTCCAAAACTTAAAGTTTAAGTTATCCTCATAGATATTATTACAAAAACTAAAAACTATGGGATGCTCAGACCAACATTTACCTCAGCTTAGACCTATATTACTTCATAAATGTGTAAACAAGACTAGAATAATCACTTTGACTGTATATTCACCTCAGTCAGGATGAAAGGCGACCGTATGGGGTCCGTTAAAGCAATCATCCTAATAAAATTTACAATCTAAAAATAACTCTAAAATGTGTTAAGGTGCGGGAGGGGAGATCGTTAGATCCTCCGAAGCCTCACAGACCTTTATAAAATTTATACACAACAATTATTAAAACCAACAACGAGTCGTGATACGAGGGGGCGAACGGAAAAAACCAAGTAGTAGAAATGGGTCCACCATATAAACACTAATAAGTAATTTTGATCAACTAGAGAAACACACACCAAGAGTACACTTAATGAATTTACTAAAGGGTGCCAAAACTATTAAATTTTTAAAAGCTATACTACGACGTGTGCCCTCTAGAATAAACTGCTGCACCAAAAACAATTACATTTAATTCACCATGATCAAGCGTTTTTTACCCATACCACCACTCACCGTTCGTCGTCGCTGGCAAACTGCAAAAGCACATGTCTCCACATTGGTGCACAGGCACACAGTAGCTCATGGAATTATTGATTCAACACATATCGGCCTGGCCTAGGTCGCACTTCGGTGACAAAGAAGTAACTAACATCTCGATTAGATAGCTCGGGTCGTGACAGCCGGCCGACAAACGGCGAAAAGACACGGGCCACCAGAGTGCAAGACCATATAAAACACTTTACAAAGTAGTGACGTAGTATTGGACGGGAAAGAGGGGAAGGCTGTAGAAGGTAAACGAGTACACCACACAGAACCACTCTGCACGAAATGACAATACGATGTGATACGACAAAAATACACGGGCCACCAGTGTGCAAGCCCATACAAAAACACTTTACAAAGTAGTGAAGTGTATTGGACGGGAAAGAGGAAGGCTGAGTAGGTAACGGTACACACAAGTAACAACATTTGAGAAATGAATGACCGAGTGATAACGACAAAAACGACACGGGCGACCAGAGTGCAAGCCTATATAAAACACTTTACAAAGTAGTGACGTATTATTGGACGGGAAAGAGGGGAAGGCTGTAGAAGGTAAACGAGTACACCACACAGAACCACTCTGCAGAAATGAATGACCGAAGTGATAACAACAAAAAGACACGGGCCACCAGAGTGCAAGCCCATATAAAACACTTTACAAAGTAGTGACGTAGTATTGAACGGGAAAGAGGGGAAGGCTGTAGAAGGTAAACGAGTACACCACACAGAACCACTCTGCAGAAATGAATGACCGAAGTGATAATGACAATGGCCGCCCCACAGTCGCAAAACGAGATATTTTTTGTGTTTGGCGAATATATTTATTAAATACCGCCCTGAAACTGATGTTTTGGTCATTTAACTGTGCACCTTTTACTAAACGTATTTAGGTATTAATGCCAGTTAAATAGTTCCCCCTATGATGATATAAAACTTTGAGTGATTCACTCGTTAGTGGTCGTAACTACATTTAAAACAATCAAAAAAAGGGATAACTTACTGAAATAATCATATTTAGGACGTTTATAAATATATATAAACTAAGTAATGGAGGAAACTACATTCCTGGATCGGGATTTTTGTGTCACACCACAACTTTTTCCGCTTGAGTTTTTACCCGATTTTGGCTAATGATTGACGTTCCAGTGCTGCGACCAGAATGTGGTCCAGAAGCAAACATGCCATACACAGTACGATTATTCAAAGTTTTGGTTTCAAAAGTGTGAAAGTACCTGACAATAGACTATCGACACGGAGGCTCGCAATGTACAGTACTGGCCAAAAACAATTTTTCTGTGAATTATGTACACAGTTGCGTACACAGGATCTGAGTTCGTCAAAAAAAAAACTACAGAGAAACATGCAACGATTTGTGTCTCAGAATAAATTGGATAAATTTTTCCTCATAAATACGTCCTGGTTTACGTCCACGCTAAAGTAAAACCAATGTTAATGGAGTGAATTGAGTTTAAGGATCTCATCTCATCTTCCTTAAGCGAAGAGAGGTAGACTCAGTAATAACGATCTTTCTAGAAGTAACTCATTTAATAAAAAGACATAAAAATTACAAAATCACTATTGCGTTTTGTCCAACTCATTCAAGTCTACAACTTGCTATTTTTTACGCATTGAAATTCAGTTGTTATAAAAATCTGGAGTGATAAAATATGAAACGTCAGTGTAAACGGTTCTTAATTACTTCCAGTAGGCACCCTAATTATAACAATCTAGAATGTTCGCTACCATTTTGAGAATTTCATACAAATTCATTTAATCTTAGATGTAATATAAATGTTTGAGATTGCCTTAAATCGTGTCTCTCCAGATAATTGAGTGGTTAAATGTGGTTATGACTCTATAGCCATACTTGTCACTTTATTCAAATTAATTCATGTATTTAGTTCTCACTTTGATGTTGTCTTCAACTTCGTAAAAACCATATAATCCCTCTTACTATGGCGAATTATTTTTCAGCGAGGTAATATGAATCAATCTGATTGTCCTACGTTGCTATAGACCTAATTTTTTTTTCTGGAAGACATGGTTTCCATTTAAACAAATAATATCTATACCTGCCATACTAAAATTGATTAAAACTTTTCGAGATGCTGGGGTAATTCAATTTTAATAAGTAGCTTCGCGGGTTTAATGCATGCCAAACAATTGCTTTCAATAGAACAGCTTTTGTAAATATAATTTAAAAAAGCAGACTTAAATACGTATTGGTTTACAAGAATGTATTAGATGTTCACTTGCTGACTGTATGTAGGGACTCTCGGTTTCCTGGCGTTCTAGCCTCGTGTGTTTGTCATTAATTAAGTTATAAGACATCAGTTTCCAGCAGTAAATTTTGATAGTTTCCTTGTTGGTAGTTGTCCTGTAATAAATTGAAATTATCCATTAAATTTAACCAAGGATCCGTTAAATATCTCACACAAGGCATCAGCCACACCACATCAAGTGCCGGGAATGTTGCTCGCCTTTACATTATTTATTTTCTTAGTTTTAAGTTGTGCGCAATAAAATCCCAAAAATTATGTTCAAAGCAAGTAAAACTGAACGAGACCTCCGATAAAAAATTCGTTATAGGAAAACGAACGAGTGCTTGCTTCGAATAATGTATTACAGTGTTGGAATGGCAAGCTCTGCTATTTTGGAAAAAAATAATGTTATTGATAAGACGTGTTTTGCAGATTACCTTATTAAATATTTTTTTCTGTATTTTCAATAAAATGTTCTTTTAGCTCCATTTCCAAAAGTTTGTTCTCAGCTTACGAATTAATTTGTACTAAATCTGGTTTGCTATATATGCTACAAATTAAATAGTTTGTATCGAATACGTGATAACAATGACCAGTTATACTCTATTTTAAGCCCTAGACTAATTTAAGAAATTACAGGACGTTAGTTCGAATTCAAAATTCAGTCTAAAATTCCAACATTGGCAAAAAAAACTGAGTGGAAGTACGCCACAAAAATCTCGATTTATTTTTCCAAATAATTTAGGAGCTCAATTACTTTTCTTGTCGTTAATACTAAAATATATTAAAGCTGTGACCACAAGGAGACGTTAAAAATACTTTACTAGTAGTGCGAACAAGTCGAGACTGGGCCAGTGTGTTTTAAATGGTAGATCAGTGGCTGTGGTTGGAGGAACTCGGCTTCAGTCGAGCGAGCTCGGCCCAGCCCGAAGGTGTACAGTTGTTATTGACCCTTACTCTTTACGTCTGTTTCTGGGAGTCGTCGGCCATATTTGCTTTAAAACACATAGGGTATATCAACTCGAAAAATATTTTCTATTATTATGTGATTTTTTATTCATTCATAGTAAACGCTCATGTATAAAACTACTGTAGGACGACTATTATTAATAATTCCTCAATTTCATTCCATATTGTTATTACTAACATTCATTCCTCAGTTTACAATGCGCTGCTTATAGTTTCCATCATCTCGTGCTAGAGTGCACTGATAACTGGTGTTTTCAACATTATCCGCCAGAGTGCACGGATAAGGAAAAATGATGACATCACAGTGCTAGATTGTGACTGGATGTTGGTCATATAATATCTAGGGCACTTTGGGTACATAAGGCAAGGAGATTCCGCATCGCTTCAGTTATTTATCTGATGTGTCAGGAAATTGTGTTCTCTCTTCTGACCTTCTTAGTATTCTGTTCGGTAAGCTAATTTTTATGTTCGTGTTTTTCATCATATTCTGCATGGTATTATCGGATGTGCTCGTAATTATGCATATATTCCAGTACATATGATGCAGAACCCTTATAATTTTAAATTATCATAATTATTATTTCTATACTTTTTTTTTTGTTTCGCCTTGCAGATATTAATTTGAGACATTTTTTTTAATGGTGTGGCTGCAACAGGTGTCCCAAATTCATCCTAGGCTTCGGCAAAGGAGACTGTACACAGTAAATTTCGGCAGGTGAAGGTCCTATGGCTATGGAGGTTTTCGCATGTATCTGGCAGCTATGGTGTCTAGCAACTGACATTCCACATTGCGCACTTTTGTACCACTCGATCTGCATTCTTCGAACAGCCATACTTCTCGTTCCTTTGAGCATCGCGTTTAACCACAAAGGTTTTATTTCAGAAGCGATATGGGTAGCAATGTAATGATCTAGTAAATGGCGCCGATGTAGCTGAAGATGCTGTCGAGAGTAACCGCGAATGGCATCGACAACGATGTAGGCAGCTCAGCTATAGCCAGCGATGGGACAGACTAAGACGAATTTGGTACGCCATTAGATACATGCTATATCTTAATCTCTGCAGATCAAATTAAAGGAAAATTCATAATTAATAATTCTAATATTTTGAAGCTATAAGGGTTCTGAACAATCTTTTATCATTTTCGTGCATAATTACGAGCTCATTCTATAATATCCTGCAGAATTCTATGGAAGTCTCAAACAAAAAATAGCTACCAAATTGAAAGCTCTGAATGTCAGGAGAGAGAAGGCAATCTGTCACCCATTGCATGAGACGAGGAATTGAGGCGGAGCGCGAATCTGTCCTCCTAATATTCCCACTGAGCCTGAGATGTCACATGAACAACAGCCAAAAACACATGTTAGCATTATGATATCATACTTTTTCGTCATTAGTGCACTCTGATACATAAAGCTGAAAACACCCATTATCAGCACACTCTAGCACAAAAAGACGGAAAATATATCTAGTACACCACAAATTGCGGAATGACTTTGAGAAATAACACTGAGGACTGAAATTGACAAATAAATAAGTTAGTTGCTATGCAACAGTTAACACATGAGCTTTACTATATGATTAGACATACTATAAGTCAATTAAACCAATATGGCCGACCCCATAAAACAAATGTTTAGAGTTTTTGTGGTCATAAGTGGAGAACAACTTCGGGTCAGTTCGACAATCCTGAGTCTAAGGCCTCAGAGCACCCTATGAGTCGAGCCGGAGACCGCAATGCTCGTCCGAGTCAAGCCGAAGGCCAGCCACATACACACAGCTCCCATTAACACATATTTGCCCAGGTACTTCATATATACTCTACTTTCACTGAAGTTGACATTACAGCGTTGAAAGGTACAGTAATATTTTCAGATGTTTAATGTACGACATGACCGCAACTCCTAATGAGGTGTCTGTCATATAAAATACTCTACATTGAGGGATAATTTCACATCAAATTCCACTACAAGTTCACTTCAAATAATATTCGGAACGCTCCTTTTTAAAAGTGATTCTGCATATCTCTACTGGTTTATGCGATTCCCTTGGTAATTCTGTCAGAGTCATCCGTCTTCTGCAGCACAGATCTGATGTAATGGTCACTCTTGAGCTGTTCGACCACATCCTCTATGCTCCTGTTTTTCGTCTCCGGTACAGTGAGGAACATGATTATGGCGCCGACAACACACACTCCAGCATATAGCCAGAAACACCCGTGTTGCCCTATAGTGTTAGTCAGGGGTATGTAGGTCATTATCACTAAGAAAGATGCGAGAGAACTAGCCAAAGTGCTCAAGCTCTGAACTGCTCCTCTGGCATGGACTATGACTGTCTCGTTGACTATGGAACTGGGCAAAGGACTAAGTGCGAGTCCATGCATCACATTGTACAGGCACAGGCAAACAAGTGGTATCCATCCCACATATTCTAGGTCCCATCCTAGGTTTCTCAAGTAGAAATATGTCCCCAAACCAGTGAGAGAAAGGGCCAAGAAAACAGTGGTGTATATAAGCAGTGGTCTCCTGCCAGATCTTTCCACAATGAAAGTGGACAAACATGAACCAATTACAAACAATGATCCTGTCACTATTGCGCAGATATGAGGCTCGATGGTTGAACCAGCCTGCTGGAATATTATCACTGTGTAGCAAACGATGGCATCCACACCAACAAGGTACTTAATAACTGCGAGACTGAGGTTGATCAAGATACCTCTTATAGTACTTCTCTCTGTTATATCAGAAAGAGTAAGCTGAAACAGAAAAAAGTATGTATTAATTTACGCACACATAATGAATAAATGGGAATGTTTGCAAACTTCCTCAGATATTACGAAAGTTTTACTGTAACTGAAAATATACTCACTTTCTTGCATCTTTTTTCGAGAATGTCGTCTGCTCTTGCTCGTATTATGTCCATTTCAGCCTCTGTTTCCTGTCCATTTCTCATCCATCGGAGGGCCAACCTTGCTTCCTCTGCCTTTCCCTCTGTCATTAGGAATACTGGCGACTCCGGCAGCCAGAACATTGCAGCAGCAAAGAGTATGGGTATCAAAAGACAACAGGTGTTGAATGCTGTGTACGACATGTAGTGCCCCATGGCATAGCCAAGTGTGATTCCAGTGTCTACTGTTAACATATAAATTATGCCTAATTGTCCTTTGATATCATCTTCAGCAACGTCGCTCACATATGATGGGACAAGTAAACATGTCCCTGCACTAGCTAATCCGGAGATGAACCTGAAAGTGGCAGATGGGACAAGTTATTAAATCCTAAATAATACAAACTAGTATCGGGCATAAGTGTTTATGTAATACATGTATACAAATTTTGGATTCTAACACTGAGATTAAGTAAAGAATTTAAAACTATTAAGAAAACGTAGGTTTATTTTTATGGCTAACATGCTGGTCGCAGTGGTCGCATTAATCAAGCTGTAACAATACTCACAGAACTATATAAATAAAATAAGGGCACATCAGCGAATTATCGTCTCATGTCGGCCCACCTTTGTAACAACTTCCTTGGTAGGTAAATGGATGTGGTTGCCTTATACTATGACCTGCAAGATCACCAGTAATCAACCCCTGGGATTTTGGAATTTGGCATGTGGTGGTGTGTGTAGTGTCGTTATATCATGCATCATATGAGGAGTTTAACATTGCATGATTTACTGCCTTAATCCTAGCATTACTGTAAAACTAATGTTGGTGCCTCGCGCATGTCCACATGCTATGTTTATTGTACTCTCAAACCAAAATATTTGTCAAAATACAAAATGATCTATTCATTTACTGCTCAGTTTTGACTTCTCTATGGAACCCAGTGTTACAGTCCAGTATTTACTTATGTGTTGCATAGATGAAATAATTACTAAGCACAAACTTAAAATTAAAATGTTACTATCTGTAAAATTAACTACTTCAATGTTATTAATTCACATTCCTGTATGACCATTATTATTTTAAAACAATTAATCATCTGATATATCATAAATTGGACAACAGCATATTATACAGTAAGAGACATTTATCTTATGTGATCCTCGTAAAATTGCATTAAATATTGAATATAATTGATTATAAATTCTTATATCCACGCAAGGTTCCTTACACGATCATTAAAATTTCACGAACCTGATGACTCCTTTTTGTATTACCTCATTTTAATGTGCTGTATAAAAACCGTATACTGTTCACATTTATTTGAGAACTTAGAAATCAACACTTTCAATAATATCACTGTCCTTATCTGCGTATATTTTACCTGGTACACTGACTGGCAGGAGCACAGTAAATATGGTTTTAACGGCGATAAACTAGTTACACGCTCTTAACATTAAATTAGGAATATTGTATAAACATTTGTGAAAGCAAAAATAATTTCTTTAGCAATATATTATTCTTAACGTACGTATGTGTAAGATTTTCTATGTTCGTAAAACATTTATTTTGCTAATAGTTACAAAGTTTCATTTGAACAACACATAGATGCGCACCAGTCCAAAACCCATCGGACGAGTTGGGATATTCTATTGCCGCTGCACGAAAGTGTGATTTTTCAGTTCAGTAGTGACAGCGACTGAGTAAGGTTAGGCGAGATATGCTCCGCCAGTACATATTACCTGTCGGGAATATGTCTCGATGCGCAGTATTTAACAGAGCGGTAGTAGTGAGCAATGTTATCATGTTGGTGTGTATAGTTCCAGCAGTGTCATGTTGTTCTCCTTCCTCCAGTAGCGAGATCTCGGGGAGCTCTCCCCTACGATGCCTCTGCTACATTCCCTCTGTAAAAGCTGCGCGAATATTATTTTTTCTTTTGAAATGTACTATATCGCTGCAGTATATGAATACTTCTTCGGGGTGCTGTAAATTGCTCTATGGCGCTGAATAACTCTCTAAAGTTTCTGGATACTGCTCAGTATTGCTAGATACTGCTCCTCTATGTTGGAAACTGCTCCAGGGTACTTGATACAGAGCAGAGACAGTTGATAATCCTCCATTGTTTTCAACTCTGCTGCGGGGTTTTCTGGTTAATGCTTCAGGGTTCTGGATAATACCTAGTGGCACAAAAAATTCTCCTCTCAGTCGGATCCTACACGAGTTAATTATCATACTGTGCTGAACCAGAGGGACTGGATTCTTAATTGGGCACTGAAGAATTATCCAGCATAATCGATACTACCTTGGTTGGTGGTTTCTGCCCTGGGGAACTGAATACTCTTAGGGGCACTGGACAATGTCCAGAGCACTGGTTTCAGCTGGGAGGTGGTTGGTTACAGTTCAGGGCTCTGTATATTGGTGGGAGGAATTTAATAATTGCAATGATAAGTATAATAATCTTATGTTACCGTGTAACATACAGGATACTGGATACTGATCTGTCTAGGTTGATAAAATTCCAGCATATCCGTTACTACATTAGGGCATTGAATATAATACCAGGTTTTTTATACAGCTTGAGAGTAATGGATATTGCTCGAGTGCGCTGAATACTGCTTGGAGGAATTTATTAGTGCTGCAGAGTGGTGGGCACTGTTTAGGTTATCTGAAAATTGTTACATGATCCTGATACTGGTAGCTAGTGCAGATGGGTTTCTAGATTCCTCCATGTGATCACCACATTTTTAAAACCACTTCAGGGAAGTACAGAAATCATGAGTCACGTGCTTGGCTGATGTGTGGCTTCTTCCCTCAATAACTTGGGCACTAAACTGCCTGAACTCTCCTCTTGGCAGCATTCAGGCAGGTTACTTGACACAATAACGGGAAGCGCTAACCTTCAGATCAGCAAAATATGCAGAAGTTCCAAGGTTACAAAGTGTACAGGTGGTCCGTATGCATTCCAATCTCACATCAGCTGACCTTTTCGCATTTACTTTGCAACTTAGAGTGCTTGTTCATGTATCTTGCTAGCTGCTACCGAGTCCTGCATCTTTAGTAGACTGCATTTTTTAAGTACCGAGTGATTAAGTTGCACGTCTGTTCATTGTCCAAGTGCTGTGTGACCAAAATATGCTTGTACCTTAAACAGTGTCAATTGCCTGACAAGGAAATCTACATAATACTTCCAGTGTGTTAGGAGCTGAATATTGAAACTATTAGAATGCACAATTAAAATCATTTTTATACAAATGTGTGAAACATTTGAGCAGAAAATTCTAGAATATAAACAAGCACCCATTTTGGGTGGCAGTTTATCATTGACTATGAGTAATATGAGCACCTGTGTGTTTCGGTCAAAAAACATAAATGTGGCACAAGGGACATTATATAAAATTCATTAGAGTGTGTTCCCTTCACAAACCCCACCCCACTGTAGGTGTGCTGTGATTGGCTGCCGGGTTACCCTCAACCCTATTCCTTATCTCACTCATATACATCCACTAAAAGGTGTGCCGTGATTTGCTGACAGGTTATGCCCCCTTTCCTTTTCCAGAAATGTGTGAAGTGATTGGCTCTTGGCTGAGGGATGCCCTTTTGGCTGGCAAACCGCTCAAGAAACAATTGGGCACTTTGTATCACAGGTGGTCTGAGGACCCTGTTTATCGAGCTGTCATCGGATGATCTGCCGCCAGAATGGGAGCCCTAGCGACCAGTGCATGGAGTGGAGTAGTACTTGGTTCGAAGCCATCGAAGGCAATTAAGCATAATTAGGCATATTGTGCTATCGTGCAGTTAGGTGTAATTAGTAATTGCGCAAGTATCGACAGTAAGTAAACATGTTCACCGTTCGGCTGCCGAACCACAAGTGAGGAGGTTAGAAGGGGTGGTTAGGGGTATAGTCTCATGTGAGGGCTTATTGATTCGAACTTAGACGAAAGTATATATGTGTAATAAGTATTTGCATATAGAATAACTATCGGGTCTACCTGCGTAATAAGAGTAACACTAATAATTACAAACACTAAGTATGGATCTAGTAATAAGTAAAAACCAAGTACACAAGTACAGAGAACAATTGCACAGTCACCAAGTATGCACTTACCTAGTTAGCAATTGCACAATTACATGTAAGTACAAGCCATATGTGCATGTCCGTGCCCTAAGAGTGCCCACACGCGACTAACATGTAATCACCAAAAACATAAATTACCTCCGTGTCTGCCATGTTGAATTGGAGGAGCTAAGCACCTCTGAGCTACGTTTCCTGCCAGCCCACGGCCAAGCGCAACACCTGCCATGCCACAACCTACTCCATCTATTACCAACTGCTCCTGCTGGCCGGCTCACTGAGCGCAAATCGCCACACTGCCGCTAGGGGCGCCACGGGTTTCGAATGGTTTTGCTATAAGGAAAATCTGACGGGCGTATCTGCTATATTTGATTATGTTAATATATAAGGCAGAAATATATTAAATAATTCTTGGTATTATTTTGGAACCAGCCAGCTTTGGTTCCCATGATGCAACTGGCATTAGTCAATGTTAATAATAGAAAGTATATCAGTGTAGCACAAACTACATTAATCAGTAACATTTATGTAAACTGCAGTATTAATTTTATAATGCTTTGAAAGTGTAATAGTGATGTGCAACGAGACTCCATACTGGAGGTCAACAGCACCGAGCTGGCGTGAACCTTCCAACTTACTCGCTCTTCAGGTCAAGAGCACTCTTCATGCCTCAGCGAAGGGACATGGGGACATGTGACGACCATCCTGGAACTGATAGCAGGATCACCTTCAAGGTAAATATGAATAACTGCTGCAATAATTGCTAATATAAGTGGAGATGTATGTAATGCTCGATTCTAGCATACAAGGAAAAGAAATGTCTAATGATATTAGATATTGGTAATTAACTCGCTTACCTTCCCAAGGAATTTAATATATAATTAGCCTCACATTAAATGAAATAACTGTACAATACCTAACCTGAAACCTGAGGGAAGACGAGAATATTTTCTCAAATTTATTGCATGAGAATTGACAAATTGGAACACCAGTGTTAATGAACGACATTTTCGCTAACCAACCTCATATTGGCAGAAATAGCAACGGGAATATTGTGATTTGGGCAATTACCACGTGTTTCAAAGGCTGTATATATTTTTAAAAACATAAGTGCCAAAGTTCTTATGCCAAAAGTGTAAGGAATTTTTGTTGCATGTGCAAACATATTTCTTATACATAGAATGTAATATTTATGCAGTCACTATATGCGAAACATTTTTTATATGTATACATTCACTATAAGTCTCATTGTTGTGTGTAATTGCTGTATTAGTAATGTTCTGCCATATTTAATGTTTCAAAAACACTACAATACATGACACTATTTATTGTAAAAGATGTTTCATATCTTACTACAAAAAACGACAATGACACCAAAGTCTTGCAAATCATACCAACATATCCATGGTCTGATTTAACTACAAATTGCAAAAATATATTTCGCTTACAACATATGAAGTCTATGATCTGAAGTGGAATTCTGGTCTCATAAGAAAATCGTAAGAACATTAACTAAATTAGAAGTAATTGCTGATGGTTACACAAAGTGTGAAAATATAATGTGTATTAAACAAATTGTTCATATTTCTAAATATTTTTATAAAAATAACAGGTAAAACCATGAGTTGTATTATGAAAAGTGTTACAAACAAGCGGGTTGCACTAACGTATATTACACTATTACTTCACAAACAAACTTTGGGGAAAAACTAAATAATTTATTGAAACATATAATAAGAGTTGGTGAAAAGTTTGAATATGGTTTTGTGGGTGTGATTTTAGTGCAGATTTTAAAAATATACATGTAAATAAATGGTATGTACTAACAATGGCAGGAATGTTAGAAACAAATGTAGATGTCTAGAGAGAAAGATAAACTTCACGTCTGCAGAGAAAGAGAAGGAGATCACTACGATCTCTACTGGTGGGCATGCAAACCTATGCCCAGTCCGTGGAGGCAGGTGAACTGAGTGGTGTGCTAGATTGTGCTGCTTCTAGCTCCCCAAGCGGGGCTGAGGCGAATTGCACTCTGTCGGCTAGGAAGGAGACAGCAGAGACACAGCCGGCTGCAGTAGGTGGTCCAGGGTGTGTCTGGAGATGGCAGATGACGTGCTTGGTCGAGGGCCGGCTGGAGACGTAACTCGGAGGTGCTTGGCTCCTCGATACCAATATGGCAGTTGGGGATATAATTAACGATATTGGTGTTTACAGCTCAGTAGCGAGTGAGCAATCCTAGTTGCAGACATGGATGTAGTGTTTGTACTTACATGTAATTGCAAATTGTTAATTATGCAAAAGCATACTTGGTGATTACACAATTACTTTCTGAACTTTTTTACATGGTTGTACTAATTATGTCTAATTGCGCATTTTAGTGTTTGTAATTACTATCAACTACTTATTCACATTAAGCAAGTTGTCTCGGTACTTATCCATTACGCGAATACTTATTAACGTTTTTACTCTCATCGAGGGTGAGACCAGGAATTCTCACCTTAGCCTATACCCCTCCTCTTCCAACCTCCTCACTTGTCGTTCGGCAGCCGAAGGGTGAACAAATGTACTGACTTTTGGTACTTGCGCGATTCCTAACTACGCCTTATTGTGCAATTGCACAATTACGCCTAATTATACATAATTGCCTTCGATGGGTTTCGAACCAAGTACTACCCCACTCCGCGCACCGGTCGCTAGGGGTCCCATTCTGGCGGCAGTTCTTTCAACGACAGCCCGCAAAACAGGGTCCTCAGACCACCTGTGAAACAAAGTGCCCAAATGTCACCTGGGTGGTTTGTCACCCAAAATGGTACGCCTCAGTCAACAGCCAACAACAGGACACCTCTCCGTGGATGGGAGGGGAGGAGGTGTAACCCGTCTGCCAATAACAGCACATCTCTCAGTGTGACCGGCGGTTTGGCGGAGGAGGTGGATTGAGGGTAACCCGGCAGCCAATCACAAAACAACTGCAGTGGGGAGGGATTGCGGGAGGGGGAGCACACCTTAATAAATTTTATAACATACCCCTTGTGCCACTTTTTATGATATTTTATCGCAAAACATAAGCGCTCACACTACTAATATGTTTATATATCCTGGAAAAGCCCTCGTTTATTAAGAACTTAAATTGGCTAGATTTATTTTCGAAACAGCAGGTTAATACTCACTTGAAATTATCACAAATATGAAATGGACAATTTTTGTTTTTCAATACATTAGACTCAGTCATTATCAGGTAAATTATATTTTATATATTGTCCTCGACTATGTAACCTGTTGATCATCATTTGTTATGAAATCCACTGCCATGGGATAGCAAGAATCATCTCGTAACACTACATAACATTTCTTACCATCACATATTCCAGTATCAAAAATTTCATTACTCTTCACTGTACAATGAAAAATTTCATTGGCACCCGAATTTTAAATAAGCGCACAGCACAAGTAAGAAATACTATGAATCATTAAAATACACAGATAGACAGATGAAAGGAAACACTTCTAGGGAGACGTCACAACATTATGAAATCAATTACACAGAACCACATACATTGTTATCAAGAAAACACAATATTTGGGCAATTACCATTAACGAACTGGGAGAGAGGCGCGGCGCTACAGTGTACTACTCAATATTTAATATGGTTTGTGCTGTGCTTTCCAAGCAATACAGGTGATCACTTGATTTGGCATGTGATAACAGTGTGCCCGAATTATGTCCGGTTTTACACAACACTCTTTCTCAAAGTTCTAACGAGGTTTTCCAGTGAATAGAGAAGCTTTGCGTATTGGACAAGACAGCATTTAAGCTGGTTCCATATGTGCTCAATGATATCTCAGGTTATGTCAAATATTAGTATTGAGTGGCCATTTCTCATAGAAAGTGTTGCAGTATGACCGCTGTATTTTAAGGCGAATTATCATTCTTATGTCAGTATTGGCCTGACACCTGTAATGTGTTTGCTTAAGAAGGGTAAATATGAACTTGGTGATGGGTTGTGGTTATTTCTAAATTTATTTCCTACAACAAGTAATATATATGTATATGGCCATGTGTAGTTTGTTTACAGGGCCAGAACAAATTTGGTTTCTCAGTGATCGAAATCAGTACAGTATTAATAATTAAGTCAAACATAAGCTCAATCACCATACGCGTAGTGGCAACACAATTAATGTTATAGCAAGATTATACAAGGACTACAGTGTTAAAATAGTACAAAATAGAAATTGTCCCCATTTTAACATGTCGGTGCCTGAGAATATGCCCTGCACAAATATAAAACCTGTTCGTGAGTCTAAACAATGGCGGCCCAAGCCTTAAGTCCTGACATGTGAGCCATACGGCGTGCACATATATGCGACTCATGCTGACGCTCAACTGTATGCAGTCAGGTATAAATACGATATGTCCAGATAAAAGCGAGATTCGTCGGATAGACAATGCGATGTCGTTCCTACACTCACTTCAGACGCTAAGTTGTACCAATATACAAATGTCACAGGATAGTGTGGGGTCAAGCGTAGTTGGATTAAGGGTGAGATGGACGTGCGCGTTTATTGTGAAATAGTTGTTACCGCGAAAACACGTATATCGGTAAATAAACGTTCTGCAAATACGAATTTTTGGCTGAAAAAAAAGTTATCTAAACCACAATTTCATACTTTTTTTTTTTTCTTCATATTAAGTGTATTCTTGGAGAAAAAACATTTTTGAAAATTGTCAAATATCGCATATTTAATGCTTGCCTATTTGTGTATCATTATGCAGCAAGAGAAGTACAAAAATACTGGCTTAGTTTAATCTGTGGGCTTTCTTATCGTTTAATAAAACCCACATGTTACAGATCTAATTTACACAGTAAAGCGTCACGGCGGAAACACTGCACGCCCTGCACGTAGGAGCGATAGGGGCACTAGCCGTGCGTGTTAGTGTCGCCCTTATCACTCCCTCGCTTCTTGACCGTGGACGCATGGGTCCATTCCACTCTTAAAGGACGCACATAAATGTATTTCGCCCTTTTTCAATTGCTGGAGGTTAGTCCTCTGGTTCACTGTATAATTATGTCGTGGTCTTCACATAGGTCGTAATCTGTGATTATGATGCGGTAAGGTCGGCTGTGGCACGAATTGGGGTTTGCACGTCCTCAACTTCTGTAGTTTGTCTTCCCGACCTAGAACATTGGCTTCGTAACATATGGCCTTTGTATGCCCACACCCTAACCCAATGTTATATGTATCTCGTGGAATAACCCCCATTAGAGACTATTCGTCAAACTTCCCAACCAGCCTTGTCTAGTCCACCCTACGACGTCGTTTAAAGGCATTCAACTCTTAGACGCCCACTCTCGACATCTCGGCATACTGCAATGTTTGATTTACACGATAACATCGTCAACTGTATTCTCGCTGCAGGCTAATTTCATCTCACCTGTGTGGCAGCCTAAAGTAACTATGTCATGTGTTTCGGCGATGCAATGCAAACGTCATCTAATTATTTGTATATCTCGTGATAACAGGTCGATTAAATTGTCCATTTTTTTCTGGGCGTATAATTTTTTCTGAACATCGTTGTATTTTCTATGGAAGTATGTTATGCGAACATGATGAGCGACATGAGAAGAGGACAGAATAAAATAAGCTCGTACCTGGCACAGAACAGTAGCGTTACTGAGTTGGCGCACAATAACATGACCCAGCTGGCGATGTATGGAATTGCTGTTAAGTATGATGTCATCTTGCGCCCAAGGCGATCATGCGCATACATGTAGGCCGGGATGGACAGAACTCGGGATAGCGTGGTGATGGAAGCGATCCACGACGCCTCAACATCCGATATGGGTGGGATGCCGATTGGAGATCCTCCGACTGTAAGAGGGGCAGAATCGGCGCCACCCATCCATAGGCCGTACCCGTTGCTAAAGAGATGATGTTAACTGAAACATAAGAACGGTTGGTTCAGTCTTTATACAGCAGGGTACCAACACTTGGATATAATTGCAGTCTAAACTCCTTGGTGCGAGAATTTTTTGGGCAGTGAGTGTAATTTTAAAATTATGTGCAGGATACAGCCACGCTATGTGGGGTTTTATAGGCGCTCTGTCGTTTTATTACTCGCTGCTGCACCATCGTCTCATAACCCAAATAGCAACATATGTTGTCCCAATAGTTGGCATTTGGTTATAAAATAGGGAAATGAGTTGGGTTAGATGACATTCATAAATACAACGTTGGCCCAACGTAATATGCCAACTAAACAATTTTACTCGAAAGTGTTAAAGAGATACCTTAGAAAAACATATATCAACAATTCACTATATCGAAAAATGTCGGAACATGTCGCAAGGGCAATTTTTGAAAACCTTGAAATTTTTGGCTAAATGTTGGCAAACAAGTTGATAGATATACTGTTGGTAATGCGTATGTATTTTTATGTTGTGCAAATATTATAATACCAACATTTTAAGGCAAAGTTGTGGAATAGAGTTTTAAATGAAAACTATGTCCCTTTCCTGCATTTTATTTCCATTTTTAATCGAAACATGTGTATTTGGTTTTATGCTAGGACAATGTTCGAAATCAAACTGTTTGGTGATTGATACTTTTTTTATGTTGGGCCAACATTGTGTAACTAACATACATTGGTATGTATTTTTATCTTGGGACAACTCTTTATAACAAACATTTTTAGTCAACATTCGGGAATAGGTATTTTTCATTAAAACAATGCTAACAGGAGTTTAATGAGACATTCCCATTTCTGGACTGGGGATAACAAGTTACACTAGTCTGATGGGAAACTATTTATAGTAGTCTAGTAGATAATACATCGGACAGGTAGGTCAGGGGTCGTGGGTTCGAGTTAGATATTTTCTAATTGAATTTTCAGATCGTAATGTGTAGTGGTTTGTGGTGAGTAGTAATACGGTCAATACAGATTTTAAATTTTTTGGTTAATGGGTAAAATTTATTTAAACTACTGGTAAACAACTTTGGAAGAACGTTGTTTAATAGTTGGCATTATGTATACAATAACACATCTTCGCAAAATATTTCTAAATGTGGATAAATGATTGTGTGAATGCATTTCTGAAGAGAAAAAAAATTGGCAACTGATTAAAACACTATGAATAACCAACGTAATACCAACGTTAATTAGTGGTTGGGTTTATATCATACTAGATTTATGACCTGTGATATACACACGATAAACCAACAAAAACCCAATGAAGAGCATTTTAGTTTTTTGATTAAAATGGCATATTTTTGCAAGAAAGAAAATTTAGGAAAGCGTGCAGAAAACCATTAATTTTCATTGTGGCAATAATGAATGGCGAGCGTCATGTTTCATTTGGTATCCAAAGCAAAATACACGTTGGGCCAACGTTCCCCGAGTGACATTTTGACGTTGGGCCAACTTACGATTTCCAACGTTGGCGCAACGCCAGAGATAGACGTTGGGCTAATATTGGGCAAACCAAAGTTTCTGTTGGGGTTGGGCAATGATTCCAATTTGACACCAGCTTCTTATCCATGTTGACACTGTCTGAAAGAGGGAGAGAGAGCGCTGGTTTACTCCTTACTATGTTAAGTTCATCGTCGATGTTGGTAGTCATTGAGGCACAAGCCTTTTCAGGCGAGGAGACAAAACCGTTACTGTACTTGTAAATTAATATCGATGGCATAGTATTATTACTGTGTAAGTTTAAATATACTTCCTCCATTACCGAACATATATCGGAAATTAAAACGGAAAAAAAAAGAAGCCGCGAAAAAATAACAGCAGTCATTGAAACATGGACTACAGGTAGTGTGCGGTATGATAACGTTTGGAAAAATATTGAAAAGAAAATAACTACAAAACAGAGATCAGCCACAACTAATAACAATCGGGAATGTAGCAAAACCATTGTCAATTAAATAAAACATATTTTTGATATAGAATGGTATGTTTACGAACACAAGTTAGTGATCACTGTAAAAATGCAATAAAACTACATATCAATATTGAGAGTAAACAAAGAAATTTTATTACAGAAGAGAAGAAAAATAAAGTACCAGTTGCATTTAAAAACTAATTTGGAGGCAAAAACTCAATAGAAACCATAACACTAAACTTCGCAACTTCTCGAGGCCGGGAATCTATCTCATTTTTCAGGTGACTTGTCCTTTTATGCAAAGTTTCTTTAATTTTTTTCATATCCTATGTACTTATGTTGTCGTTTTTTATTTAATTTTTCAACAAGGATCAATATAATGACATATCCTATAAAAAATTTGTTTTTCATTTATATGATATTATACATGCCCGACTAGTTATCGTGTAATTAGTCTTGTAGTTATTTTCTGTTGAGACGCGTGTATATTTATTAAGATTTATTTTCTCCTCTTATATAGTTTGAATCACTGCTATAGTCCATCCACGGTATCTTTGGGTATTTAAAACGAACGTTTGAAAGTCGCCTTGCCGTAACATGTCAACATGTTTTTTTCAAAAACTTGTATACCTACCACATATATAATAATTAACAGAACTGCATCCATGAATAAATGCAACTTTAACTTAGTATATTCTATAACTTGTAGTATTTATTTCGTGTTAAATACGAATTAAAAACTATGAGAGCAGCGATGTGTTGGCAACGGCTCGTAAGAAATAATACACAGTTAAAATTCGTTTTAACCTAGTTTTTTGTATGCTATTTGTAAAATAAACGTTGCTTATTCGTATATTTTTCGTTTTAGGTAATGCCGAAGAAATCATATTCCATTGTACAGTTATAAATACCAGGGCAAATTACCAGGCGTAGTTCCTAGGGTACACTACATCTCATATGTCCGCCATTTTATAAAAAAAAAGTATCACTTCACAAATTATAAATTATTAGATTTCCAAAATCCAATCGATTTTTACCCAATTTAGCAAACAATTAGCACAATAACAGGCTATTAAAACTGACAAATTTAGCTCCAATTTTTTATCCACGAAAATGAAAAAGAATTTCACTTTTCTTTCCATGCTGACAGTATCAGCTAGGTTGATCACAATTGTCTCTACAAAGCCTCATTTCTCTGCCGTTTCGTAAGATAGTCCACATTAAATAATATCGTTTTAATGCCGTATCTCGGGTAACAATATACCGATTCCTTTAAAATTTGGCGAAGAAATTGTTCTGTGGTATGCTATATTAATTTATATATTTTAAGTATGTAACTTTTATTTTCTGAATGGAGTGTACACAGACATTTTCGTGAACGATTTTTCATATTTTCGGAACAATTCGTTTAATTTTCACAAAATTTTGCACACTTACAGAAGGCTATGTATAGTTAGTCTACATGACTTAAATGGGGTCAGGCAATGATTTAAAAAATTGGAGCTATAAGAATATTTTCGTATGTGTGACATATTTACTAAACAGTTTCAAATTATGTTTTTATGCTGACGTTATCTATTACAAACATCGTGTAAGAGCCTCTTTCCATGCAATTTTGTAAGATAGTCCCATTTATGAAAATAAGGTTTTTTAAGCCAAATCTGGGAGACCAATCTACGGATTTCCATCCGATTTTCACAGAAGGAGCGATATGGTAGGCCATGTAAGTGATTAAGTGGCTCAAACACGTATTTGTCAAATGATGTCGCAGTAAATATTTAGGTTAGTGAACTCTATCAATATAAACAAAATACTGATTACATCCGATGAAGATACTCCGAATCCTACCTCCGTGATGTGGTTTATTGCAAGCTAGCATAATTTTACGAGTTTTTATTAATTCGAACGTAGGGTAATTCACTCGTAGTAGAGGTCATGGGGTCAAGGTCAAGATCACATTCATACAATGTGGCGGTAGTAGTCAGTAACGTTATGTGCTCGCTAAATTTTATTAATTATAAATCGAGTTTTTGTTTTCAAGGTCATTTAAGGTCATGGATTCGAGATCTAGGTAACATACATTCAATATGGCTGTATTAGTCTGAAACTTTATACGCTTGCTGTTTTTTTTTTTTTAATATTTTTTCTAGAGTTTTAGTATTGAAGTTCATTTAAGGTCACAAAGTTCAAGTCACTGGCTTCCTAGCTTGCGGCTAAGATGGCTGATAGAACCAAGACGGCTGATGGTTAGGTCTAACTGCAATCCTGGATCCCTTGTATCTATTTGGCATACCCTACGCCTATCAAACCAATATGGTTGCCACTACTCAGTCCTCGGGAGCGAGCGCCTCAAAACACTTGAATTGGCTGAAAATTGCGAAAGAAAAAATGTTCGGTGCTTTTTTGACAGAAAATGGAAATTTTTAGGGGAGAAAGAGACATTTTTAAAGATAAAATGAATATTTTTGGTGAAAATTAGTCGGTTTTCAGGGAAGAAATTTTTTTTTAAAGAGAAATAAAAAAGGGAATTTCAAGATGGTGGCGGTTGGAGGTAAGCTCCTACGCCACACGTCCTTGAGACACGTGTCCCATTTATACTCTACTACTCGTGTATTTTAATTGTCTTTTTACTCTATCACGTGTTTCTGCTTTCATTTACAATTAAATTGCTGTCAGTGAGACGTCAAAATGTCTACCTCCTATCTAAGCTTTCGAAAGTAAAACTTTACTAAAATGTATTTTCACCCATGTAAAGAAAAGCAGGGTTCATTAGTAATTAGTACCTTTTTTTGTCGTATTGTCTATTGATAATTCATTTGCTGCCTATGAAAGTTAAATAATTGTGTTTGGTAATGGATACAGTACATACGAACTGTTAACTTAAAAATGAGGAATAATGTCGCCAACGGATAGCCTAAATTTAATTACGTTTAATTTTGTAACTAATATAAAAATGATTATATACGCTTTATGTATTCTGTGAAATTTAACAAGAACAAAGGATAAAAATATGTTACTTGTATTACAATACATTTTCTTACTCATTAAATCTATGTCTTTAATTGCGCAGTTTATTTAATGGCCGCTCCTCACTTAGCCGAACTAGCTTTGACGAAAAACCACAAACCTATTATTTCCTTACGTCAAAATTATTATTGTAACTTCAAGGGCAGAGAGCGTTAAAAATAAAACACCCACTCATCTGTCGTTTTTTTTAAATTTAATTATAAATATATCGGACAAAGTTTTGGAATATATACTAACAGTTTTGAAGGTATTCAAACAATTAAGAAAGAGGGGAAAAATCCGGATTTTAATATAATAGTGTTAGCTTTGGTAAATAAATGAAATTTTGTAATTTTTGCCTGCCCCTAGGACTCCCGTCGAGGGTAGAAAAGCGTAGTTTTATTATTATTGTTTTTGCTATGACCACTTTCTACGGCTCCCTTAATCTACATTAGCAAAGTCATATTGGAATCCTGGTACTTAAGGCAGAAGTAGATAGGCATCCACTGAAGTAGGGTGCTAGACTGTGCAACACGCAAATCTCATTATAAATGCTACTAATATTACAAAACTAATTACAAAAATACTACTTAAATTGCATACGAGTGAATAAAGAATATATTTTCTAACACCCTAAAATATTTTTCCCGGGTTTTAGTTATTCGAATGATAAAAAAAAAAAGAATTAAAATTTAATAAATTCACATTGGGGGTGCGTCAGAATGCACATTTCGCACACAAATTAAGCAAGAACATAAGAATAATTAATTCGCTTGTATGCAATAAAAATTAATAATAAGGTTTGCAATTGGTTTTAATGATTTGCTATTCGCACGTCTATCTGCCTGTGGGTTGCAGTGCTGACAGGGGAGCCTACATCATTCTACTTTATTTTACTCTCTTCGCGAACATTTATATTTTCCTTGTAACAAACCTTGAAGTTGATTGGACTCTCGGTATACGGTACAGATACTGACGTCACATTTTTTTAATAAGAGATGTGACATGTTATCAATACAAGGAAAACATTTTATTTGACTATATTAAATAATATTTACGTACTAGTTTGACGCCGTAAGCTAAGAAATGGACAATAATAAATAGCAAAGTGTAAATTAATTAAGATCCAAATTTACAAATTCTGTAATAGCCGTACGTTACACGTTATTCAAAGACGCAAGTTGAGACACGAAGATGTAAAAAGCGCAGCCCGCATACCAAAATGAGGAGCTCTAATAGAGAAATGTAACGTTTGCGACTTTCCTGCGTGTAAATATTATTGTCATCCTATACAGGTGACGAAAGTTTCCTTAATGTATTTACGTGTCCTATACGACGTGTAAAATGGCGGTTTGAAACATAATAGTTGTGCAGAGAATTGAAAACTGTATGGAAAATATAAATGGGTTGTAATCCCATGTGTGCCTTTACAAATGTAAACCTCAAGCGTTTTTTTGTATAGTTTCCTGCGGATGAGTAACCTACCGTACATTGTAAACAAAAAATGAGCCTGTTTTTTTTTGCCTACATGCCAAGCGTTCTGATCTAACACTGCAGGGCATTTCGATATGCATTAATTTCCCGAAAATGTTAGCAATCAGCTATAAAGCACAATACCGGTTTTTATTACGTGTATGGTAGATCAGTAATCCGAAGGAAGCTACAGTAAAATCCCAGATATGTATATTTTTAAATGCACATCTGTGGCTCCAGACACCCTCCCCCCCCCCCCTTCTTTTAAGAAAGGTGTTAATATGAGTACCCTGTTTTTATGGTTTGCACTTCGCCATAGTAATGAATTACCAACAAATGCAGGCAATTATCTTTCATCCTGACCTGTGTACCTGGTATAAAGATATCTGCTTCAGTGACATTTTCAAGGGTGGCGACCCATTCGGAATAGGCTGCCTATAGGTCGCCTATTTATATTCTCTACCCAATTCTTCGATGAAGAATTGCTTGCCGATGTTTGTTGGCAGAGTTCAGTTCCATCCTGTATATTCGCGCACACCGGGATGTATCAATTAGGCATAGAACTACATATATACTTAAGTTGCCTGTTATCATAATTTACATGATTTAAAACTGTTTCATGTGGTCCATTCACGGTTACTTCAAACTTTCCTGAAGGCCTGCTGAAGGTTCATCATTCAGGCTATTTCACTGCCTCATGCAAGGAAAGCTTAATTAAATATGTCTAGAAAATTACATCAAATGGACAAAGCACCGTCTTCGTGCGAACACATTGTAATAATATTCTGTATAAGAAGTATACCTTAATAGGTATTACGAACACGCCTATTTCATCCCTGGAGTTAATCATAGAAATTATAAATAATATATTAAAATTTGTAGATATAAATGAAAACAACAGCTCAAATTTTTCCTGAAAACAGATATTTTTATGTTAAAAGTATCAAGCGCTTGTGATAAAATACATATTTAGTACACAGATACCGCATGGTTTGGGGTTTTTTTTTTCATCAGTTTAATTTAGAATGTGTGACGATACTGCACCAGAATATTATAGCTGACGTGTGTGTCAAGCAAAAGTCTAACAAGCAGTGCTATGTTGTGGTTTGTTTCACGCGAGATAAATTCGTGACGCGATGTGAATAATTAGTGGTTATTGAAAGCAGAAGAGCGACACTCACCTAGTATCGCGGCCAGATATTGGCGCCACCTCCACGAGCCGGCCTTCTTGCCAACAGCGGCCAGCTCCTTCGATGGCGTCATGGCAGACTGTCGACTGGAGCCCGTCATCTCGCGTCTATTTCCTTCAACGAGGAGCGGGGATCAAGCATGCGCGATGGAAGGGAGGTAAGATTTCCTCTCGCAGTATTGTGGGATGGCTTCTTGGAACACTGGACCAGACCTACGGTGAAAGGCGGTTGAGGATAATACAGCCAGTGCCGCCAGTTGCTGAAACCAGCCCCACAAGCTAACAATTTCCGAAGAAGTTTTCTGGCCATTTTTTGCTAGCGTTTCTACTCCCATGTAGGTTGCAATACAGTCCCATCCGGAGAGGTCTGACTCCAGGTATAACCGTATTCGTACCCATGGGCAGTGGTGTAGATTTGCTAATAATTTTTTTTGGGGGGGGGGGGGCGATTCTTTACATAAAAAAATTACTTGGACAATAAAGTTGTCCTTATATACGCACACACATTTAATAGAAAATAGTTTATATAACCACAGTTTTCTGTTTATGGCGTAGAATAAAGTGAATACATACACCTAATCAATATAATCAATAGTGGTCAAAATATGAGTTTACTTACAGTGATAAAAACTGCAGCTTGCACAAAAAATAAACCTTCACAGACACACCTTTGACAGCATCTGGCTATAAAAATGCACCTTTAAGGAAACACTGCATTGTTGGATATTCAAAGTACGAAAGGAATAATCAGTCTTCCAGCTATGTCTTTCCCATTCGATAATCGTTTACGAAATCTATACTACTATTATATAGACGTGATGTGAGTTTGTTATTTTTTTATATGTCTGGGGGAATCTCGGAAACTACACTGCCGATTCTTATAATTCTTTCACTATTAGAAAGCTACATTCTTCCCAATGGTCACAGGTTATGTTAATTTCAAAAAGAAAAAAAATCCTTGAGATATTTCCAAATTTGTAAACAAGTCGGGGAAAAATAAGCTATTTATCTGATTTGTAATCATGCTTACCGAAGTCTTAAGTCTTACGTCTTAAATGTTAAGTCATATATCTTAAGTCTTAAGTTGTATGTCTTAAGTCTTACGTATTATGTCTTAAGTCCTTACTTCATAAGTTTTATATAGTCATATATTATACATCATACGTCTTAAGCCTAACGATTTAAATCTTATGTCTTAAATATTAAATATTAATTTTTAAATCCTTATGTTCCCAATGCGACTGCAGCAGAGGATTGCGAAGAGCTCGATAGGCGAGTGATACGTGTCAAAGTTCCGTAGGCGGTGGTGCGTAGTCACTGGTAGTCGAGTAGTCACTGTAGTCCAGCTGGTACGCAGTAGTCACGGAGTCGCAGGTACGACAGTAGGAGTCGCAGGACGGTAGTCCAGATAGTAGTCTATCCGTAGTCTAGTCACGGTAGTCCGTATCACTGTATCGCAGTAGTGCAGTAGTCACTGGTAGTCGCAGTAGTGTAGGTAGTCACTGGGTATCAGGGAGTCGCAGTGTCATGGGCGTAGTAGTCACTGGTAGTGCAGTATCTGTAGTCAGTAGTCACTGTGTCGCAGGGAGTCGGGAAGTCGCAAATTGTCGAAACAACATAGGAAAAGGTACATTAGATTTTGGAAAAAACATTTTAAATGTACGTCTTACCATAAAACTCCATAACACATGCGAGAAGCGATGGCGGGCCGCTGTATGTGATAAAAGGAAATAAATGTTTCATAGAATAGCGTAACTGCAGTCTGAGAGTATCGAAAGTAATGAAAATGGTGCCGTGGGAGGGGGGTTGGGGGGGGGGGTTATGTCCAACCAGTCCCTCCCGTATTCAACGTCACTAACCATGGGTATCTCCGAACGGTAATGGAAGTGTTATAAATTTTTGCTATACCCACGGAGCTATGACAGGCAAGATGGCAGACACGAGAGTAACAACCTCTAGTCGTGTATGTCTGTTTACGAAAAAAATACGGGTTCTGAAAAACTATTTACGTACTGTGCGATGTACTATAGTGGAGGGAAAATATCAGTAGTCCGTCCAATTCAAAAGAAAGAAACTCAGCCCTCAGATATGGAATCACCACATCACTTTGCATAAAAGTGGCTACGGTAACATAATAAAAGTACTAAGAAATAACATATACATTGTATAATTATAGAAGGGGCATAAGAAACACATTAGTCATAATGCTGGGAATCGTACATGGCACAAGAGGATGAAACTATCCTATAAAACAGGCGAGACTAAATACATGTTTGTCAAATGGTAAACAATCTTAGGTCGAGAGGTAAATGAACTGCATTAAGAGTAAAAACACGTTAATTGTGTTGGTACGCTATACATCTCTTTTCTGTATATTTATGGAATTCATTCTTTGTAAATTGAAATATCAAGTGTAAAGAAAGAGTATTATCTTTATAATAAAATGCTTACGAAATATCAACAAGTTTGGCAGTTTGTCATAACAACATCTTAAATAAAACATGAGAATATAAAAGACAATATCACATGATCATAGTCTTCAGTTATAACATTCAAATTACTTTCTACCAATGACTGGGGCAAGCTATTGAGAATGATTATTTAAAGTGTAAGAAACTTAATCCTAGGATGCATCCTTACATATTAAAATGAAATTAGTATTACTATATATGATTCCTTAAAACAGACCAAATTTAACTTACGTATCATAAAGTAGCATATGTAAATAAAATTTCGTTTATACTGGCGATAGTGTAGATAACAATTAGTTCTTGGGTACAAAAAATACTACTAACTGATAGATTTAAATATTATGCAACATATTCATACATATGTTATATTTTATAATGTTCATTATGTTACTTCATATTTGTCAAAAATAATAATTTTAGTCATACGAATATATTTTAAGGAATAGTGAAATATGTTCAATTGTTTTTTTTTATTTTTAGGTTAAAATAAATACATCCCCAAACACCGTTTGTAATAGATTAGAATTGATTGTCTCTTTAGAATTTTTTTTTAAAAGAAAGTTCGTTATTTCAAAAAACTGGCACAGCTTCGTATTTCAAAAACTGGCACAGCTGAATTTAAAAAAAAAGGTAAATACTGACTTACTAACTCGTAGAAAATAAATGAAGCGTCTACAAGCATCGATGGATGAGAGAAAATAGCCACATGCATCTTGACTGCTGGCCAGTAGACTTCATTCCTCAGGGAGGAATCTTTACAACTTGTGGAATGGAATGGATAAGATAGGAAAAGAACGGAACTTGACCGATTGGGAGCACGTGAAGACGTGAAACCTTTCCTATAACCAAATAAATGAAACGAAATAGTGAGTGAAAAATATAAGTGGGAGCACGAGACGGGGAAAAAATCAATTAAAATGGTACACACCAGGCGAGGGTAGAACAAATTCTGATCACATGTTGGGTTGCAGAAGAAGAACCAAAAATGATAGAATAAATAAAAAAATAGATAAGTACGATCAGCACACCACAAAAATACTACCCTATTCTACATGATGGTGGGCGTATAGATCAGTAAAAACAAACAGGTTTTAAGTCCCCGGGAACACCACGACTACCGCATAACAACGCGCCATGGCAACAAGCCACGCATTTAAGTGCCGGAAAACGTCGGGAGAATGGACAGAGCGAAGACGATGGCTAGTACCGGAGTCGCCGCTAGATGGCATAGGTTGTACAAAAGGAGGTAGAGCGCTGCGTCGATGTTTGAGAGCACGTGAAAATACTGCGCTTTTATACGATATCACAATCTGACTGCGTGATCACAGAAAGAAAATACAGTATGAGCTACGGCAAAAAATTAATAGCACGTTAAAGAATGGCTACGGCCGGCGCGACAAAGGAATGTCCTACGTTTCACTGCAATTATGGTGAAAAAGGAAAACAAGACATGAAATACTGTTCTGGATGCCGCTAGTCACTTCGTCGCTGGACTTCGGGCGGACAGCATGGTCTTCTGTTTTCTTCTCAGCGGACCTTGCGGCCTTCGTCTGTAGCTCTCGCGACATTGGGAAACAACTGCCGACCCGTTGCTCTGGTCAACGGGTCATCTCGAGCCTAGCCTGTTAAGGTCAGGGTGGTTGTTTCCTACAGCGGTTAGGAACACCTGACATATTATTAAAATAAAATAAAATAAAAAAAATTTACACTCACACACACTAACAATCGAACCTTCTGAATACACGATCCTGGCAGACTCGACCCCCGGGGCGGGGATGTGGGCTCGCTGGGGGCGGAAATCCTAGCACCAAATAACACACCACCGGCGCAGTTATATCCACACTCGGAGAAGGGGGAATAACACATTTTTCACCAACCTCAAAACCAAACACATGAATCCCAGGCAGCCGTTATGGACACCACAGAACATCACGACTCAGCACAAAAAAATCTCATGCCTCACAATCTCACCGCTGAACAACAAAAGTCTTGGCTGCTGGCAAAACACAATCGCCGCAAAGCATTGTTAGACCAACAGTTTGAAAATGAAACCTGGATTTTGGAAACTAATCGCAGGAAAATATCCCGAGCCACCCGAGAACCGCAGCCCAAGTCAATCGCGGTACAAAACCGATTCGAACCATTTGCCAACATGCCAAATACACAAACAGCTACACTGACTAACACTCAAAATAGACATCTGTCCCGTCCACCTCTCACACTGAGCGCCCAACCGCAAAAACTTATACGAAACCCATGAAACTCATCGTGCCTGACACCCCCACATACAACCATCTTATCGCAAAAATACGCTCAATGAACATTACAGGTACACAAATTTCCCTTGTTCAAGCCGGCCTCCAGATCACGTGCACCCACGAACAGGCGTATCACTCGCTAAAAGACTTCCTCAGAATTGTCCAACGTTCATTTTTACACTTTCAGTATCGCAGCAGAACACCCCCAAAAAGTGGTAGTCAGGCTCCCACGAAAACCCCTACTTCAGACATCAAAGAAGACCTTGAGGCGCGCCACTACACTGTAATCGATGTGTATCAATTCAAAAAAACTATCTCAGACCCCAACAACCCTTCACACACCTGGGACGAACCACAAGATATTTTCTGCATTACAGCTGCAAGAAACGACACCCTCACCCCCCTTCTCACCAACACTTGCATAAACATGACGGCAGTACAACCCCGCCCGTACAAAAAGAGGATTGGGGACATCCCCCAGTGCCAAAATTGCTGGCTTTACCATTATACAAAAAACTTCTGTGCCCTCCGAACTGTCTGCCGTCACTGCGCCGGCCCCCACCCCCACACAGCCTGTGAGAACCTAAACAAAAACCCCAACTGCGTGAACTGCAAGGGGAAAGGAGTGCACGAAGCCAATTCAAGGCTCTGCCCAGAATACGTTCGCCTGGTGCAACTTCGACAGGAAGCCGCAGCAAAACGCGAAACCCGACGCCCCACACTTCGTGCACCCCCTGTATTCACGCAGGAACACTTTCCGTCCCCAATCTCAACTAGGAACATTGTTAGGGAAAATTTTTCTTACTCACAGGCAACTACGGCCAAACACAGCCCGCAACACACAACAGTCTTCCTCTCCGATCTCAATCCAACAACCAACCAACCAGCAACCCATTCCCCCCTCCTCCTCACCCCACGCAACCCTCCTATCCCTCCATGGCCCTCCCGATATCGGCGATATCAGTTCCACACTCACCGACCTCCGAGACCTTATGCGCTTCCTCCGGGAAGCGAACTTCCTTCAATTCATGACTCACATGAAATCCTACATCCTCCTGGGCAACTCCACACCTGACCCACAGATGAAAACCCTCCTGCTCCTGCAGGCCTTGACCACATACTCCGGGTTCGATTAGTCATGGATCAAACCCTCACAGATAGACCCTGTGTTCTCTCCATTCTCTACTGGAATGCCAACAGTATATTTTATCAAATTTACGAATTAGAAAGAGTTCTAGAAACTTAAGGCGTAGAAATTACACTAATTGACGAAACACATTTAAAACCTAGAAAAAGATTTAACAGAAAAATTACATCGGCATATCGAACTGACAGAAAATCTAAAGGAGGTGGTACATTAATACTAGTTCATAACGCATACAACACCATTTAAATAATGTCCCAGTCCTAGAAAATTTTGAATACACATCCATAAACATTCGCACACAAGTAGGTCACATCACTCTAGCGGCTATTTATAATTCCCCCAATAAACCGCTAATCCCAGCTGACTTAGATAAAATAACAACACAGCCATACCCATTTTTCTTAGCAGGAGATTTAAACGCGAAACATACTTCCTGGAATAGTAGAGAAAATAATCAAAGAGGCAGAATCTTGCAAATCATTCTAATCAATATAATTATTTAGTTACATCCCTACAGAACCGACATACTTTCCTGCTTGTACAAAATGCCAATCAGATATTTTAGATATTGCACTTACCAATTTATATAATGTAAATATTTCATTTGAAGTCCTCACAGAATTAGATTCCGACCACTTACCTATATTTTGTCAGCTGGAAGCAAACATACTTAAACACCCAAACGCCACTCTTCTAAAAACTCTCGGTAACTAACTGGGAGGATTTTAAACTAGACCTAGAAAATTTATTTGAAAAGCACCAAATAAATATTCCATCTAAAGATCACATCGACTCGGCAACTGAATTAATTCAAAAATACAATATTGAAAATAAATAAAAAACACACAAATTTCCTAAACCGTCGACAATTTTTAAAACACTCCTTTCCCGAAGCAGAAATTCTTTTAGTTGAAAAACGCTACGCCCGCCATATTTATCAAAAATCTAGAAACCAAGGAAACAAAGAAAAATATTATAAATTAAAGAAAAACTCCATAATAAACTCATCACATTAAAAATCAATAAATGGAAACTTTCATGACCGACATAAACAATAATTACAATGATTTCTGGCGCGTTGCAAAAACCTTGACGAGGTCAAACTAAAAAATTAATCTCCCAGCCCATCAAAAACTCAGCAGGAACCCTCTTATACGTCCCAGAGGAAAAAAGCAAATGCAATAGCTGATTGCTATCAGGGCCAGTTTTCACCTAATGCTGATCTAGGAGAACCAAATTTTTCCAGAGATGTACAAACCAATATTACAGTGTTTTTCAGCAGAACCATAACAGCAAAACCAGAAGCAATAACACTTAAAGAATTACTTGTACTAATTAAAAAACTTGACGTCAAAAAATCTCCAGGACACGACAAAATTACCTATAAAATTATTAAAAACCTCCCAGCTAATGCACTATTTGCAATACTCAACCTGTTTAATGCAATATTAAATTTCAATTATTTTACTTAGCATGGCGAACAGCCAAAGTTATCACGATTCCCAAACCACGGGAAAAATCACTCTATCCCAGAAAATAGACGGCCTATTTTCCCTACTCAACTCCCTTAGTAAAGTCTTCGAAAAACTGCTTCTAACTAGATTATTAGTACATGCAGAATTACAACAGATTATCCCGGCAACACAATTCGGGTTTAGAGCCCAACATTCCACCATTCATGCCCTCACTAAATTCACCACAGACATCTTAACTGCAATGCAAAAACACGAAGTCACAATAGCCATTTTCCTAGACATTGCTAAGGCATTTGATAAGGTGTGGATACCTGGATTACTACAAAAATTAATTAATTTCAATTTTCCCGACTGCTACATACATTTACTCGCCTCATACTTTCAAAATAGAAAATTCTTTGTTAGTATTGATAATGCCAACTCTAATACTCGCGAAATTACAGCAGGTGTCCCACAAGGCTCAGCAATTTCCCCATTTCTGTATAATATTTTTACGTCAGACATTCCCATAACCCATGCCTCAGTACAAATGTACGCTGACGATACCATAATTTACACTCACGATAAAAAACTGCCATATGCTATCCTCCTAACCCAACTTCAAATAAACGATTTAGAACATTGTTTGAAAGATGGAAAATTAAAACAAATCCTACTAAATCACAAGCATTATTGTTAACTCAACGCAGAATCCAGCCTTCACGCCAAATAACTGTAAATAATATTCCAATCCCCTTCACACAAACCCAAAATACCTAGGTTTAACAATTGACTCTAAACTAATCTGGTACCAATCACATTTCAACAGTAAAAAAGGCAGCACTGAGTAAACTACCGCAACTCTTTCCAATGTTAAAAAGCACCAATCTACCCAGACGATTAAAATATTAATTTACACAGCAATAGTTAGATCAGCCCTTTTGTATGGAACGAAGTCTGGGGGAACTTAAATAAATTCCTTCTAAACTCTCTTCAAGTCATACAAAATAAATATTTAAGAATCATAATAAACGCAGCGCCCTACACTACCAACCTATCGATACATGAACGTTTAAAAATTCCAACTATAAAAACACTGTTACTAAACTGCAATATAAATTATTACAATAAACTATTCTTGCATTCCAATCCCGCCATTAAACGGCTAGGAGACTACGAACCCTATAAAAACAGAAGAATAAAACGCCCTAAAATGCTTCCCACATAATAACTAACATCTCCTAAACCCGTACACCCGGCCGAAATTCTCCGATCGGTCCGGGACAAAATCCAGTCAGTTTAACAAAACTATCTGGCGCTAGCATCGCGCACATCACTCCGCCTGCTGCTCTCACAGCGAACACACCTCTCTCTACTTCACTAGCTTTTCCTCAACGAGCTGACTGATCAAATAATTTATCCCTAATATGTCCCCCAAGTTTTTAACATGTTTAATTACAAAACACATGCTAATTAAATCGCAGTGCTGCCTTCTCTCCTCGGAAGACAGAATTTGCCCTCGGCTGAGATACAGCCAATCAGAAAATTCCTTTAATATGAATCCCCGCCCACCGACAAATCCTTAAACCCATTGTCCCACAGAAATAAAACCTTATATATCAACATTTAATAACAACATACACACTCACACACACATACACCAAACATAGTTCCACCTCAAAAAAAAAAAACTGGATTTATTCACGCCATAGCTAGAAGAAGACTCTGCTTCCTCTGCCTCTTCCTGACATCTTGCTTAACTTCACGGGAATATTTATAAATTAATAAAACCATCTTTTTAATAGATTTTACCTAACTTTTAAAGACCTGCATTTTTAATTTTCAAAATTCCGTGCCAGTAGGGAACGGAACTCCACCGCCTTTCCCCTCATTTTTGTAGGCAAAAATGAGGGGAAAATAGATTGGAACAACCGTGGCCCAGGGGCTATACTGGGTCACAAAATCACACTCCTGACATGTGAGCGCCGCGCGTGCCAGGTTAAAGGGCCTATATTATGAGGGATCAGGGCGGGGTGGGTTAGCTGCCACTAACCCTGTCCATTCAAATGACTACCGCTCGGGAAGACAAGGGCCTCGGTCTGTACTTCCCCCGCGCTGAGAGGCGTAGCCTCAATGATGATAAATCGGCGGCGGATGCCGCTAGTGAGATTGAAAACGAAGCTTTGATAGTACCAACTTGCACAAATAACCTATATGTAGTTCAAAATGTGAATAAAAGTATTATTTAAATTCATAATAAAAGTAACGGGACATATGATTGAAAAAAAAAAACTCAGAAATAAGGCCATTAAATTGAATACCCAAAATATTTAAAATTAAGTTAATTAGCAGATTGAGAGACAGTGAGAATTCTCAGTAATGTAGAAACTGATCAAAACATTTAAAATTATGTTTTCAAAAAAGTTCAAAAGTGATACATAAATAAATTGATAGAGACGTGCACGTGAGTAACGATAAACGTTTCAATTCATTCCCAAGGTCATAATAAAACAGTCCATTCTACTTTAAAAATACGTGATAACTATGGAGTTTTCTCTTGTATATTTCATTTTACACGGTAAAATTGAAAATTGTGTGCGTAGCTGAGTAGGTGCACTGCCTCCATAGCTCAGGGGTAGGTTGGCCACCCTGTTGTCGAGGGGTCATGGGTTCGGGTCTCGGGCACACCGCGGCAGATCCCCTGCTCGGCTGTCGCTCTGGGAATTTGTCGAGCTCGTCAACTCCACATAGCAACAACGACAAATTACAGAAAAAAATGTGGGTTTGTGTGCGGGCTCACGCTCCTTAATTTTACGTTATACAGTTCAAATCACTATCGTATAAAGAGTATTTGTTTATATATTTTATGTGATACATTATTGCTGTTTATAATTTAATGTATAGCCAGAAAACATTTTTTTAGAATATCTCGTCTAAAAGCATAATAATAACAAATAACACAAACCAAAACTAAATCAATTAACCACCAGCCAGCCGATTGCACTGTGCAGTTACTTACGTATTATTGCTTTTAGACTAAGGTATCACATAAACATGTGTTTCATAAAATCATAAACAGCAATAATGTATCACACAAAATAACCTATAATAATTTTGCTACACGACGGAGATTTGAACTCTAAAACCAAAAGCCTACACGCTGTAAACCACTTTTTTTGGTGTTGTTCACCAACACACTTTTTGTAGTTTCCCTTCATTTGACGTTGACGCTCAAGTGAGACCAACTTGTTGACAAATTCCCAGTGCGACAAGCGAGCTGAAGATCTGAGGCGCAGGGCCTGGGCATGAGCCCACGACCCCTCGACTACAGATCGGCCAACCTACCCCTGAGCTATGGGGGCAGGGCACCCTCTGAGCTACATACACCACTTAAAATTAATTTTGTTAAAACTTAATTTGAGCTGTACTGCATGAGTAATATTAACCAACACATATTAAATATTTATTTTTAGTATTAGTATATCTTTGCCTTCTTTTAGTCTTGTAACTATATAAGCTGGTTTAAATACGGAAAACACAATAATTATTACCATGCCTGTTACAACTAAATATTAAAATAATTTGGAAATATTTTTATTAGTCGTGTACATAAGTTTCAATAGAGTAACTTATTTCTTATGCATAAGCAGTGCCGTTACATGCGCAGAGATTTTACTTGCAGTAAAAATACATAGATAATAAGATGACAGAGGAAATTTTTTCTTAAATTCATCAAACTGCCTTGCAGTTCCTAAATTGGTATGACCATAAATATTAAAACCATTGACGAGAGATTAATTTATACCAGCATACAGTTCCCATTCAATAAAACCCGGAGTTCGAACATAATTATTTAGTCGGGTGCATGTACGAGTAAGGGACACGATATTTCTAAAATATGTTACTTACTGGTATGCTGTCCTCAGAACGGCTACCAATTAACTCTACACACAGGACAGAAAAGTAAGAGTTACTTATCTTCATGATATTAGATATCTCTCCGCCTGCAGCCTTGAACAAACTCGTCCTGTCTCCTCTATCTATACGACAGCGAAAACACTTCCTCGAAGTGTTTTCGCTGTCGTTCTACTGCAGGTCGTTCGAAGGACAGCCCTGAACAAATATCGCACAGCGAACACAGGAGTGAGGCAGTAAACTCGCTCACAGTCACGCTTCGTGCTCAAGTGTACATGTCACGTGTACGAATACTTCACTCAGCAATTGTCACAAACCATGTGTGACACGTGCTCCCCGTGGCAATGTCTCTACACGCGGATATGAGTGTGAAGTACCAGAGGCGACTGCGTTCACAAGAATACGTGCAGATTGTTTATAAAGATTGCGGCCAGCTGCTGAACTAGAGAGTGCATTCCCTTCCAGTGTCAAGGGAGCCTGACAAGGGAGATACCTGAAATTTAGGCTTCACCATCCAAGTTCAACTTAAGTTGTGCATACAGAATAAAATTACAAATAAATGCAGAGCATAAAAAAAATGGCCCAAACAATAGTAACCTGAGCATTTCCTCCCCATTAACAAGTTTTCAACCATAACTGAGAAAGTCTTAGAAAAGTAAATGTTTTAAAAATTTGCTATTTTTGACAAGTAAACGCATTAAAAGTTACACAAACAAAATTTAATCACTTCAATTTTCACAATTATTCACCTAACATTTGATTCAACATTAATACATGGAATTACTTTCACCTCCATCGATACCAACCTTACTGTGGGCATACCAGCCAGTGTGCCTGTTAAAATATATGCACGTAGTAGCAGTGACATTTATCAAAAGCTGATTTAAAACAGCTCAGATTACCGTGGACCGCCTATATATACTACGTTACGCGTTAACGAAACATGAAAAGTCTGGAAAAAGACAGTGTCAACTAAATATTTTTTAATTAATAAATCTGAATTTGCGACCATAGCGAGAGGCAATCCAGAAAATTCCGAATATGACAAAATTTGTGGGGGGGGGGAGGGGCATTCCGTTTGGCTTTGCATCCCCGAATCTATCGTCTATATTCCAAATGCAATTACACCACTCGATTGCAAAGTATCAAAGAATATGTTACGTCGAGAGGACTGCGAAGCATCTAGACAGTGGAAAAAAAAAAGGGGGGGGGGGGGGGAGTGGCATGGGGCGCAGCAATTTTGAGTTCGTTTCGCCACGTCTCATAAGAACTTCCGCCGTATAACTCTTGATTAGGAGAAGCTACGACGCTCGATTAAGTTTCAATCGACAGTTCTCGTCAAAGATCACTCGTTTGTGTGGCGTGGTTATGTTGAAATTGTGTGAATTTAAAGTAAAAAATTAAGAAAACTGAACACAATTTCCTTCTATACTCGCCAGAAAGCCAAGTCGAAATACAGAAATGTATAAGGTTAGAAAGAGCATTCCAAAAGCAATCCATTGATATACATAAACTCCTATATGATCGAGTGAAGCTGGTGCCGGGAACGTAAGAAAAACATCAAGGCGTCCGAGCGCGTCAACGTAGACGTATTCACGCGAAACAAACGGCCGTGTCCCAAACACAGCCAAACCTAAATTTTTATCCTAACAATGAAAGGTGCACTAACGATGTATTCATTTAGACTTAAATATGAAGGGGAAAGGCGTTTTCTGTACGAAGAACTTATAGAAAGTCAATTAAAAATATTTTAAGTAAGAACTTTTCTTACAAATGTTTGCATCATATCGATTTTAACTCGGTCTTTAATTCTTATTATTCACTCACATAGCCAGTCCCCTTCTTTCCTGTAGGAAGGGTAGCTGGTTATTGTCTGTCTCTTTCTCTCTCACGAGCGCCGCAAACACCCCGTTGACGAAATACGCGGCTCCCAAGGTGAAATTAACTCTGATGGAGCTAGCTGCGAAATGACGGAGAGCAATATAGCTGCAGCGAACCAGGAAAACTCATGCCGGAAATATCACAGGTGCTAGTGGCTGTTGTAACAAGGAAAATTCGCATCGCAGCTACGAAAAAAAACTGGCCTTGAGCCAATCGAGTGGGAGATAGCCGCGGACAAGCCAGTTCACTTAGAGGAGCGGTTCAGAACAGATTCACTCTCTGTAATGAACCGGTTCTTGTGTACTGTTCGTCGGTTTAGTATGATTCTTTATCTAGGCTGAGATATTTTGCTAAACTTCTTAAAAAATAGTTCAGTAATAACGCAAAGTGCGTAATTTTGTTTGGGGAACTGTTCAAATATCAGAATTTATAAACCGTGTGCTTTCTATTTAGGACGCAGATACGTAGACAGATGCAGCGTTACATTTTGGCTCTATAGCAGCGGGTTCATTACATTTACGTTCGGCCTGCACAAGTGTCTTAATTATTTTTTTATCTTATTGTACATGTTTCTAAAACACATGTTCGTAAATTACAAAATAATGTAAAACACAGGCACTTCTTAAAATGTGTTTACAAAATATTCTCTACCATTAATATTCGTAGACTGTCAGGATAACCTAATAATGGAAAATTCATGGAAAGTGAAATCTCATTACCATTTCAACAATTTATTTTGTCGATATTCATGGGAAAGCACAGTTGCATTTTTAATGTAAATAAATGGTAATTGAAGATCAAAATATACTATTGAATTAGTGAGTTCTGTCCATATCAGCTGAAATAAATTTTTCTTAGATATTCAATTACGATCTTCCAAACATAAAAAACATTGTTGGGACATTTCAGGGATTTGAAAACAAGTTGTTCTTAAAAGTATTGGAGTTCTTTAAATTTATTCAAAAATATACATATATATTATTTTTACATTAGAGTTCTTACGTGTTGTAATTCGAAAGCGCGATACTGCGTCTCTTAAACAGAAATAAATAATACCAAATGGAACAAACACAGCTCTAAAACTGAATGTACACAAATGTTCTGTGAGATCGGACACAATAGGAAATTTTATATCAAATTAATCTGTGTCAAAAATTACACAAGTATGAATTAATGGATACGTAGCAGACATATTTAAGTCTATGGCCTGGAAACTCCTTAAGGCCGGGCTACAATTGCTATAAGCACACTATTAACACTGCACAGTGATAGATATATAAGTTTTAAACTGCTTGTTTTCATTTAAACTGGCTGTAATCATGCATACCGATAGTCACTATCCTGAGCAGAGTGATAGTCACTATCCTGAGCACAGTGATAGTCACTATCCTGAGCACAGTGATAGTCACTATCCTGAGCACAGTGATAGTTACAGTCAAAGTTCAACTTGGTTTAATGTTCCTCATTACTATCGCTGTGCGTCAATATTTAGCCAATCAGAAGCTTATACCGCGTTATTAAATAAAAAACTTATTTACCAATAATGATAGTGTTTGTTTTGACTTCATTCTTAGGGCAGATATTTTATTTTGTTTATTTCTGGATAATTGCAACAACGGAAGTTTTGTAAGATTTTAGTTAACGTTAATAGTAAAAATTGAAATGAAAATAATTTTTACTTTTAAAACGTCTCAGATCAATATAAAAGATATATTTTGACAAAAAACCGTTACCAACTATACAGAACTTAAGTGTTTCTGTACTAAATGACATAAACAACCTAATATACTAATCATTATATCAGTTTTAGCTAGGCCAATGTGCTTGGGTTGTGTTTTGTACGTGCTTATTGTTATAACTGTGAATGTGTTATGTTTATGTGAGTTGTAGCACGGCCTTCAAGCACAAATCTCTTCAATCTGCATTAGTAAACGAAGTGCAAAATAATGACAGGCAAAACCAATTCAGAACAGAGCTCTCTCGCGGGATAAAATGAGTAGTTATTGTAGGTGTAATGTCGGAATCACGTTGCCTCGGCGAACGCAACGCCACACGACAAAAACCGCAACTACGGCCATTTTCAACGTGCCTGCTGAAATTTACAGCCCCACAGTGTTTACTGAAGCAAAACCAGTATAATTTATCAGATCCATTTAAAAGGCCCTGATTAACTAAGCTAGTTTCAAAGGCGGTGGGCAGACGGGAAATTTGGAATACATGATGATGACAAACTTTTATGCTAATGCATAGAATGGTAAAATTATTATTTAGAAGAGTTAAATACATTAGTTATCATATTTTGTTTTCTTTTAAGCTAAGCATTTCCCATTTGTAGGGAAAACTTACCATACAATTTCATTTTGCAAAATTGCACACTCTGAGCGTCGTGTTACACGACACGACGAAGAATATAAATAATTTCTAATCCAAACCTGCTGGTCGTACGTCAGACTTACGTCAGATATATCTTGTATTTCATTAGTTGTTTATTTTTAAGTGTCGTGTCGTACTTGCCGTGGAGTGCTGGTCGAGGCTATGTGGTTCCGGCATAAGTTCTGGACGTTGAGGAGGGGAAAAAGGAGAAATAAGTGGAAGACCCGTGAAAAAAAGAGAAGTGGGAGCTGAGCCTGGGGAGTGAGAATAGAAGGGACATAAGGAGACCCGCTAACCACGACCCGTGCTCAGAGAATAGATGGTGAGCTGGGTGTGGAATAACAGAGCTCTTCGTGTCAAATAAACTGCCGTTCTTTTTTGTGAACTGGTTCCCGCGAGCTCTGGCTGTGTCTCAATTGGCCCAGAGAGCGCTCTCTCGTGCTCTAGCTCTCGCGGGGACCTCATCATGACGTCAGAGAGAACGCTCTCTGGTCGTTTCAATTCGTCGGAAGGCGCGCGAAAATACGAGAGCTCTGAGAGCGCACGGAGTTGTAAACTCGCTGGAACTCTCTCGCACTTTCTGACCACGCGCCATATTTGTTTACATCATTTTCGTGTTTGAATAAGGTCACAGTATCTTTCTGGTCCAAAACCAAGTTGCATTTTAAATGCAAGTGAATGATTTACACTGTTTTAAACAACGAAATAAGATACGTAACGTGTATTTATAAAAACATAAATAAGGATTTATAACTAAGTCTCATTTTTTTGTCACTTTGCTGCAACATGACGGTAAAATATAAAACAAAAATATTATCATTTTATGTGCTAGTGATTATTCTGGTAGTGCTATAATTTTTTGTGAATTATTTTGAACACACATAAATTACTTACTATATTCATGATAGCGATTTTAGCATAACATGATTTCCCACCCTTTGTCATCAGCTGGCGTCAGAGAGAAACGAGAGAGAGAGGTTGTCTCAGTTCCACAGAGCATGAGCGTGAGAGAGCGAGAATATGTTTTAATTTTTTTTTAATTTTAAATGTAATTTTTCATTATTTATAAAAGTAAACATATTATAAATAATGGAAATGTGCATTAAAAAAAATTTAATGAAGTACTTTAACAAATCTAGATGCATCCAATCTCAAACAAAATTCTTTAGTTAAAAATAATACCACAAATTATGACTGGGAGATCTTTATCAGAATTTAGCATTTAATTCTCAACGCCCATACGTGGCCAGGCCTGGCGTTATGACATAGTGATATGGAAAGAGAGAAAGTTATTTATTACCACTACATTGGCAAACAATATTCATAAAGTAACACAAGGACACCAATCAACAAAATACTGACTAAAAATGACAAGTTTTATAACCCATATTCAGAGTGGTTGTCCCTCAGAAAGTAGAAGCGTAGTTAAGGAAATATTGGATATTCACAATACGTGTATTATATATATATATAATATATATATATATTATATATATATATATATATATATATATATATATATATATATATATATATAATATATATATATATATATATATACAATATAAACGTGATAGGCTGGAAATACTAGAAATATATTTACTGACATACACGCTGTACTTCCTGAGCTAGTAAAAACACATTATATTTGTACCAATACAAGCAGCACCTTGATTTTTTAATTAAGTATGAATAGTTTCAAGATTATTTACTTAAGGAGTTATTTTGTAATTGATATGGGAGATACAAGTTCATGAGGAGAAGACTACACAATAACTGCTCATAGGAATCAATGGTAATAAACAGGCTATGAATGAAATTAAGTGGATACGAGATAATCAATGTGAGTAATTTCCACATTATTTATAATTATTGTGATGGGATTTTGTGTGTTTTATGAAAATAATGGGCAGCCAAGAAAAGGGATGAAATTAGGACATACTGGAAACTTAGGAGGCTTTTCGTTTTTTCTTTGTTTTAACTGGTGTGGTGAAGGTTGTGCAATTTGTGATATCGTATGCTTGCTACACTGGCAAACGGTAAATATGAGAGCAGACTAATTGGTTAAGTTTACAGAAATGTTATTGTTAACACGTTTATAATAAACACATTTAACATTTTATTTTAATATGTCTTCTTCTTGCTCCATGCTGGGTACAGTGATTAACATGTGAATCTTTATATTTATCAACCAAGGGGCGTCGACTGATCTCATGTAAAGAGATGCGATGTTTAGAGTGAAGCAAATTGTGGCTTTAATTCAAGAGCGAACGTGTTTAATGAAATTCGAGAGTATGCCTGAGTGTTTGGATGGCTTGCGGTGTTGATGAGTTTATGCACATTCTAAGATTTATTGATGTTTGGCTTAATAATTAAATCCAAATTATAATAAGTAAACCATATAATTATCTGAAAATAGAAATGTTGCTTATATAGTTGAATACATTTTGATTTTGATAAAAATCAGTGGACAGTTCGGTTCTCTTTGACACAGGTTATAACGCCGGGTATTTTTCACTAGTGTTTGCGAAACTTTTTAAATGGTATTAGAAGTATAGGAGTTAGCTTCTAGAGATTGAAGTTTATTTCAATTGCGTAAGTTATGTTTGAAAAAAATGTCGCATTCTATCTCAGACTTAAAGATTGATGTGCATGACGTCTTGCAGCGTAAAGTGATTACATACTGTCGTGTTAGAAAATGGATTTGTAGAATTTGTTATATAATTATAAAATCGAAGGTGTTCGCATTTGCGAGACACGTGGTTGAATACAATACAACAGCTCCCTACGCAGTGGTTCGTGGAGGCAAAGGGTGTCAAATGTACTCAAATGTGTCACATTAGTATTATCAACAAAACATTCAACAACATCAAAACAACTACTCTTTAAAACAAGCGATGGCACACACAATCGGTATACCCGTATCTTATGACGTCAGTCGCAGGTAAATCAGTAATTATAATAGGGAAAAAATGTATTATTGTGCAAAAATATTACAGTAAATTATTTATACAAAACATCACTTGCTGAGAATGTTCTTTATTTGTTGCAAACATTAATTTGTTAATATAATGTACTCAATGATTCACTCGTGGCGTATTAATGCTCATACAAACATTACTGAACAATTTAGATAGTCTACATATTCAGCATTCGATTCCTCAATTCAGTTACTTGGCAAAGAGTAGTTGTCTGAATCACTATCGAGGCCAAACAAACCGACGATTGCTCCGACCACATGGACATTTATTTCATATAGACTTATGTATATTGTCTCTCTTTCTACCACATGTTTGCAAACAGAACTCCGCTCTGCAACTCCAGTTTCGCTGAACCGCTGTTCGCAGACACTTCTAGGTCCTGTTCGGAGAGAGGGTACTCTGTCCTGTCTGTGTTACTGCCTGCTCTTCCCGGGTTCTTACATGGCGAGCAGTGTGCTATCTAGAATAACCAATATTACATAGAGAAGTGTCACTTACATCTTAGTATTACATGGTATTGTACATCAAGTTGGGGTACTGTAAAATCTTCATTTTGCTTGAACATGTGCAGCAAATATAACCCTTAATTTGTAGAATTTACTATCAATACACAGTATTAGTACCTATAGCTTCATTATAAAAAAATATTATTTAGTTTCCTGAAACGCTGTTACAAGATCTTACTGTATAAAGTAGCCGTATTTGGGAAACATATCACTGAGGGATTATAAATAATTATGAAAAATAAATACAATTGTTTATATCCAGGCATCGTTTCGATGATTTAGAATGATCATCATTAACATATAAAGCAAAATATTAAACTATTCAAAGATTAGAATCTGAAGACTTTAGTATTCCATGTAAAAGATCAGATTCTGCAAATTCATTTCATTTACATGGAAGGAGGGAACTACTAAACAATTCAAATACAGACTTATAAAAGACACATTATCATAACAAACTAACACAAGAAAGATTACAAACTGTTCAGTCGAAATACAAAACACTTATACACTAAAGAAAGCATTACAAACTGTCAGTCGAAATACAAAAATATCAAAGAAGCTTACAAACTGTCATCGAATACAAACATAAACTAAAGATGCATTACAAACTGTCAGTCGAAATACAAAACACTATACACTAGAAATATACAAACTGTCAGTCGAAATCAACTTATACACTAAAGAATCATTACAAACTGCCAGTCGAAATCATAATTGGAGACCTAATATTTGTAATAGATTACAGAATCGAGGAGGACATATTTAATATGTATAGAATCCATCATAGAGGAATTTATCGAAGTGTATATATATATGAAGTACGAATGATTTAAGAGGTGCTACACGAGAGTTACAGACGAATATTTTACACACAGGATAATAAATCCCGAGTACGATAGTGCGAGATCAGAGAGAACAGTGTAGAGCATGTTTTAAGCTTAGCGAAGCTGCACTAACAGAACCATGTAAGATGCCAGGGAGCCCATCAGGGAGTAGAAGGTACGGCAATCCAATCTGAAGAAACCGCAGGCACTGAAACTACTGGGCTTTCATGCACTTGCCGGGAGAATATCTGCAACTCCTTCATGACTGCTGGACTCACAGATCTCTTCAGGCTTAACTTCATCAGCAGCGATACTGTCTTATCTATATTGTCTACAACATGTTGGGGTACAAAATTAATAAGCAAAACAAATGCAAGAATATAAATATTCCAAATCACAGGTACTAACGCATAAGAATAGAATCCTCTTGTTGTGATATTTTCGCCTTTCGTAAGAAATTCTATGGCAAAATTAGTTACATATAAAACGTCATTTAGACTTGATATCATGACGATCAATATCTGAAACCCAAATGTTTTGTCTACCATCAGCATTATTTCACGCAGATAGTAGAATATCTGCCTTAAGTTTCTCAGTTTATAAGTCTTTATGTCAAAAGTGCTTGGTTGAAATCCACGCAGTGCAGCTTGACGGGATCGATAAACGGCGACTGTACTTGAAGTTAGGGGCAAACACTCGACGTGCGTGTTCATAGTAGACAGTCTAGTTGTTGACATCCCACTACTTATGGTATTTGTTGACAAGCCTTTCCCGCAGAGATCTTTAATTTCCTTGTTTAGGTAACCTAAAACCTTTCCCAGAAGCAGTAGTGTGTGTATATATAAACAAATTCCAATTCTAGTTATCAAGAAAGAGAAGTTACTTGCAAGAGACAAATATTTTCTAGTGCTCTTATCAGTATACAATTGAATGAAGAAGAAGATCTCAATAAACAATATCGTAAAGCACACGTGGATCCACAAGTAGGCACTGACTTGTCTGAACTTCACCCAGGTTGGAGGCAGAAGCACTTCGTCCATGTGACGTATTCTTCTGAAGATCTCACTCATTCGAGAGCTTGAGAATTTCAACAAAGTAGCGACTCCACATACTGTGTTCAAGATAGCGGAGATACAGAAAACTATCATGCTCAAAACATAACTCTCGCCACCTCGAGGTCTTACATGTAATCATAAATGGTACTCCCTATAGTGACCAGAAATACGTAGGAAATAGTCTGTACTATTCCGAGTTTGTGTGTTCTGAAAATGCGCAGGTCATCCTCTGGTAGGCGTTTTATTGGCGCCAGCCCTAATATCTTGAAAACTCCAAACATAGCCTCAAAAGCTGTGGAAAAGCTGGTCGAACGAAAGAATATCTTCATGGTGACATCACTTAATCTGTTACTAATATTAAGGGGAGGCTCACTTGAACTATTACATATACAAACACCTAACATCCACTAGTTAGGAACACTAATATATTTCTTGTTATTATGTTAGTACACTATTAAACACTTGCGAAAAACCCACATTTTCGTAGTTTCATACAATCATCAAAGCAAACTTTTATTATTTCTGGATACGTCCAGCGATCGATGTGTGCCTTATCGAAATAAAACTAAGAATGAAGAATTCTGCTAATAGGCAGTGTACGCGAGTGTTTTAACGTATTTATTATTGATTAAGTAGATTGTTGATAAGAACGGAGAAGCACTCTCCATATTACTATTGATTCTTTAATCAATACTCTTTTCTTTTGTCGAGCATTTTTTTTTTTTTCATTTTCTTCTAAACAATAAGGATTTCGTCATTGTATGATCTTCGTATTTGTCATAAAAAAAGACAGAATAAAGAGAGAATTGTCGAAGGTGAATTGTTACTCGGTTTTTATTCTCTTGCTATACCAGTGTTAAAACTATTTTTCAATAGCGTTGCAAACCACGCAATAATACGAGGAGTTACGTTCAATATACATTAACTACATCCCATTAATATTTTTCCATACAGAGTGATCGACGGGTCATGATTATTTTTTGCGCGCTTTCCGAAGATATTAAAAATAATAGAAATTTTTTAATTGTTTACATTCTGTTTGGAGGCTCTAATATCTTAATTGTTAGTCTACTTTAATTCTGAGATAATGAAGTTTCTACTACCTGTAGCGCTTGCTAGGCGACATAAATTATTAACTCTCAAAACACAAGAACTGCGTCTTAACAGCAAATAGCAGAGAAGTTTGAACATTTTGTTTCATGTTTGATTTTAAACATTCGCATAAAAACAATGAGCATATTACTGTAACTTCATATTTGTGAAGATTTCAAAATTGACGTACCAGAAAAAAACCTTATAAAAGATAACATCACTAAGCCAGTGACTTAAACATTACATAGGCTGACACATTATGAATAATTTCAAATAACCTTCAAAATGAAGCTACTTTAAATCACACACTGAGTCCATTTTCAACTACTGGCCTGAAGAGCCTTAGAAACATGTTTAATTTAACGCGAAAAAGCTTAGGGTGCAGTTTCACACGACAGGTTGAATTACTGGTTTTGGTTTAACCAGTTATTTGGTGACACTCACTTGAAACCTCTACTATTTCCGTGGACATGTATATTACGATGTAGAAAAGCCATTAATTCTGAACTTATGTCATGTAAATAAAACGTAATCTGTGCAGAACAATTGTTTAGTTATCAATACATACTTGACTCTTTACATTTTACGGACAAGGCGTGGATATATTTTGTCCAACAGATTATAAGACATTCGTAAAATAAAATAAAAAATTGTAAGAAATATTCAGTTCTTTCATTAAAAAGTAAGTTGTGACACATAAATGTGAAATTCATCATAAAATACATACAGAGGTAACATCTTTCTGAAGTCTTTACCTGGCGTAGACTAAAGTCGCCAGAAAGTTTGCGAACAGTGTAAAGGTGAAGCCCAAGATGAACATTTATGCTACTGTACAAGGTAACCAATCTTCTTGCGACCGACTAAGTAGTTGGTGAACATGTGGAAAGGTATGGCAATCACGACTGACAGGTTGATGATCTGTGCCACTCACATCTCTCCCACCTGCGAGTCCACTGCTGGTAGAACAGAACACATCTATATACACACACTTCTCCTGCAGAGAAGGAGATTATAGTTACTAAAACAAAACTACACATTTTCCAACTGAAAGTTAGTTCTAGTGGTTTGAAGCATTTGCTAACATAAAACCAGGAATAATTTTCATTTGTTATTCTCTATTTATTCAAGATTTCTCCGTTTTTACACATGCTTCTTTACGACCTGCTAAGGCCTGGCTACAAGTCATGTTTATAGCGCTTCTATAAATGGATTTCTATGTATCACATCGCATTTAGAGCATGACTTTGGGTGTATTAGTATTAATTTATATTTGTATCATGTGCTCGAGTGTCTCAGTTATGTCAGCAACATTATCAGGTTGCTTACTATAATTGGATTACGAATAAATTAACAGAGACTTTTTCACTCTTGACTGTGAGATAGAAAATGGGCAGTAAAGTATATTGCCGGTACTTGCATCCGAAGTGAATTAACCAAGAAAAACTAGTATTAAAAAACACATTTCTCAAATAACTAGTAAGTAAATTACCTTATAATTATTATCTTGTGTCCGTAAGATTCTCTAGGTTTATTAGGGTATCCTTATGATCGTGCAGGTTTAAAATAGGTCGTAACTCACTATAATCATACGCCATGATATATTCTTCTATTGTGTGGGACATTCAGTCATTCCAAAAGTGTTTAACAACAGTACTTCCCAGAAATTAAATAGCCAATAACATATTATGTATGTTTGCAATGAAATATGATATTTTGCAAACCGTTCATAAGATCTAGTTTCTGTAAATTTTGCAACCTTGCGCTAACCTTATGAACCACGCCAGAATGTGCAGCAAACATACAATAATAGTTCGCACATTAGTGTCTCCGCCTTTAAACCCCGGATGCCTTCATTTCCTATATAAGGCGTTTGAAACAGATTTGGCTTCTTAAATTTAGAACATTTATCATCACGAATGATACGCGTATATGTGCCCTTCACAAAAACAAATGTAATACGATATTTTCTCTCGAAAATGTGGACGGACCAATGTTAGACATATTGCATGAATCCAAGTTATGAAAATATGTTTAAGTCGTATTTCGAAGGTGAATAACCGACAGTCGTAAAGTGTTTCTGTTTCATCTAAATGCATATGAGTGTTGTGGGTGTACCAGTTCGTAGTTCACACCCACAGAATTTTGTGACTTACTTCGTCCTGCAGGACAACGTCCCTGTGTAATTTAAAGTACTACCTGGAAGATGACTCAGTACAGCATGCTGACATTAACTGTGTGTTCTGACACCCAATGTCTACAGTTTTTGGCGTTATAAGTGATATATGCTGATTTGATAGTCATTAAAAATTTTTATATCAACAGGTGTAGGAAGATATTACCACCAAATAAAGACATAAATCAAATCGTGATTGCTCTATTTTCACTTTAACTGAATGCTAAAATAAAATGACCGATATGCAGAAAGGTACATACATTAATTATATCTATCGTCTGAAATAGCAAAATATTTTATATTGAAACGGACGAATAAAACACTTTGACAACATGTATATAAATAACTACAAGTTAATAAAATATATGTTAATATATAAATGAATAAATTTCCTTCAAAAGACATAAATGATTATTCGCCAAGCATTACGCAAACCATTTACATAGGCGCTTGTCATTCGGACACAGTTATTGGACACTCTACAGGACATCGCATCATCTCACACAATGTCTAGGCGTGTGGCAATATACAACTGATTTACTCTCCTATGTGTAGCATGTCGGTGACATCAGAGCAGAGATGGCGGTACTTCGAGCGGGAACACTGTAGTTATGAGGACATTCACGTTCAGCGATTAAACTTGTTTTTGTTTACCCATGTATACAATTCGTGTGTGAGTATGACGATGTTGAGTCTAGAGGACCCGTAGCGCCAGTGTTGTGGAGACACACTGACATAACTCCAAGTTTCATAGTGTAGTTGAACATAGGGTATGACTTCAGGTCACCTGAAATAGTCATTTCTGAAGAGAATAACGGTACAGTGGTAGGTCAGTTATATCCTACGTCTTCAGATATTTGTCCTCATGAAACAGTAAGCTTATAGATATAAGCTTTCAAGGCATTTTTCGCCCAAATAACTTAAAAAACATGATGTCAGGTTAATATTTTTTATACTAGTACATAACGTTTTTACTAACTTTATTACTAATAACAAAAACCACAGCAATAGTTCAAACTACAATAATTATAATTAGTCACAGTTGTGTCCATACGAATAGACAAAATAATTTGTCAATGTATATATTTCTATGTACATAATATATCAATACAATTCTTATAATAAAATTTATGGTGTTATCATTAAATAACAATATTATTAAATATGGGCTAATATTTACCATCTGTAAGTGCGGGAAACGTAGTTTAAAAAGGAAGAATTCGAAAGCATTTATAATTTACAATTAAATATATTATTAATATATGATGTGCACACTGCTAATCTAGATGTCACACAACACGACTGACAAGAAAAAGGACCAACATTTTAATATTCCATCAGTGTAGAAAGTGATATTGAAATAAAACCAAATTTAGGTTTCATCATCCTATAAATTGCTTCAAACATAAATAATCTTAGAATGCAATTCTGAAGATATTTATTCAAATATTTCTTGTGCATAGATTTGACCTACATGAAAAAATAGATCACAAAAATCCATTGCAACAAGCTCTTTAGTCTAACGCAGCTGCACCAAGATAACCATATAAGATGCCAGGGAGCCCATCAGTGAGAAGAACGTACGGCGATCCAGGCTGAAGAATCCCCAAGCACTGAAAGCCACTGGAATTTCCCACACTTGCCGTGAGAATATCTGCAACTCCTTCTTGGCGGCTGGACTCAGAGATATCTTCAGACTTAACTTCTGCAGCAATGATATTGTCTTCCCTCTCTTGTTGGCTACATGCTGCGGTATAAAACTTACAAGAAAAATTATTGAAATTAATTGTGAACTCCATATAGCACGCAAGGCTGCAGAAAGCGAAAATATGAAGATCATATTCTGATTACCCATCGTAACAAATGAAATAATCCGATGCCAATAATACGTGATATAGGCTATGCTTGACGCCAAGGTGACTAGCAGCTGAAAGCTAAATGTGCTGTCTACAATTATCATTGTCTCGCGCAAATAGTAAAATATCTCCCTCAGTTTTCCCAGCTTATAGACGACTATATTGGAGGTGGTTACTTGTGCTCTGCGCAAAGTATTATGACGGAATGGATACACCACGGCTCTATTAGATGATAAAGGGAATATTTCTTCAAACATGCATATTGCAGCCGAACTGTTCATTTCCACTCCATTAGGTATGGTGTTTTCCAACGTGTCTTGTTTAAACAGAACTTCAATTTCATTATTCAGATAGTTCAATGCCTTTCCTAGCAGCAGCACAGTGTCAAGGTATAACATAACTCCAATTCTGCTAATCAAGTAGGCGAAGTTATAGAAAATAGGCCAAAACATCTGAACACTGTAATCATTAAAAAAATGCATTAAGAAATAACCATCAACAAACAATACCATAAAGCTTATCTGAATCCACAGACACACCCTGATGTGTCGATAATTCACCCATGAAGCAGGGAGAAGTACTTCGTCCATGTGACATATTCTTCTGACGACTTCACTCATTCGAGAGCTAGCGATCGTGGCTAGAGTAGCAACCCCACAGCCTGTGTTCAAGATAGCCTTTAGCCAGTAAACTACTGTGGTCAGTACGTTATTCTCCCCTCCTTGCGGTCTTGTGTAGTACTGGTGCACAGAGCAGCCTACAACGTGCAGAAGTATGTAGGAAACAGATTGTATGATGCCACCGTCATGTGTTCTGTATACACGCATGTTGTCTTCTGGTAGACGTTTGATTGGCGCTAGTCCTAATATCTTGAGAAGTGCAACTATCGGCCATACAGCTGTGCAGATGCTGTTCGGAGGAACAAATATCTTCATTGTGACGATAACATATATGGTACTGGCGTGAAGTACTGGTTAATGCGACTAAAGATTTAGTACAACAATAACGATAAATTTCGTAATATACATTTTAGTTTTATTGCAAAAATTACTTTTTAGCGGGTTGGCATTGCAATTTTTCTTTTGCCTGTAAACCGTGACAACAGAAAAAAGAAAATTTTTCTTGTAGGACTTCTTGTCCGGACCGTGACGTCTAGAGAACTGAAAATGAAATGAAGTCTTGCGAGCTAGATAGAATACTTGAAGTTGCGGAGTGCTTTAATATAATTATTATTGATTAGGCCGAGTAGTCATCAAGATGACATACCTGTCTGAATATATAATAGCATATCGATCCTACAACAACCTTTTAGCCTGCTCTTACGTAATTTGTTTCCTCGTTTTTCATGGTCTCTGCTTTTATCATCTACAGTACTGAAATTCTAATAATAATTTTGCATTCCTTACAATTTATTGTAAAATCTAATTGGTTATATTTTTAGGCTATGTGATTAATAAAAAAGCACAGATTAATGAATTTGCTTTAGTATTAAAATTTCATAACTCTTATTCTACCGCTATGTGCTCTGTAAGCGCAATTGTTTACAATTTCCTCTGCTTGAAGCCGACCTCCCGTGACACAGTCGGTTGTAGCGCCACCAATCTTAGGTGCGGGAGGCCATTGGTTCAAATCCCGGGTAAGGAATGTGCGTTAATTTAAGTTAGGTTATTAATTAGTCTGTAAGCCATCACTGCTAAGCTTTACAGCATAAAACTGGGGTATGTTAAAAAGCCCTTTACAGCTATAACAACAACGACTTTGTATCGAACTGTTAGTATGTACAATTATATATCCCATTTTTTTTAAGTACCCCAGACCGTCCGTAGTCCATGATAAAATTAATTAATTCAATTACCTTATCTACTTTTACTCACTTTTACTCATACCAAACCACTAAAACTATTTCAATAATAATTGATGGTTAGGGAGGTCGTTAATATTCCCGTTTACTGACAACAAATTACGGGTCCTGATATTATTTATGCATACTTGCAACATATAATGTTTATTATTTGTAATATTATCCCATTTACAAATAATCAGTACCTCCATCTTGACTATTCTATATTCACTGAATTAAAATACTTGATCAGGCAGTTCTGACTGGAATATTTACGTGCAAAATTTACTAGAAATTTGTCTGTATTTTAAGAAATTATAAAATCTCGTATCTCATCCTAATAATATTGTAAATGAGAAAGTTTGTATGTGTGACTGTTACTCAACCACGTCGTAAAGGCTTTTCGGGGTTGGATGAAATTCGGTACAGGAGTATATTGTACTCTAGATTATCAAATGTGGGACTTTTCATTCCGGAAAAACGAACAGTTTCTTAGCTAATATATAAGAACATTTTTAGTAGGGACTGGTTGGTGGTCTGATTTTATGTTCGTTAAGGAAATGTTCGATTTTCCGGGATGAATTGGAACGCTATGTACTATTCATGAATATAACAGTAATAAAGAATAACAATTGAAATAGAGCACTTGGTCATTATAATTAAGGTTTGAATTTGGAAACGGACGGAGTCGTGGGTAACTTATAGTGTAGTATAATCCCTTACGTCATATTGGGTTGTACGAGATAAAGGATTGTCCCATATTGTCCAGAAAGAAATCTCGAAACTTCTCAACTACAAAGTACACATTTCGATAATAAAGAGAGTAGTTAGGAAACAGGCGCCATATTTAATGCCTGCGGGGCAACGAGCGCTGTCTTACAGCAATCCGCCGACGAGACAATACGGGAGTGCGACACGAGTTCGTGACCAGTAGCCGCGACAATGATCAGCCTTCTGCATCATTAAGGTGAAGATATTCCAATTGTTCCATCAGGCTTCTTAAGGACTGTATATAAATAGTTGCACGTGGCTTGACGATATAACTAAACTATAAATACTTGCAACTAGAGAGTAAATTATAAATTGAGCTCCCTTGACGTAAATCAATGTTACTAACATAACTTAATGTAAAGAATATTGTTTAACATAATGTAAACGCTGTACGTTTATCTATTTTAAATACATGGCGTGGAAGATAATAGAGTGTTATATTCATCTGAGCACGTTTCCCCCTCTTATTTTGTATGACCGCCATATGGGACCATTACAATACTCTCATGGCACAGTGGATAAAAATAAATTATTTCCCCAAATGTATACTTTAAATCAATAGAATATGTTAATGGGTCAAGTTTTATTACACTTTCACTGCGCTATTGTTATTATCGGGCTGCAACGTAGTCCAGAATTAGACTGTATAAATGTTCCTGATACGATTATTAAGGGATTTGGAAATTTCTCGGTTTTGTTCGGCAACAAGCTAGACTGCACAATACTTTGTGTACTCGAGCCTCAGTTAGACGTTCATTTGCTGTTGCTGTACTTTCGCCCGACATCAGGTGGCACAGGGTTCGACCCTCTTTTTCTTGCTTGTTACTCATTGTTACACGAAAAATGTAATCCAATTGAAACAAAAATCAAATTTGTATATATCTGTGAAGTCTAACGTGCCCTCAAATGAATTCGGAAAATTTCCGGTATCCTAATGATTTTCTATTACATACTTAATTCTATTATTTATTATAACTAATTAAACTGTTTAAAAACTTCATTTTCTTCAAATTTGTATATATAGATATAAATACAAAATATTATATTACAACACCGAAAATGCCATAGTATTAACTTTACTGATTGACTCACAGAAGTTCACATATAAAAATACATTCACATTCGGCTGATTAGCACAGAGTACCCAGTCACCTTACGTATTTTGTATGAGTATTATATAACATTCTACCCTCGTAGGAAAATACAGTAGGCTGGCGAAAAGATACTTGGCTGGTCGCATGTTGGAAACTATGGTTATAGAAAGCAATATAAGTGTTATTTTGCGAACAAGCACGGAAGTATCTAAAAAAACTAGCAGAAAAGTATTTTTTTTTCTTTCATGTTAAAGGAAATTTCATTATCAGTGAGGGTTCGCATGGGGGTTGACAAATGGGTTCGACCGCATCAAATAAACAACAACGCCGTTTCACTTCTATATACGTATCTATTCTGTGGCCATGATGACAAGAATTTGCGCTCAGATACAGTAACACTATTACATTTGTATTAAGGAAACGTTTTATAAGGTGAGTTGGAATTAAAGACAAATCTGTTTCAGGGATTACAGATTTTTTTATTATATATTAATTATGTATTTTGAAAAATGTACAATTTTTTTATTTACATAAAATAATACTGTAGCTGCTGAAGTGAATCCTTGTATTACTTTGTATGCAATAAGATAAAATCTGTTTTTTAAATATTATTGTCTTAAATTTGGTTGATATTTAAAACTAAATCAATTTAACTGACAACAAAAGACGTGATTTCTAGTACACGAGTTTCTCAAACTATCGTTGTTTAAAAATTCATACATGTTTGCAATTTTATGGTATTAAAGTTAAAGTGAGAAGTTTTCAATGGCCCCTCACTAGGAATTATAGTAAAAAAATAAATATTATAGTAGCTGAAACTTTAAATTCCGAAAGCCGTGGGATAAACACACTGTGTTTATTACTTAAATGGTCATATTTATTTAGACCTGTGTCTAAAGGATAAAAATGGCTGATAGGAATAAGTACATTTACCTGCACATTAATCGGTCAGACTAGGAAATTTTTGTCCAGTATTAAAAATATTTATTAACAAGTTACAAAAAATTAAATAGACTATATTGCCTTCGCTCTACGTCTGATGGAATGCAATGTAGAATTTATACTTGCATAAGTTTACTATCATTCGTGAGATTCGGGCGACAAAATTAAAGAGTATAATACTCTCATAATTTATTAACTATCGCTAGTTATTTAATTGATCAAAAAGTAGCATTGAATTTCAGAGAAGTTTAGGTGCAAACGTAAAAACTATAATTTGATAGAGGAATATAACAATGTTGTATAGTGTGCTATCCAGTTTTAGTTTGATAGCTTATTAAGGTGACCTAATTTTCCAGGACTTGGAAATTGTATGTGGAATTCTTTAGATTGTTTACACTTACAACTAGTACAGACAGGTTTTTAGTTCTCCTCAGGGCTGTAAGGGAATGAAATTATTCCTTATGTACGCTCTGGATTACGAAACAGAGAGACGAGTCCAACGAAAAGAGAGATCTTAAAGAAACCAACAGAGAA
>CM057000.1:14108136-14298330 GCA_029891345.1 Dryococelus australis | reverse complement strand
TTGTAACTGTCTACACACTATTATCTGTGTAATTTACACATTATTAACAAAATTATATATATATATATAAAAACCATTAGCCTATGTACAATTAATGTCCACAATACACGCTGCAGAATTTTTCAAGAGGCTTAAAATTTGTATAAGTGGTGAATAACTGTGAATTTTCTTTGCAGTATTTTACATGTTTGTGCTAAATATTTATTAAAATAGATCTGAGTTCGAGGTATAAACTCATCAGTATTTAAGCTCTCTAAAAAACCAAATGCCACACACAAGAAACCAAATTGCAAGAAAAAAATTTGAAAAATACTATAAATTAAAGCAAGATATTAGTTATTAATGTAAAACAATACACTCCTGTTAAAATGAATATGCTTTTGTTAAAATATTAAATTAATCAACTCGAATACTAACAAAATTTAATTTTCTTCCCCACTTGATCCAAGTTTACAAGCATTGTATTTGCATTTAAGTTGAAGTCCAAACAAAATTTACGATAAGTTTTAATTTTCCAAATACAACTACTTCAACTGCGAGTTCCAACTTACATGTGCTCCATATCTTTCTTGGTATCATCTCTGGATATGCCAATTAAAACACACAAGCCTTTCCCAACCGAACTGATTACTTCATCGTCGACTGGGAGAGGTTGGGGAGAACCGGAAAATGAAATAACATAAATTTTGGTCCAAACAAAATTTTTTCACCAAGTTACTAGTCAATAAAATCTAGCCAAAATTTTCAGATATAAAAGTTTATATGGTTAAAGTGTTAATATTGCAAGGCACAATAATATTACACTGACTTTATAAGAGACAGTTCTGAAATTCTGACTCCGATGTAGAGTCACAATCTGAATCCTGACTTCCATAAAAAGAACTAGATAAAATGTTACTAATATGCTACTATGGGATATTTTCAAAACCAAACTATGACAAACATGAAACACAGTAGTATAAACAAATATACATAAACAGTCACATATTGATGCAAAAATTTTTTGCTATTCAACTATTCAAAATATATGCTAGAAAACTTCCATGAAAAGATCTGGCACATCTTTAAACAAGCACAGAATCACAAGGGGATTATCCAAGAGTAAGCTTATGAAGAAATTTACTTAGACTAAACAAACATCCACACACTTCATACGTTTCCACATGCCATTTTACAATTATGGCATCTTCCAATTACTGCAATTACTTATCCGTTCACCAGAACTCGTGCCGAGTGCAGTCTGCTTTCATCTTCCAATTACTGTTTTGCACTAAACGGATGCGCACAGAGTGCAATAATTTCTGACTGGCTTTCTAGTCAGTGCACTGTTTCAGTGCAATATGGTGGTGCCCGACGTTATCAACAAGACAAAATTACTTGCGATTTTGGAAAGTTTAGAACCGTCTCATGACACTTCAGAAGAAGATGAAATGATGGAGAGTCTTCAAAAGAAATGTTAATTAAAAAAAAACCATAATAGTGAGATACATTGATGAAGTGGTTCATCCGTACTTGGAAAATGTTAGTTTCATCGCTCATGTTTACTACGTCAACAACAATGTTTTCCACTCAAACGCCACGTCTCCCAATTGCAAAGGTGGAGCAACAAACCGCACTTGTTTCTGGCAGTTATGTGATGATTGCACTCTGTGCAGTCAGTTGAAAGCAAATGGAAGACACTAGTAGGCAGTTTTCTTATATTAATTATAAGATGCAGATATCTACATGCTATGTTCATCTACTGTAGGCTACTTATGAAACACTCCATTAGAAAAATATCAATATAACACTACAACTGGCTTCCTTTCTTACATATACTGATTTTCTGGAAATGGGAAACACAAATGTAGCTACTAGCGAGCTGGTATTTTGTTTTAGTTGCTTCCAGTTTCCTGCACTGGCATTCCACTGACGCTCTACGTCAGAGACTTTCTACAACTGCATTATTCCAAGCTGTGTCCAAGGTCAAACACACATCTACTTTGAACATTCATCCCAACCTCCGCCTAAAGATGAAATATCAATGTGAAAAGTTTAAATGTTTATTTTTTCATGTGCAGAAACCAAAATACATATAAAATACAAGTTAACCGCTAGCTCCTATAACAAACTCTGATAAAAACTGATACTTCCACACCTACACTAGAACTATTTAATACGGTTGTTAAGTGGATAAATTTATATTGTGGAAATTTCTGGATTGGTAATTTTATAGTGTTGTGTTGGTACTGGTTAAGGTAGTTAAAAAAAAAGTATGACGAAGTAATATGGCAGGAATGTTCTGTAGGTGATGTTAACGTGTACAAGATAATGTGAAATAATGATGATGATAGTAGAATGTGTAGTTCCACTGTTGTACATTCTTACAACAGATTACGGGCCCAGGACGTTGCTCAGTAAATTAGGCAAAGTGTGCAACCACAAAACAGTGACGGAAAATGGTTACCGCATCAGATGATTTTGCTCATGTTGAGAAACTTGTAGGTCACTCAAACTTTGGTATTTGGCAATTCCAAATAGTGGCGTTATTTAAAGCCGCGGATGTGTAGATGTAGAAGATGCTGCAGGAAAGGATAAGAAGGATTGGATTAGGAAGGATGCAAAGGCTCAGAGGTACATCATCACCACAATTAACATAGGTAATATCCAATTCATTATGTCCTATAATACAGCCAAGGAGATGTTCGAGAAACTGTGCTCAATTTATGAAGGGAGGACAGTAGTTCAAAGTTTTTTCAACTATAAAATTGAAGATGTTGCAACAGATCTCTCTGAACTTCAAAATTTATCTGTAAAACTAAAAAGTGTAGGTCATACCATTGATGATGCAACAATGATAGGAAAAATTCTGTCTTCGCTACCAGGTCAATTCAATTATTGTTTGACTGCTTGGGAATCTACTCAGAAGTGTGATAAGACTCTCACGAACTTGACTGCTACGTTATTAGCAGAAGATGAAAGGTGCCCTTCTAATGCATGCAACAATATTGCATTTAAGACTAGATAAAGACAGTGTGAGTTACAGATGTAATAATAGAGGTCATATTGCTAGGAATTGTGTTCAAAAATCCACAGGATGTAAAATTTGTACGAGGGACAATCACACTGAACAGAACTGCTTCTTTAGAAACAAAAATAATAAGCCTGCTTCACAGGACAGTTACAAAGTTGCATTTTTAACTGAAACTGACACCGTAGGGTGAGACACGGAGACAATCACGATACACTTTTAGCTGTGGTTGATGGGCGCCAGCGGTGGTTTCTACACACAGCACTTTGAAACTCAGGGATGCTGTGTGTTCGTCTCACCTATGCGTACTTACAAAACAAGTTTTACACCTAACACTGCAATGCACACTACTTAGGTTGGGTTGGGTAACTGACACTATGGGAATACATTCAACTTTTACACTAAGAAGGTGTTTATTTTACCATGCCACATGATTTGGATTTTACGTCTCGAGCGTGTCTGGCTAGTTCCGGTGGATGATCCCCCAAGCACGTAACTAATCTGACACACTCTGACTGGATGATGTTGTGTGGTGTTTGAAGAAACAGCCTCTACAAAGCAAGGGTCCTACAGCCACTAGGATGAACTTGCCCAGAGACAGGACATGGAGTATGAAACACCATGTGGTGTGTGGCAACAGGCATACACATAGCGGGTTAGTGCAAAGATAATGGCATCGTACAAAATAAATACATAAAATAACACTTGATTAACATGGGAGATGGTATGAGCAGGCAAAATAAACACATAAAGGTGTAAAATCAGCTTTAGATGGCGCGGATGCCGCTGGATGAAACTCGTAGCGGACCACGCGTGTGGCGTAAAACGCAGTATTCCTCAGAAAATCTGGTCAATAAACATCGGCCGAGAATGGTATCGGTATTAGAAAATTTATCCCGGTAAGAACGAGCATACAAAAGCTCTTGGGACGCCGGATGGCGGAAAATTGGTCGTACATGATTTGACGTGGTCAGGAACAAAATGTATCAAACACATAAATTACATAAACCCTGAGATAAAATTACAGTGCACAAGTCTGAACAAGAATTAGCCCACATAGGGCGGTGATGGCACACACACGGACTTGGTGATCTCTGACCAAGTGGCAGTGGGCGATGTGGCCGTAAAACATATTAACATGACAAAAATCCTCAAATAATGATATAGACATATTACACTTTATATTATGTGTCACCATTAAGCAGAAATTACATTGAAAAGCCCTAAGCATGGGGGGATGACATCTGATACAGAAGTAGGTTGGCCGCATGGCCTATCCGACATCTCTTCCTCTCATCTCGTTAACACCTCAAGAAGCCTAAAAGGCTGCAAATTATTGGGTTAAATGGATAGCATTATGCTGGGGATGTCTGGCAAAATGTACGCAAGGCAAAGGTTAGCTGGTATACTAAAGTGAACTATTGAAACCTACATCAGTGCAAAAATATGAAGTGAGTACATGACAGCATCTTACCTTGCTAACTCTCCTAGAACGACAGGAGGCAGGAAGCGTGCAGACCTACCATGGTTACCTACAGGATTCACACAAGTGGAAGTGCTATGCACGCTGAGTGAAAAATATTAATACGCAAAATTGAAATGGCACCAAAAGCATTTTAAAACAATTTTACAGACAAGAATTTTATTATGATTTTTGGTTGTCTTATGAAGGCGTTTTCGCATAAATACCATTGTCTCTCTCTTCGGTGCTGTGCACACTTTAAATTTCAAATAATTTTACACAAAACCCTCAAAAAGACACTTTACAAACAATTTAACCCTGAAAAATAAATACATACTACACTGAAACAACTTATATCTTGTTTTGGGAAAGTCTGTGTAGTGGTGCATGAAAATGTGCTTACCCATGTGTACCGCTAGCTGCGAGTATCGTCATGGGCCAACTGTGGCTGGCTCTTAGCCGGCGTCAAAACAAATAGTGAAAATCACATAGGGACATGGATACTGGACGCTGGGTGTACTTCACACATTGTTAACACTAGCGGTTCATCGTTGAATGCCACCTACCTTAAGTCTGAAATTGTGACATCTAAGAAAAATGAAAACCCAAGTGCTGAGCTTAAGGGTGATATCGAGTATCAGGAATGTATATTGAAGGATGTGCTATTAGGACATTGCAATTTTGAAAGCATGAAGAAACTAGTAGATACATCAACCTGATTAGAACTCCTGAAACTTTGTGAGCCTGAAACCCAGTATGAGAATTGTTTAAGGTCAAAACAAACAAGGAAACCATTCAGGGGGAAAAAAAAGAGATAGGGCAACAAGACTATTGGAGATAATACACACAGATGTGTGTGGACTTCTCGACACCATGTGGGATGGATTCAAATATTTTGTCACATTCTTGGATGACTACACACATTTTGCAATTGTGACTTTGATAAAAAAATAAATCTTATGTTTTGGAAGCCACCCAAGCCTATGTTGCCCAAGCAGAGTCAAAGTGGAGTCTAAGGGTTCACAAAGTCCGTTGTGACATGGGAGGCCCGTATAATTCTCGAGAGTTCATTGATTGGTGCCATGAGAAGGGTATTACTGTGCACCTGTGGACAAGCGGAAAGACTCAACAGAACATTGCTGGAAAAAACAAGAGCTCTCTGTTTTGACTCTGGGATGAAGAAGGAATTATGGGGAGAGGTTCTATGTACAGCAACCTATTTATTAAACAGAAGTCCATCAGTTACTGTTGAGTCAACAGCTGCAGAACTGTGGTTTGGAAAAAATACCGGACCTCTCGAATCTAAGATTGTTTGGTACATTGTCATACGCAAAGAAGTTAAAACAAGCAACAAAATTGGATGAGAGATGCAAAGAGTTGATTTTGGTTGGATATGCGTCAAATGCATACAGACTGTGGAATGAAGACAAAAGGCAAATTGAAGTTTCAAGAGATGTGACGTTCGTTGAATGACCTGAAGTGACCTCATTGGAAAATTCAAATGAGGAGAGTGAAAGGAACTCTGAAAGCTTTGCCCTACGTGATAAGGTGTCACAGTCTCCACATCTAGATTGGGAAGAGGACGAAGAACCGTTTCATGGCTTTGCCCCCATACAAAATGAAAAATCTAATGAAGATTCCAGTCAGGAAAGTGATGGAACTCTTGTAGCTGATGATCGTTGTGAACACCATAACACCTGCTCACATATCAAGAAGCTGTTTCTGGTGAGGACAAGGACAAGGATGACAATAGATACAGAGCCAGGCTTGTTGCGAGAGGGTTCAAACAAAAGGCAGGATTTCATTATGATGAAACTTTTACCCCTATGGTATCAGTGAATACATTGAGGTTACTCAATTCTTATAGGAAAAGTAAAGAAATGTCTTTTTAGCAGTTTGATATAAAAACAGCTTTTCTTTATGGCAATCTGGAAGAAGTTTTTATGTCCTTGCCCGAAGGCTTTAGGAATGAAACAGGGTCTGTGGTTAAATTTAAAAAATCCCTATATGGGCTACAACAGGCTCCCAGTGCCTGGAACAAAAGGGATTGTTGATTTCCTCAATGAACACGGAACACAGCAACTTACTACAGACAAATCAGTCTTTAAGAACAGTGAAGTGGTTTTGTTCCTAGCAATTTGGGTCAATGTCGGACTAGTGATCTCAAAACGGGAATATAAAATTAGACAACTCCTGGCAAAGCTTCAATCAGAATTTGAAGTTAAAATAACTGAGAACCCAGAGACCTTCATTGGCATTGAAATAATAAATACAAGTGAATCCATCAGTCTTCATCAAAGATATTACACTGCCAAGCTGCTGAAATTATTCAACATGGACTGTACAAAATCAGTAAAAACCCCATCTGTTCCAGTGAGCGAAAATCTAGACGATAACAAATCAAAAGAGAGTGGCAAGTTCCCATATAGAGAAGCAGTTCGAAGTTTGCTTTACTTGACCAATAGAACAAGACCAGACATAACCTATGCTGTCAATATTGCTTCAAGGAAAACCGCTAACACGACAATAGAAGATGTCCAAAGTGCCAGAAGAATTTTCAGATACCTACAGGGTACACAGAACCTAGTGCTTCGGTATTCCTCGCAGGACAAAACTATAGTGATTGATGCTTACAGTGATATATATATACACACACACACACACTCTCTCTCTCTCTCTCTCTCTCACACACTCTCTCTCGCAATTAGGCTACCACCCGGTGGCGAGCTCTCTCAACTCTCCTTCACCCAACCAACTCCCTTTCCACTCCCTTCCTGAATTTACCAACCCCTCTCACAGATACCCATTCCTCCCTCAACACATTCCACTCCCTCACAGACCTCACAAGCATGGACTGCCTACCCCGCTCCGTTCTCCTCCACGCCCTCTGAAGCTTCTCACTGTTGTATCCTCTTCCCCTAAACACCCCCTTATTTAGCTTGCAGTGTAGCCCTCCCCATCCTCCCTCTTCATTCACCACCCTGTACATCCTGACTAACCATTCAACTTTCCTCCTGTCCTTCAATGAGCTCCGCCCCATTTCTTTCATCATCACTGATGGCCTATAGTTCCCTTCTTCCTCATCATCCTGCCCTTGCCTTCCCCATCTACCCTTCACCCATCTTGCTGCCTTTCTCTGCACCTTTTCCAGTTCTCGCACCTCCACCTCCACATACGGGTCCCATACTGCTGCAGAATATTCTAACATTGGCCGTACCATTGTGCCATAAGCCTTCTCCTTCACCTCACAGCTGACTCCATTCAGCTACCCTTCCCAGCATACCCAGAGCCCTTCTTCCCTTTGCTACCACCCTCTCTACCTGTTTTTTCCACCTGAGGTCTCCCTGCAGTACAATCACTAGATACTTATATTCTGCTGCTTCTTCTATCTCTTATCCCTCCCATCTGTACATGTCCCTGCTTATCATCTTCTTCTTTGTGAACCTCACTACCTTAGTTTTTCTTACATTTATCTTGATGTAGACTATGCCAGTGACACATCTCGAAGAAGCACGTCAGGATACATTCATGTATGCAGGAGGCCCAATTTCATGGTCCACAAAATGCCAACCTGTAGTATCACTGAGTACTGCTGAAAAAAAAGTGAGTTTATTGCAGCGAGTGAGTGTGTGACGGAAGTATTGTTTGTGAAATTGCTTTATAAGGAGCTAACAGGTGAGGTTATGTCTGTGAACTTGATGTTGTGAACAGTCAAAGTACAATAAAAATGATCAAGAACGACAGAGTGTTCAAAAGGTCCAAGCATATCTAAGTTCATTTGTGAACAAGCAAATGAGGAGGGTATTAACTTGGTTTACTGTCCTACTGAATGCCAGCTGACTGATGTGTTTACCAAAGCTGTAACATTAGGTGGTTATAGAAGTCTGGTAGAAAAGTTCATGCTCAAAATTGATGTCTAAGGATAAGCTGTTGTACTTTATTGATTATGTTAAATTTATGGGTAAATTTATATTGTGCAAGTTTCTGAATTGGAAATTTTTGAGTGTTGTGTTGGTACTGGTATAAGGTAGTTGAAAAAAAAAGTATGTAGAAGAAGTAATATGGCGGGAATGTTCTGTAGTTGATGTTAATGTGTACAGGATAATGTGAAATAAGGACGATGGTAGTTCAGTGTATAAAAATTAGTTCCACTGTTATACATTCTTACAACAAAGGTATGTTAAACAGTATTAATGTAAATATAAATTTTACCAAGCTGAAAAAATACACTTTTATTGCTCTGAAAAATATAAGTATAAATAATGTAACATATAAATTATAATGTGCATAACACAAACAAATTGAATACAAAAGTGTGATATGGAATTAACTGCGTATGAAAAAGCTCACTTTCAGATATCACAATTTTAGACAATGGATCTGATTGAGTGACAACATTCATTTTGTAACGTTGGAACTGGAATATTGACATCCATGACTACAGCCAATTGTAGACAGGCCCTCAGCATCTCATTGCACACCGCCTTTCATGTCACAATTCAGGAGCCCGTAATTGAAATGATGCCATCCTTAAGCATTTATTACACATAAACACTCCAAACAAAAAAAAAATTATGCAATAAAATACTACAAATGCAATGGCCAGGGCCAAATTTTAACTACTGGCACACCTCCGAGCCCAAGGAAATATTTTGCTCCCTCCCCCCCCCCCCCCCCCATTTTTTCTGCTATGAGCACAAAATAGGACGTGTTCTGCTGCTAGTGTTGGCTGTACTATGAATTTTTTTTACGGTTTTGTTTTACTCAGTTGAGGTGAAAACACACTACTAAGCTCACAAGCGGTGGTAAAACATGTTTACATAACCGCGGCCCTAGGAAATCGTTAGCTATTCTAGGATACTAGACAGGGCTGGCTGGTCTTGATTAGCATCATATAACTCGACGTACAATGTTATATCTCATCAAGAATATGTAGCAGTGCTGTCTGTCATTTCTTGCATGGCCACTGGTTTAAATGTATGCGTTTACAAGTCATATAATGCATGTCTTCAAATTATCACCTCTGGGAAAAAATGTACGATACATATGGGTGAGTGTTCTGCATGTTGTACATCGGAATTCGGTCATGTGCTCCTAGAGATAGTCATTGATAATGCAAAAACGTTGACATTCCCCTCCGAAATGGGTGATGAAGATGGTTGAAGACCTCTGTGACCCTAGCAGACGATGATCGTGCACTGTAGCGATCAACTGGAGCAACAAAGATGATGAGAGCATACGTCTGTACGTAATGCTCAAACAGCCGTTGGTAGGGGGTTGAGTTCGAGACTTGACACTACACAAAAAATTTTCATTCTCTTTCAGACTTAGACAAAATCCGGTAATTTTTTCTAGTGATGGAGGTGGCCTAATATTAGCGTGGGTTTTGTTAGATGAATAAAATAGACATAATTTATACACTATCTTTATTTTACAGACATGACGTAAGACTGCATAGTAATATATGATACATGCTCAACTTATACTTCTTTCGAGCAAAACATTAATGGAGACATTAATTTTTTTTCAGAACACTTCCTGCTGCAAGCATTCCAGACACACTTATTCGTACATACAGCACAGCAGTTAACACATGGGTAGGTCTTGTAGGCGGTGGCAAATGGACAGTGACTCTCTTCATGACATTTGGCACACGTGCGCTTAGCAAACGTCTTGCTGCAATACTTGCACTCTCTTTTCGATGAACGACGCACATTTCCTTCACACGTCTTGTTATGTCTATGTTGGCTTTCACTGTGGGTAAACACTACGTCGCACTTATCACGGTGGAAAACCTTGTATGCTGGGCTGAACAGGCAATGGCTGCTATGCCTGACAACTTTTACTAAATGTATTTTCCACAGTAGTAACATTTATAACGTAGTGGCTGTGGCGACTCTTCGGGACCGCTTGCTGGTGACGATGGTGACAGTGTTACAGATGGTAAGTCTTCAACCATTGATTCCATCTTCATACTGTAGCAAAGTACGCAATCGCAGTGGTAACATTAATACTGAACTGCTTGCAGCAACTATTCAGGGCTTCTTGCTGTTACCGATGCTGATTGTCTTACAGATAGCGAGTCTTCAACTGTTCGCAATGTTTCTGGCCGCCACATTCTATGCCAATCGCAAAAGGGGGAAAAAAACTTTGGCACCACTTCTGAGTTCGAGGAACTACCGTGTAGCAAAGTCTTAGCACAAGCATGTAAAATGTAAGAAGTATATAGAGAAGTTTGCATATTCGAGTGTAGCCAAGTTATAAACTAGGTTCGTAAGTGTACTTGTTTAAGTGTAACAAAAATCTTAACACAGCAACCAAATTAAAAGAAATTAAGAAAAGTATGCATACTCATAATATACACTATGATTTCAGATTTACCTACTTGTGGAAGTGTAACATAAAATGTTAGCACAAGTGTGCAATTTTTTTTAAAAGTGTACTTGCGGAAGTGTAACTAAGTCTTATCAGGGATATGTGAAATGGGGCAAAACGTTTGGGAATTATGCATGCTTGGCTAGTGAAGGTAGTATACACTAGGTTTTTAAGTGTACTTGATTATACCATTTTCAAAAAAAAATTCAGGAAGTGTGTATACATGACTAGTTAAGGTAGTACCTACATACTTGGTTTTGAAGTGTACTTGTGGATCACTAAATTTTCAAGTGTACTTGTGAAATGAAACTGAGATTCCAATTTTACTTTACTGGAGTGGAAATTGGGGGAAACATTTTTTCATGAAAAGTTAGTGTACTTTTTTTACCCCGCAATATCCCTGATCTTCATGGCCCTCCCCGCCATCGTTTTTGGAGTTTCCATTGTCAAATGTTAATGCCCCTAGTAAATTCATGTTCTGTGTAATTAGTAGAGTGGAATTATACCACTTCCCAAGATTTTTTTTTCTTTCAAAAAAGCCCCTATTCTAGAAAATTACCTTGAATGTCACTCTTGCTTGGAGAGTTTGGCACCATATGTACAATACTTTGTTTTCATTGAGATTGTTTGGGTACAAGTGTTGTAGGTTGAGGGAAAATTTATAATTTATTTTTGCCCATATTTATACACATCACAACACGAGCAACAAAGTAAATAGTGAGTGGTTGACAGTATTTAATCACTACCAATGTTAGCCACATGTGAATGCACAATTTACCAAGCATCTTTTCATTTCATTTTCAAAAATGCCTTGGGATGAAGTGTACATCTCAATACCAACGGTTTGTATGTGTGATGTAAAGCAGGTTTCACACGATCCAAGATGCATTTCTCGCAAGATTTCGTACGAGAACGCCAACTATATTGCGTGCAAAATGAATCCACACGCAGATAAATAAGATGAATACCGTCTCGCATCAAAATTAGTTGATAGCCCTGGTGAGTACCAAACAGCCAGAGTATTATAATATAAAATATGAACTTGCTTACTTCAACAAGGTATTTGTTTAAAAGCTATCCCTCCACAGTATAATTGTTTTTATTATATTCTCAGCGAACTGTCTAAACTTCAATCCACGCTTTAAAGTTATTTTCCAGCAATGTTTTATTTTCCTGTAATCCTCTTCGCACACCTCAGGTTATGATTTTCCTTTACTCTATGGTTGAGTTTACAACAGGTCACATGACCAGCACACAATGACCAATAGGATCACAACTTGCATCGTCTTGCACGAGAAAAATAGGATCTGCTCTATCTCCTCATTTCGAGCAAGATGTGCCTTGCACACAAACTTGTGCAAGATCGGCATCTCGCGCAAGTTTGGCACTCATATTACATTGTGTGATCCCTACTTTAGTAATGACTTAGCATCATGGATGGTAACGAATAGGTAGGTTGGTAGTAACGGGTAAATAGGTAGGTTGGTAGTAACGGGGTAAAAAAATTAAGAAAATGAGAAGGAGTAGTAAGAATCCAAAACTGCCCAAAGTGTGTGATGGAAATGCGCAAAGGGGAAAAAACTATCATTGTTGTACAATCAGAAACTAAGCAATGATCGGTTGGTGAGGTGATTTGTAAAATGGATACTGTAAGGGTTTGCCCTTACAGTAGTTCCAAAACACTGTTCTTGAATTGTTTATGTTTGAAAGGAAAAGTAAATATGTTATTTACCTTAGTTCTCTGCACTATCATACTTTTCAAGGTTTGGAAAAGAAAGTGAGAAAAACAGATTTATAATAATAATAAGATGAATTAATTATTTATATTGTTACGTGCTTTATCTGGAGCCGACACAGCTGCCCCGTGCCGTAATTGGAGACCCACCTCGCGCTCCCCTCTTCCTCGAACGACAAGCTCGTGGCCTCCTCACTCACTCCCCCTTCTTAGAATCCCGTGCACGCTGATAGCGGTGAGACTTGCTGGAGTCACAGACCTCCTCTCGCCTGGTAGAGTTTCCAATACGTTTAGCGACGACACAAGAATGTTCTGGTGAGACTGGCTGGCGCCTCAGCCCGCCGCATCACGCGAGTTGGGGAAGATTCTAGATGACGGCCTAAGACACTATACATACTGCCGCAACCCAGCGGCCGGCAGTCTTTGACAGAGTCCACCTGGCGAGTGTGCACGAGCTAAGTGAAGTGTGGACGACGACAGGACGACGCGAGCGAGGTGTTCGTGGCTTGAATGGACGAGAGGCCGTGAAACCGACGAGTGAAGCCTACTGTGCGCGAGGGCGCTTGGAGGACTCTAGAACATTGCGACTGGCGGGACATGGACTGAACTGAGGTGGGACTGAATGGAAGTGTAATACTGAGTTTATTGTAAATATTCGAACTGTCAAATATGGACGCATAAATTAGAAAATAATTTAATAGGTTGATACACTGTCTATTGGGACTGATCTTTAATTATTTAATTTCATTGATTTCCTTGTCGTAAATATAAATTTTATTAATTGGTGTCAATTGTGAACAGTAAGTGATTTCAATTTATTGTGAGAATTTGAGTTCAGAGAATTTTGCTGTATTTATCGTAAATAAAATAAGGAAATTATAATTAATTCTTTTATTTGATTAAGACCTCCATCCCTTAACGAATTAGGTATAGCCCACATAATTTCTAGAGAGAGAAATTGTAACAATATTTAAACAAAGATTGATTCAGTTATTTACAACACCTTTATTAATATTTTCATCAACAAACTGAAATTAGCATTTTGATGGTCACATATATGAACTCATTTATAATCTTCTCTGGTGTCATAATTTGCCAACATTACTGGCTAGATGAACTTGCTTAGCCAACTTGCTAAGAGGTTCATTTTTATCTATGCCAAATGCCGCCAAGTTCAAATCTACAATTAAACTTAAAAACTGTTTGTTGCTAGCGAATGTTACTAAGGATTTCAAAAGAGAGAGTATGTTCTACATCATGGAGATGGACAGTACGCTAGTGCGATAGTTCAGAGAGGACGCCTGGTTATCTACGAGGGCCGACGATGAGATGATGTCGTATTATTCTGAGGGGAGAGGACGAGTTTGTGATACCGATATCCCTTCCAGACGTTAATCGCAGACCTGCAGTCATCTCTGTTTGCTGAATCATTGTCAAGTAAGGTCTCCATTCGTTACCCAAGGTGTGTCCTGCCGTCCAGTGTAAGTGAATGAAAAGTAACTTTCTTATCTTACTGGAACTGAACAAATTGCTACCTGTTCTTGTGAAAGATAACAATATGTCCCAGTGAACTGTAGAAAATATGAGTCTCAAGCTTGCTCTGCCGACGACTCAAACCCGAAGCATAAGTAAAATACAGCATTAATTTGGATCCTATTCAAATGGAGTAATGGTATTTGTGTGTTCATGTCCGTGCATGATTTACAATGCCTGAATAATCTTTTGTGCACGTACCTTCCTGAGGCATTATCACACAATTGTAAATTGTGGTAACATGCAACCAACACACCCACTCTTACACATTTCGACAGTAGGTAATGAATTTACAAATTTAATCGTCTTCTAAAGACTGGTGCCCAAGGACAAAAATATTGTAAAAGAACTGATCCCGCCTGAACTTGTACAGAATATACACCTAGTTTTTATCAATTGCTATAATTTGAGTAATACGTTTAAATCTAACCTGCCATTATTATTATTAATCAGCAAGAAGAACAGTCTTCTTAAAATACGTAAGCCCGGTGTGATGGTAGCTGCAATAGTGAGAAACTAGATAAAGTAGAAAATGCAGTGATATAAAACAAATAAGGTTAATGATAATAGCACGTGAACGGAAGGATGGTATTGTTAGTGTACTGTACAGACTTGATAGAAAAATATCTGGTACTTGATGTGGTGGCGCATTCTATGCTAAATAATGATGATGATTGTGCAACATTACACAGTGACAAGAAATAGATACGTTGGGTAAAAGGGAAGCATTCAGTATTGAAATAAGAATGAATGTATGTGCAAGTGAGTAGAAAGTTTTGTCACAGACTGTGTGAAATGGTAGGAATGTTAGAAGGTGATGGTATTATGTAATAATTTGAAGGGTGTAATAAACATTGCTAGGTTACTGTTCTGTTGTTGCAACGAGCGTCGACAGTTTTTCATTAATAATCAGATTGCACTGGATGCTATTGCGTGTTATAGCTTATGACCTTAGATAAATCTTTATGATTAATCTTAATATCTGTCGACTTGTATTATAGACGTTTTATTTGTATGTGTTTTGTACCTGTGTGTTTGTATATACTGTTCACTTTGTAACACTGACGTGTTCCACACTCTACACCAACTTATGCTCATTTTTTGGTCTACAGAACGCATTTTAAATAAATAAAAATAAATAGGGCCTAATTAAGTGTTACAGGTAGACAGTGAGTTGGAATATTATAGACAAAAACGTACACTTAAAGGCTGTTCAAATAGTCATTCCACGGATTGTCCCATTATATTGTGAGAAACAAGGTTTGGCATAAACTAGAAAAAAAATGAGAAGTCATCCGAGCCATACATACATACAACCATGCACTCGCAATTAGGCTACCGCCCGGTGGCGAGCCCTCTCACCTCTCTTTCTCCCAACCAACTCCTTTTCCACTCCCTTCCTGAACTTCCACTCCCTTCCTGAACTTACCAACCCTTCTAACAGATACCAATTCCTCCCTCACAGACCTCACAAGCATGGAACACTAATCCTGTTTCGTTAAAAACGTCTGTGTATGTGATAATTTGGTTGTAACTTCCAGATATGTGCTGTGCATGTTCTCTGCTGTTGCACCCCAGCCTTATGATACCAATTATAAAAGCTTTCAATTAAAGTTGTTAGTAAACTTACCACTTAATGAAAGAAATGTTTTATATTGGATGTAAGAATAACTCAAGGAATTTGTTGCCTACACATTTATAATGTAGGTGAAATTGTATCAATGTCTGATGAAATGACTAAGCGTAATGGTTTTATTTGATGAAATGTACGAGACGAGGCTATAGGTTACAATGTATAATATTTAATGGCAAATAATATTACTATTAATAATTGCCGATTTATTTTTCCAAGTCGCCGTTAAACTCAAAATCCGCTGACAGATAGCAAACTGCTTGACAGATACCAACTATGAAGTTCAAATTATAAGTTATCATTATCAGTGTTTGACACTCACCTGAAACACTAGCACGAATAACTCGCTGAATTACTGCTTTCATCACGAAATATCAAAACACAACATAAAAACAAATATTAGCTTTTTTAAAACAATAAACCTGTGTTCGCAATGTAGTAAGTGCCCCAACAACTATACTTTTCCTCAAGATTGCACTAATTCCTATTTCTACGAATTATTATACGGAGTCAGACAAATGACTTTGCAACAACAGTCACTCCAGAAATTACAACTTTTGTTTATATCAGAAGTGAAAAGAACACCAATGGCAATCATAGAAAGCCCACTAGACACAAGAATTAATGCACCAGGCAAGAAATTAGTGGCCTTGGTAAATCGTACAGCCACACAATCATAATTCCGAAAATAAGAAATGACTAAAAACAAAAAAATGAGTATTAATAGCAGAAAATCATAAAAAACTCTTAAAATCCAAAATTCGAAGGACCATTAAACTCGCAGAAAAATCAAACGATACAAATAAATACTTAGTGACATCGAGATCCATACGCCGAGTTTCAAAAATATGAACCATACACGACGACGGATACTACTCTACTTGTTGGTACATGTGAATAACTACAGAGAGTTCTAAAATTATTGCATTTTCGGGCAACTTGAAATTCTCGATATCAGAGACATGTTAATAAGTGTGACGTAATTCATGACGTCAAGACGTTGGCCAAAAGAAGAATAGCAACGAGTAAAGCAGATGAAAAAAAAAAAAATTTTAAGTTGTAGATCTATCTTTTTTTACTGTCCTTTGACCATTATGTGTACAGAGTCATCAGTTTTATTAAGATTCAGTATGTCATAAAATTGGTACATGGCCTGTACAGTGATAAAATAGTATACTTTATATAAAGTAAAGTGGTATAGAAAAGTGTTGAGAGTTTATATAAAAAATGTGATGAATAATGGTGTTGTGTACAACGTACATAACATAGAGCAAACATAGTGAGCATCAATGAATAATGATGATGAGAGTTTTAAATTTTAAAATAGCAATGTATGTAGCGGATGTAATTAACATTTTTGTAGGTAGCAAATGTTAGGTCAGGATTCTGCAGCAGGTATCTAGTCTTTACTATTTGTAATTTATTGTTGGATATGTTTGATGTTTGTAGTAACATGTAGAATTACACTGTAGATTGGTACTGTTAGGATAAGAGCAGTATGTATAGGCGGTATTCGTTACAGAGGAGCATATAACAAAGCAGAAGTTGTATGAAACTGACATGGACAGCACCCTGGCCCCAGGCCAATCACCGCATCGTGCCAGTTGAAATGTCAAAACACACAGCAACGCCACCACAAATTGCCAGTATGAACAAACCACTGTGACTGTGTATGTATGCTTGTGAACGGTGTGTTGTGTAAAAGTGTAGAATATGTTTTTCATTTCATTTTAAGTTAGTAGGGCAGTGTAAATACAGTGTCTTCTGTTCATATTCTATTTCGTTTATATATTTTATTCCTGCAGTGCTATTAATCTTTATTATTAGTATTCTTATATTTACTACGTGTGAAATGAAAGCACCCTTATGTGCAACCAATTCGCCAAAAGTAATCCTGGCGACAATGTGTCCGCTAGTGTTATAGTTTAGATTATCAGTGCAAGGTTATGTATAGTATTTAAACTAGTGTTTATGTCAGTGCTTGTTTTATTTACCCTACGTTTCCTTGACCTATTGCATAAGTACCAGAAATAAATAGTCTCACAGTGCATTGCTTTATTAGATATAAATATTTTTAATAATATTTGAGTGTTAAGTATTTTTAACGAGTCCATAATTTCATGCGTTTGATGCTGTGGGTGGGGTAAAAACGACTGCAGGGAATGATTAGGAGAAAAATCTGAATGTTACATTAAATTCCAGGCATATGCACCAGTGCTAGAGAGAGCATTAGAGTTAATCTGAGGTCGCGATGGCCGATGGCCCATTTGGCCTTCCTGGTAGTCCCCCGCTGACGGACAACAAGGGCAACCAACCGGTTACCATACTTACCCTCCAAATTGGTGAAGATCAATGTATAACGAAATCCATTATTGCCTTGTCTAGTGGGCTTTGTCCGCCTCCCCCATAAGCCATTACACACTAATAAAGTGGGCTGTGGTGGCCACCCAAAACCATTAGTAAAAGACACTTTTAGGTTATACTCAAATTATGCGGTCGAAAGCACCAGAGTTAAATAAGATACGCCAAGTTATCCATCACATGGTTTTATTTAACATGATTTCCCACAAGGAGCACTTACTTTTATTATTCTCCATTTGAGTGAGGCGATCTCTGATACTGATTAAAAAGGTCGTATGCCTATATGACTTATGGTGCAGTAAAAGTTATCCCAGCTATATAAAAGACAGCTGGGGTGTGAGATGGTGCTGGCTATAGACGAGCAAAAACAACAGGTTCCAGTAAACTACATTATTCGTCAGAAATTAACAGAGATTAGTTTAAAAAATGTGAAATGCCCAGAGCCCCGCGACACGGTGGCAACCTTACGTCGAGCCAGCATTAAGACAAACTTGACGTGGGCGCGAGGCCCTCTCACTGGCGATGACCTGCAGTCAACATATCACATGACTTGTGCAGAATTAAGAAGTAAATGAAAACAACTAGCTGTGTGGGTATTGAAATAAGAACACTAGAAAACTCTTATGTAATATCCAACAACTTAGTTTAAATATGATTCAGAAAATAAATCTCCCTTCAACCAACTTACACATGACATGTGCCAAGTTTCCCAGCCTTAAGACGTTCACCACATCTGGAGGTGAGTCCCACAAAGCCAACTGACTGCCACCTGTCTGTGCGACCACGTGTTGCTTTTTTGTATTATGTATATAGCATGTGTGCAATACAGTGCATATGTGTTTAATATTTATTTAAAGGGCATTTGTAGTGTTTTTATTGTTATCTAGTGATTTTATTTGAGTGAAGCATATTGACGTGGACAATGCACCAAAATGTAAACAAACCATGCAGCTGCGTGGTAAGATTCCACGCACATTGAATATTGTGTATATAATTTTCAGTATCATTTTATTGCTTGTGATTACCTTGTTTTCTTGTTATAAATTATTTTCTTAAATGGAACATTACTAACCAGTACCAATACTGAAAATAGCCAGTGTTTTGTGTCACGTCGACTGCAAGCCTTGAACACAAAAACGTAACATAACACGCACATGCCAAAATGTGGCCAAATAATATTATTAAGTGTTCTTTCAATTTCATCGTAGTGCTGTGTTGTTGTTATGTTTTGTATACTAAATTAATGAAGTGCAAATGATTGTAGAGAAATCCCGGCACACGCAGGGCTATGCATGGGGAAAACGTAAGGCATCAAGTTAAGGTTAGGGTGCCTTAGATGGTACGGTTAAGTATATGTTTTTATGGATTTTTATTTCCACTTAATATACAAGTGTGATTTATAATGAAGTGTTTTAATTGTTTTATATTCATTCAGTACCATGTTTATCCACACCATTTCACTTGTTTATGTTTTTTCATGTAATTTATGATCACGTGGCGAAAAACTCGATCTCCAGTGTCTTTCCGATCCCACACGCATGCACACTTCTCATGGGGTATGCTTCTACCCGCCATGAAAAGAGATCTGTTACAACAAGAATGAATCTTTTTCAATGTTCCCATCGAGAACCTCGACCATCATCATTTGAAAAGTTTCTGGTGCGCACTTCAGGCCGAAGGGCATTGCACAAAAGTGGAAACTTCTCCCATCTGGGGCTGTGAATGCCATTTTTTGATGGTTTGCAGGTTTCATTGGCACATGCCAGTACCTGCTGCGTAGGACCAGTGATGTCATGACCTTAACCTTGCCCAAGGTATACAATGCATTCTTGGCACTTATGTAGCGGAACGGAGCGCTCAGTGTGATTTGTTTGATTGGTCTTAAATCCTCACATAAGCACCATGCCCCATCCTTCTTGGGTGCCAAGGTGACTGCAATGTTGTAGTGGCTGCAAGTGGGTTCAATCACATCCTCAGCTAACATTTCTTCAATCTGCTCTTTGATGATGGCGCATTGATGCGGCTCGTAACTTCTGGGTCCAGAGTAGATCGGCCGGTCCTGTTCCAGTGGAATACAATGCTCGGCTATGGTTGTTCGGCGGAGTGGGTCTCCTGCTGCAAATACTTCGCATCGTTCAGCCAGTATGTGTTGCACCATATCCCTGTATTCCGGAGGGACCGCATTATAGATTTCATCTAGTTGCCCTCTGGGCTCATTGCCAGTGGGTCGGGATTCGTTGTCGTACACCATTCGCCTTTCCTTCAGGACGAAATGTATCCTATGGATGGCTCGCACAACAATGGCCTTTTGTTCGCTGAGCCAGGGGATATACAAGATGGCATCCTCCTGTAGGTCCGCAGACACGAGGGCTGTAGTGATGGTGTCCACGTGTCTAATTTGGGCGGTAATCAATGTCTCTCCCATTGATTCCCCCACATTCTGCTTTGTTACGAGATGTAGTAGCTTTGTACTCGGTGTAATCTCGCTTGTGTCAAAGATGCCGACGTGCTCACAATTATGACTTGCTGCTGTATATATTAATGTATGGCATGGTTGCTGATTTTAATGTACTTCAATTCTCATAATTCTGTTTTGTATTCTACTGATCTGCTGTATGCTTGGTTGCTGACTTCCGATTCCTACCTGCACTACTTGTTTAGGAGGCTTTGTACTGTGGGGGCCATTTTCTGTGGGGTAGTGAGCGAACCGCTCGCCTACCCCAACAGTCCGTTTCCCGTTGGTGGTTTGTTGTTGTTCTACGGTTGGTTGCATTTTGAGCACTGACTGTGCTAATGTATTCTACCTTCTCCCTTGCAATATTAGCACGCAAATGGCGGCTCTCGTTGGCCTCCTACCATGCCCGTGGTTGCTGATTTCCATGCTGTCATCGTGGGTTTGGGGTATGTTCTTGTCCGGAACGCACATGCTCCTACTACCTTGTTCGCTGCCGGTTGCTTCTCTCTCCGCTCCCACTGCTCTACATCTTTTTTCTGGAGCAAAAGGTAGCCATCGCCCTCTCTATTCGAGGCGTTGTGTTCTCGGCTGGCTTCGTCCAGCAATGTAACAGAGCACATGAAGTCCTCTGAGCTACTGTGAATTAACGGTGCAATTGATAGCCTGTTTTCCGCTCTTACAGTTGATGCAACTACCTCTAGGGTCTCATACTCGCTCATGTGTGGATGAAAGTTTTTGATTTTCCCTATCTTCCTCGTTGCAAACATGCTCAGGGATTCACCAGTTTCTATCACTTCTAGCATAGCCCTGCTCTGTGCTTGCAATGAGGAGTAGGTATTGGCAAATCGACTATGAAAGCTGTTACGAAATTCTACCCACTCAATTTCTAATGATTGGTCGTTCTCCACCAATTACTCGCCTCGCCGACCAATTGTGTCCCTATACGATTTGGGCACTCTTGTTGGCACATCTTGTATCTCTCTAAACATGTTGTACAGTCGTTTAGAAATCTTGAGGGTCCGCACTTGGTAGGCCTGAAAATGTTGGTAATCGTTGGTAATCGGGCCAGAGTTGACCCGTCTTCTGCGGATCTTGTGATTACTGTAAATAATTCCGGATTATCACGATAGTTCTGCTGCGGCTTCGTGACATGCATGGGTTGTGACGTCTGCTTGTGCGGTTCTTCTGATCTTCTGGGTAAGGGCGTTGAATGTGCCAGTGGGCTTTGGTACACACTGTCCCATTCCGCCCATTTGCGCTAGACAATTCCGCCCCTATTACTGACTTGACTTCTGGCCGTGGCGATGGAAATGCGCATTGTCCGCAGCTGAATCTCCCGAAGGCTTGATTTGCCATGTCTTGACCATTCAAACACTGCCATTGTGTTTTGTATCCGCACACCTCACACCTCACGGTTTCTTGTGACCCTTGCCTGCAAATTTCCTGTTGACGTTGCAAACTCCAGGGTATTTGTTGATAAATATTGTGTACAGCCTTCAAAAAATCTTGGTGACCATGAACTATTAAATTATATAAATAATGGTATTAGGACTATAAACTAACGTGTTTCTGATCTCGTAGTTTCAGCGAATATTGTTGTATAAAAAAAAGGCACTGTTGTTAAACCATATTACAGTGAAAATTCTATTAAGGGCAGTCTAAATATATATCATCAAAATATACAATCTGTAGTCAATAAACAGCTCAATATAGAGGTTTTTCTCAGTGATATAGTAGTACGTCCAAATATCCTTTGTTTTAGTGAACATTGGTGTTGCGAAGAACAGATAATAAATGTAAATTTTTCAGGTTACCGTAACATGCTTTTATTGTCGCAGTAACTATAGAAGTGTATGCATATTTGTGCAAGAACGTCTAAATTTTTAAAGTTGAAATGACAATGTTGTTTAGCAATGAAAAAAAAAATTGAATTGGAATTGTTATTATTCAAACTGTACAAAGAGAATTCTCACATAATTCTTTGAGGGAACATGAATATTGACTTAGACAGCAGTGGCAAATTTAAGGAATCGTATGTAAATTTACTTGCTAGTGTTGGCTTGAAAGCAATTATAGGCTGTTCCACCAGAGAAAATAAAACGACAAAATCTGTTATTGCCTAAGTGTTTGTAAACAATGATGTTATAGATGCCAAAGTTGAAATTGTGTAAAATGACCTCTCAGACCCTCATGCACAAGTATTACAAATAGATGATTTCAAGCTAAACTAAATAAAATTCATGTTTTTAAAGCATAATTTTTTATGCAAAAATATTGACAATTTTAGTTATAGTGTACAAAAACAAACATGTGAGGGCATTCAAATCGGTAGCACTATCAATGAGAACTTTAGATGTTTTATGAATATATTTACCTTGTTATTTGAAGAATGCTTCCCAAAGAAGGTGCTTATGGTTAAAATTAACTCTCCATGTTCTAAGAAATGGGTAACTAATGGAATAAAAATATCGAGACTTAAACTAAAATTACTGTATAATATAAGTTTAACAAAAAAAGTCGCGTCATTTTATGCATTACTACAGTACAAATAAAAAAAATTATAAAAAAGTTCTAAAACTTGCCAAACAAAAATGCAATGACAGGTCTACTACAGACCCCAAGTAAAAATACACCCTCAATGATGCTTTTTCCTGTTATCCACCATGAAGTTAAGAAATGTATACAGACATTGAAAAATTAAAATTCAACAGTTATAGATTAAATTCCAAGTATAATACTTAAAAAGAATGTTGAGTCTTTGCTGTATCCCCTAGTATTTTTAATCAACAGATCTTTTGAAACTGGAGTTTTTCCAGATGATCTCAAAAATGCTAAAGTTGTATCCTTGTTTAAAAAGGGGGAAGAAGCAATGTGGAAAACTATAGATCAGTCTCTCTTTTAAAATATGTATCGAAAATCTTCGAATCTTTAATGAAAAATGGACTTATTAAGCATCTTAATAAATTCAACCTAATAAATCCACCCCAACATGGTTTTCTCAAAGGAAAGAGCACAGGATCTGCAATTTGTGAATTTACTTCACATATACACCACACATCAAAGAAAAACACGCAGGTTGTTGGTTTATTTCTCGACTTGTCAAATGTGTTTGATACTGTTAACTATGCAATACTCTTAAATATACTCGAGGCAGTTGGGATAAGAGGTTTAGTAAGGAATTGGTTTAAATCATACCTCAGTAACAGAATGCATGTAGTTGAAACCGAATTCATAAATAGTCACAGTTTTGGAGAATTCTACCACTCCGATCCTAAAAAAAAAATTAACATAGGTGTACCCCAAGGCAGTGCTCTTGGACCAGTCGTATTCCTCATCTACATAAATGATCTTACTCCCAATATAACAGACAGTAATATAGTTACATATGCTGACGACACATATATAGTAATACACAGTGCAAACAGTAAGCTTCTTGAATGTTTGTTTGTTTGTGTTATTACATCCATAAGATCTTTTTTCAATGCATAGTTGTACAAAGATATTGGTCAAGTCAATTCACAGAATACAAAGTTTATACACAGGACATAGTAAACACATGCACGCTTTGCGTGCACATATATATAATTATATATATCATACTATATGTACATGCATCACATCTTTTCCTCATTATTTGGCCAATCCTCCTCCAACATGTTGTAGGGCATCGTCGTTTTTCTGAAACAGAAGAAAAAGGAAATGAAAAAAACTGGAACAAGAAATGCATACAAAAATATGTTATAGTCTATTCAAGCTTTCTTCGGCCTTTTGGAATCGAACCTTTAAAAAATCACCCTAGGCATAACATGTCAACCTATTGTGTTCAATCACATGTATTCCACGATTATATAACCCTGTGATTAACGTTACAGTACTGTGTTCTTGAATAGATTAATAATATACTTAGTATCTTCTATACCTTGTAATATTCATTTCGTATTAATACGAATGAACAACAGTGAGAGAAGCGACATGTTAGCTACGGCCGGTAAGAAATAGTGCGCAGTTACAATATAGTTTAACCTCGTTTTTATGAATACTATTTGTAAATTAAACATTGCCAATTGATATATTTGTATTGTTAGATAGCACTGACGGAAACAAATTTCATTGCTGCAGTTAAAACTATCAGCGTAAATCACTATGCGTATGCTTGCTATAGTGACACTGTGGTTTTTTTTCGTCCATAATAAAAGTTCAATACGCGAAGTGGATTGTGTCGCTCTCTCTTGTTCTCTCTTCTCTTTCTCTCTCTCTCTTTCTCTCTCTCTCTCTCTCTCTCTCTCTCTCTCTCTCTCTCTCTCTCTCTCTCTCTCAGGAAGTTCGTACCACCAGTCTAGCAGGAATGTATAAATTTTGTTATTTCAAATTTCAGCACATTTCATACTAATTATAGCAACAATAATGATGTTTTAAATTGTAATTTACAACTGAAACGAGATTGTATTGTTTAAATACCTATTATATGCTATTTAGATGCGATAGCACAACGCTTACAAATCCACGACGCTTACAAATCTAGGAGGTTGGCAGACATGGTGTGAAAAGGAGAATCTAGAATTTGATATGCTTTCCCCTAGCCTCATGCTTGTCCCAACATGGCGGGTGATTATTCCCAGTTTTTATTGTGCCTTACGACTGGCAGTGGTGTGGCGACATGTTAATGACACAGTGTATTTCTGAACGAAGCATCAAGTTCGTACTCGTGTTTTTGAAACATCCTAGTCAAATTACAATGTTGTGGTAAATATGTGTTTCCACGGCAGTGTTAGATGTGTTGTGATCGCTGTGTAGCATGTAAACGAGCGCAGTGTCTGCGTTGTAATCGTTACACTGGCTAGGTATGTGTAGATTTCAAAAATGTGCAAAGTTTGTACGTTTTAACCATGAACTGATGTTATGACAAAGTCAATTATTTATATTTACGTATGTTTATCACAACGTACTTTCGCCGCTAGGTGTTTGAAAAACCGGTTGTGTAACGAGCTTATGTTTCTGTGATTTGAATGTCTGCAACAATCCCAACGAAAGACTAAGTCCACCCAGATAAAATAAAATAAATAATAATAAAACCAACCTATAAACCAGTAAGCTCCAATGCATGTAAATATTAGCGGAATAAATGTTACGGTAAGCCTATGTGTTTGCATGTTCACCACTATCTTTTACGTTTGTCGATGTACATTAAATAAGTGACACAAGTTGCGTGCTTGACTTTATTGTGTAGTTTCGTTGGACTGGTCGTCCCATCGTTTTAATTTTCATTCCAAACGCATATTAATAACAATAGGTTAAATATTATTGTTGTTTCCACCACAGTTATAACAAACACCGTCGTGTCAATATATTATGTATTATGGGTAATGTGCTATATTGTGTGTAACAAATAATTATAAGGCTGACCTAAATATTGTTATAGGCCTAAATTGTGAACATTCGTAGGAAATGGTTTCTGCAGTATGGCATAATTCTTTGAACAGCTGTAAATAGCAATCAATGCATTGGGCAGTTATAAAAGTAGAAGTTACAAGGCAGTATTTATGTTTATGTGTAGCGGAAGGATACGTAATTAGTAACCAGAAGTAGAAATTTAGCAGGGCTTCAGAAAAGGCCGAAGTTATCGTGAATCAACTATATTTCTTAATTTTTGTTGTTTAGATATTCACCTACACTATAAAATGTTATTTTAGAAAAAAATTCTTTCAGCTGTTTTCATTTCTTTTTTTTTTGTCAGAGAAGCAAATTTCTTGAAGGTGTTGTAGCTTATTATAAGGTTGGCTACCAAGGTAGGATGGCCCTTTCTGGACAAGTTTTAAGTTAACTGAAGCCACATGTTTTTTTTTTTTTTTAATTTTAGTGTCAATCTTATGAAAGGACTCATTTTTCTGAAATGAATTACTGTTTTTGGACATGAATGTAAGTACTGAAAACATGTACTCACATGCAGATGTTAAAATCTCTGAGCTATTGGAAAGAGGTCTACATGAGTACGACTTTCTTTTGCCATTTATTATTCTTACAGCTCTCTTTTGCACGTGAAACACTTTTTTGCTGTCAGTGGAACTACCCCAAAAAGTTATACCATAACACATGATAAAATGGAAATATGAAAAATATACAATTTTTGCTGTATTTTTGTTCACAACCTTTGCAACACTCCGCAGGGCGAAACATGCTAAACTTAGTTTAGGTAAAATATACGCAATGTGATATTTCCAGTTAAGAAAATTGTCTACTTTTAAGCTAAGGAACTTAATCACTGCAGTTTCATTAATTTTGTCTCTGTTACTGCTAACATATGATTGAATGCTTTTCTGTTCTTTGTTAGGAAATTCATAAGATATGTTTTATCTAGGTTGAGATTTAATTTGTTTGCAGTAAACCATGCATTTAGCTCTGTAAAGGTTGTGTCCGTTTTTTGTGCAAGATCATTTACTAAGTCTCCAGAGACTAAGATGCTAGCATCATCTGCAAATAAAATTGGAGTAGTTTCTGTGGTTAAGGCTCATGAAAGGTCATTCATATAAACTAGGAAGAGTAGGGGGCCTTATATTGATCCTTGTGGGACCCCATGCTTGATTTTTCCTGGTTCAGAGTAGAATGAAGTAGTTTTTCCTTTCATCCACACTTGTTGTCTGTTTGAAAGGTATGAGCTTATTAGTTTGTTTGGTGTACCTGAGACTCCATAAAACCTTAATTTTTCTATAAGTATGTTGTGAGTTACGCAGTCAAATACTTTAGCGAGGTCGCAAAATATTCCACTAGATGGCATCTTTATATCAAGTGCATTAAGAATGCTATTTGTTAGTTTGAAAATTGCATCATTTGTTGACGTGTTTTTCCTAAAGCCAAACAGGAAATTGATAAGATTTTGTGATTTTCAAAATGTTACAGCAACCTCCTGTAAATTAGTCTTTCAATTACTTTTCAAAAGGATGTAAAAAGTGAGATGTGTCTATAATTGTTTACTTTGGTCCTGTCTCCTTTCTTGAACAATGGTGTTACGATAGTCTATTTAAGTCTGTCTGGAAACAATCCTGTATTGAAGATATCATTACAAATATGGCTTAATGGAACACTGAATTCAAAAGTGCATTGCTTTAATGACCTATAGTTAATGCCATCATAGTCACTAGATAATTTTGGTTGCAAATAATTCATAGTTTTCTCTGCTTCTTTTGGAGATGTGTTTGTAAAAGATATAGCAGGATATTATGTAGTGTAGAAATTCAAAATAAATCAGACTTTAACAAGATTAAATAATTGGTTTGCTTCTCAAAAATTACATTTAAACACACAAAAAAACTAAATTAATACTGTTCGCCTTAAAAAATAATCTAGAAACATAAAACATTCACATTGGTGGAAAAACAATAGAAAGTGTCCTAAACACGAAATTTCTAGGTGTCAAAATAGATAATAAGTTCAGCTGGTGATATCATATTGAGGACTTAACAAAAAAAAATAAGTATTGCATGTGATATGCTTCGTATTTTGTCTGAAAGATGTACCATAATTTGCCTGAAGGCTGCCTATTTTGTTTATGTACACTCAGAAAGTTCAGGAAGGGAGTGGAATAGGAGTTTGGTCAGGTAAGGAAGAGGTGAGAGAGCTCTCCACCGGTTGGTAGCCTAATTGCGAGTGTATATGTATTGGATATTGGAACTTATTCAAATGCCTATATTAATAAAATATGGAATAATTTTCTGGGCCATTTACAAAAAAAAACTTAACTAAAATACTTGTTATGCAAAAAAGTGCACTATGTATAATGTTACAAAAACACCCACACACACACTGTAAACCATTGTTTAAAACTTTAGGCATCCTCCCTACGCCTTGTGTATACATACACAATTCAATTGTAGACACACATAAAAATATTGATACCAAGTGTCAGCTATACACACATGTGCATTCTCATGATATTAGAAGCGAAGATAACGTCCATATTAACTTTATAAATACAAACAGTACCATGAATCTGGTTCAGACCAATGGAAAAAGACTTTACAATAATCTGCCACAGTCTCTTAAAAAAATAGAGGACCGCCCACCCTTTTGCTGCAAACTGACTGATTTCCTGCTTGATTACTGCTGTAGTTGATTCACGATAACTTCGGCCTTTTCTGAAGCCCTGCTAAATATCCACTTTTGGTTACTGATTACGTATCCTTCCGCTACACATAAACACAAACGCTGCGATGTGACGTCTACTTTTATAACTGTCAAATGCATTTGTTGCTGTTCAAAGAATGCTGTCATATTTCCTACGAATGTTCACAATTTAGCCCTATAACAATATTTAGGTCGGCTTTATAGCTATTTTTTACACACGATATAGCACGCTACACATAATACACATCATAATTTTGCCACAATAGTGTTTGTTACAACTGTGGCTGAAACAACAGTAGTATTTAACCTGTTGATATTAATGTGTTGGGTTATATCGTTAAAAGGACGGCCTTATTTGGAATAAAAATTAAAACGAAGGGACACAGTAAATTCAAGCACACAACTCGTGTCGCATATTTATTGTTTATAGCATCGACAAACGTAAAATATAGGGGCGAACATGCAAACATATACGCCTACCTTAACGTTTATTCTGCTAATGTTTAAATGCATTGGTACTTTCTGGTTTGTATGCTTCTTGTATTATTTATTTGAATTTATCTGGTTGGGCTAGGTATTTTAAGGGGACAGTGGCAGACATTCAAATCACAGAAACGTAAGCTCGTTACACAACTTTGTTTCAAATACCTAGTGCAAAGATACAATGTTTGTGACAAAAAGATGAGAATTTCAATAAGTAACTTCGTCATAACATCAGTTCATGGTTCAAATGTATACATTTTGCACATATTTGAAATCCACACACATACACCTAGCCTGCGTAACAATTACAACTCAGCCACCACACCCTTTCAAACACAGCGAACCCAACACAACACTTTTAACCCTGCCGTGGAAACAAATTTTTATCACAACATTGTAACTTGCTAGGATGTTTAAAAAAACATGAGTGCGAACTTGACGCTTCTTTCAGAAATACGCTGAGTCGTTGACATGTCGCCACTTCACTGCCAATTGTAAGGCAATGGGTATAATCGCCCGCCATATTGGGTTGGGTTGAGACAAGCGTGTGATTCTAGATTCACCTTTCCACGCCATGTCTGCTAACGTGCTGGATTTGTAAGCATCGCGCCCTCGCATCACATCTAAATAACATATAATAGGTATTTAAACAAAAAATCTTGTTTCGGTTGTAAATTACAATTTCAAACATCATTATTGTTTCTGTAATTAGTATAAAATGTGCTGAAATCGAAATAACAAGATTTATACTTTTCCTGGTGGTAAGAACTTCCCGAGAGAGAGAAAAAAAGAGGGAGAGAGGGAGAGAGGGATAGAGAGAGAAAAGAGAGAAAATTAGAGAGAACGAGAGAGAGAGAGAGCGCGCGACACGATCCACTTCGCTTAAACTTTTCTTCCGGACAGAAAAAACACAGTGTCACTCGAGCGAGCCTACGCACGGTAATTTCTGCTGATAATTTTTACTGCAGCAATAAAATGTGTTTCCATCAGTGCTACCTGACAATACAAATATATCAATTGGCAATGTTTAATTTACAAATAGTACACATAAAAACGAGGTTAAACATATTGTAACTACGAACTTTTTATTATCGGTCGTTAGCAACACATCGCTGCTCTCGTTGTTGTTAGTTAGTATTTAATACGAGATGAATATTACAAGTTATAGAAGATACTAAGTACATTCTTAATCTATTCAAGAACACAGTATTTTTACGTTAATCACAGGATTATATAATTTTGTAATACAAGTGATTGAACACAACAGGTTGACATGTTACGCCTAGGGTGATTTTTCGAAGGTTTGATTCCAAAAGGCCGAAGAAAACTTGAATGGACTATATTAGGATGTTGAAGAATTTTTTTTGTATATGAGTTGTCACACTGTTACAATTCTATTTCAAAATATACACAATGTATAAATTTACAGTTGCAATATTGTGTGTTTAGTATAATTGGGTGTAATTAGAGTTGCCGTTTGTATTGTTTTTAGTATATTAAGTATAGTGCAAACATTTTTTGTACAGTATTATTGTGTATTTTATTGTATATATTTGTATTGTAAACTGCCATATCTTGTTCCATATCTCAATTTTGAGATCCCAAGAATGAAAATAATAGAATTGAAAATAAAATAAAAGAGTCAACTCATGTTGTATACCAATGAAACGGCCATTATGAGATACTTGATTTGTGTCACTGAGGAAAAACATAGATATTATCCTCAGCGACTATACTATCGCACTTTGGGACTGTTCGTTTCAACCTCTATGTTGCACTATGCAGCAGATAGGATACCTGATTAAACGGCAATAGGGTCAGAAATTGCGAACACCTAGGAGTACTACAGATTAGATCTAATTGTTATCTTTACTCTACAATTTTGAACTTATCCCGAACACTCCAACATATTAGCAGCCAGGTAGATCTCATTATAATTTTTCCTTCTAACAAATTTTATAAAATAATGTTAAAGTGTTTGAATTATTATTTAAAAATTATTTTAATAGCGTTCATGCCCATATAGATTTTACATTAATTAACTATCTTAATAACCTACTTCGGATAAAGCTTTTTCGTCATATTTGTTGCTTATTGGCTGAGACTGTCAACCATCAAATAAAATATTCATATTGAAAATTCTGTTGAATTTTTTATGTTTCGTTTGGAATAGTTGATGCTGGCCAGAAGACATACTGTATGCCATTACTTCTCATTAAAAAAAAAAAAAAAAAAAAAACAAAAGGCCAAAACAGTGACACGTGTTTCATTATGATGTACTTACATAATTGAACCTACCGAATTTCGTTTAAAATATTCTAAATAGAAGTGGGAAAATGGATAGTGAATGTGATTTGTGGAAAATTGATGTTATTGTAGAAATCTTACATAAAATAGGAGTTGAACAACTGTTGACCAGTAGTAACATATTTATTGTTGATTTGGTAGATAATGTTGTGCGAAGAAAATCTTGTGATTTTAGCGAAAGTTCTCTGAAAGAATTAGAAGAACTGAAATTCTTGCTAACGCTGTTTTTAAAGTTTCAAAATTTAGATTCGCGTGTGGACGAATGTGTACCGGGAAGTGAAGAATTAATAAAATTTTGCTGTCTTTCACTGAGAACTGGGACATGCGTTGAAATTCGCACTTACTTTCCTTTAATTAGTGGCATATTGATAAAATTGTTGTTGCTAATGAATCGAAGACAGTATTATCAGCGTGCATTGGACCTGCTCAAAGAATGTAAATGTAGCTTAGTGGACTCACTTTCAGTTGTTGGGCTGTCGTTTAACGACTCTGAATTGTTACAGAATTCAAATTATACTAACGTTATTATTGGAAATTGTGTATTACTAGAATCGGTGCTCGAGTCATTAAAAATATCAGAGGGAACTGTTATTGTTAAGCTTGAAGTATTGGAATTTCTGACTGAAGTTGGACTATGTGAAACAGTGATTCAATTGGCAACTTGTGGTTTGAAAGATGTAGTTTTACACACACTAACATCTCTAATACCAAAACTCGCAGTTTTCAATAAGGACATCTTTAGTAATTTGTGGTTAGAAATTTGCAAACCTTCAAAACATAGGCTTGATGACTGTACAATAGGTACTTGGCGCTTTCTATGTCTTTGTGCCCTTGCTGAGTATTATTTCCCAAGCCCTGACATTAATGATAGATTTTTGAACCTAATTTCAAATGCTGATATGTGGAGGTTGTTCCAGGAAGGGTTGGTGCATGCCAACCCAACGGTGCGAAAACAGGCACTTTATCTGACGAAGCGTGTTGTTGACAGCATCATGCGGCACAAACTTGTTGTAGAAGCAGGTAGTGGGGAACAGTCTTTATTTTGGTGGCAGCCTGCTTTCCAAGATGACCTTGCGAGCATTTGGGAAAAGTATTTTGTAGTCTTGGAAACCTTAGAAGAAACTCAAGTTCACTTGGTAAAGCCAGTCATGCAGATAATTGAAGAAGAATTGATACCAAGATCCTCACCATCTTTACTCAGTGTAAAGCATTCAGGCCTGCACATTACATGGGTTGTGTGTATATTTGAAAGAATGCTTCATCATGATAATAGTTCTGTAATAAAATGGGGAATAGTTTGTTTGAGTAGTAACATTTTTTATTTTGTTTCAGAGGACAAAGAATGTACGTCAAAAATTTTGCTCACTTTTGTCCAAGCACTGAATGATTCTGCCTTATATGTTGTGAATCAGGAAGGAAATTCTGCTAAACACGTGACAGCTGCAATACAGGGTGTGTTGGCGTCTGTCTCCAAACTCCAGTCCCGCAAAGCCCAGGAGGTTTTTGGTGATGTTTTAGAAGTTGCGAGCACGGTCCAGTGGGGCCCAGTTCCGTTGTTTTATTTCTGCCATGCTTTGGCCTGTGTTCCAGGAACTGAAACAAAAATACTGAATGGCCGGTCAGTGGGTCTCCTTGAGGAGTTTGTGAGAAACGCACTGGCAAATCAGAACGTGTTTATTCGCGGAGCAGTGCAGTGCTCCTTGATACAGGCCATAACTAATCTTCTTGATCCAAGAGATGCAGAACTGTTGACGTTGACAAATATTTTGGGCAGTTTCCGGAGCAGCGAGTCTCTAAAGAGAGGCACCTCTGCGTGGGATGTAGTAGTCACGTGGTTGAAGTCATTCGTAGATACAGACGTGGCCCAGAGTTTTGTTGCAAGATACCTCGCTGTCATGACAAGCAGTGTACGTCAAGATTTCCAAATTGCAGAGTCATCGCTTGCAAGAGTAATGGTGTTTTTGTGGGATGCAGACTGCTTGCCGTCTCCATTTGACGGCAAATCCAACCTGATCGACACGCACTTGCTCAAACTGGTCGACAATTTCCGTGATGCTGACCAAAGACTGTACGCAAATGTGTCGGTACGAGAAGTGTGTTTGAAGTTGCTCGTAGGTCTGCTGGAAGAAAGCGAACGTCGGGAACCTCTTCCTGAAGACAGCATCAGGAAAGTAGTTTTATTGCTGGTAGGAATGTGTTTTCCTGGTATAGTTGTTTTCATTTCGCGCCAGTTGGTTTCTGTCTCACATTACGCAGATTACGATGTCATTAACTTTCTTGTGAAAGCCTTGAAAACCTTCTCAAGAAGACCTGAATTCTCTCTTCCGCTTTACAAAGAACTCGAGTTGCTGCAAGCCACTGCAAGCGGCATTATTTTTCGGGATGATCCACCAGTCCGCAAATATTTTGCATCTCACGTTCTTGTTTGGTTACTGGAGCTAGTTCAGTCCAATTCAGAAGCATTGCATTTGAAAGCATTGCTGGTGGAAAAATATGAGCGATTCCTGTTGAGAGTTATTGGCGAGGGAATGCTAAACAGAGTGCCCGTTAAAGATGAAGGTTGCGGAGAACCGACGAGAGATTCAAACACCATCTGGGGTCGTGTGGTCTCTTGTTACATGCGTAACGTCTGGTGTGTGCTTGCAGCATTCTTACTGGTGAACACGGATAGCTCTAGCCCCGTTGCACGATCGGTCGCCGCCTCCATCTTCGGCCGTGCCCTGGACTGCGTGCAGCTCGGCGGAAAAGACATTCTGCCGCCGGTCTTGGAGGTAGCTGGTCACTTTCTGGGCCGCACCACTTCCGACAGCCTGGAGAGCGCGTCAAAGCTCTTGTCGCTGTGTTGGAAGACTATGTTTGAGCTGCGGAAGACAGAGTTGTTTTGGCACGCCTTCAAAGCCTTTGTCGACTCTGTATTCACGGAGAGTGTTTTTCAGAATCCATTGTTGGTGCCTATTTTTGTGCAGGTTAGCTTTGTTACTATTGAGCTTTTACATTAAATGAGGGTGATTGTCTGCTGCATGTTGAAGTGCAAGTGGCTGTCTGTGTGTGATGTCTTGAATTGGTCGCCTGCATGGTGTGTGAACTGATTTGCAGCATGTTTGTGAAATGGATTTACTAAACATGTTCCCAAGACATATCTCAGACAAGGCAGAATCGCACTTCCAAGATATCAACACATGCTATGAATAATATTTTGGAGCCCTTCAGCATTGCTAAAAATGGTTATTTCAGACTACTTTATGTTAAAATATACTAGGCTACCCGGAGAAGCGAAACTGCTATAGGAGTCTGTATTGAACCTTGCTACAGACACTCTGAATAAAATTATAAAAGTTCACTGCCTTAAGTCTCATAGGTGCACGCAACACGACAAGAACTCTGCACAACAGTTCAGAGTCATGTATGTAGTGGTGATGACGCACTTGATGGGTGTGGCAGTGTAGCCCTTATTGCTCGTGCTATTCTGAGCATCAAATGCGAAAATCCAGGTAGGCGTCTGCCTCAAGAGGATGCGGGCTCTTTTTTTAAATTACTTCCAATCCCAAATTTTTAAAGAAAAACATCCTTACATTGAGCCTTCTATTTACATCAGAATACCCTTAGAAAAAATTCCACATCTGTTGTAGCTTGGTGCGCCAAACTGTCGACTATTATTCAGAGTTTGCGCTCCTTGCACATTTCTCAAAAATTATGCACGGTTTGACTACTGGATACCTTGTGGTGATGGCAAATGTCTGTCATTTACTCGATTTACAGTTTTCAATATTATCACTTCAATAAAAATTGTCTGCAAAAAAAACTGTAATTGAAATGTTTATTTTTTAGTACTTGTCCAATAAACTTAAATTATTTCTCTGTACACTATTTGCTAAAAGAATTGCATATGTAGGAACGAGGACTGAAATTATTCAGCAGTTGAAATTTTTGCAGTAATTGGAATATATGCAGTTCCTCACTTCCGATTGATAATTATTATCACACGTTGTTTATCCAAACAGATTTTTTCCCGCATGGTCTTAAGTTTCCAAAATGCCTGGGTGTTGGGAATTGCACTAGTTCTTGGTAGATAGGTGCCCAATGTCACGGCTCCCACTGTGGTAATTTGTGTTTCAGTTACCAGTGACGTGAGCTCCAAATTTTTGCACTGTAGACACGTGGTAGAGTCTACTGTTGATTGATAGGTTTTCCCAGTGAATTCCTGTTTCCCCATATCATTGCAGTCTGTCTCTACTCTATCTCCACCTCCCTTCATCACTATTGATATTTGTGATCACATGTTTTTAACAGAAACTATTGAACATTATGGTAGCGTGTTTAGTAAAAAACAAACCATTTTTGAATTATATGTATTTATAGCAGCTCTCATTTATTGCAAACATAGTTTCGAAATCATTTTAAGTGTGAAACTTGTATACAGTCCCGCAAAGAGTCCTGCTGCAAATTTTCCAGTAATGTAGTTTAATGATTATCGCTTGAAGATGCAGAGTTATGTGCAGCATGACTGGAGGCTTGCAAACGTGTTCAATGTTCTGCATGTTGTGGCGATAAAGGGTCACTCTTTATCATTCACCTGCTTGCGTGCCTCAAACGTGGAAGATACATCTTTTAAACACTTTCACCGTACATACATACACACACCCAATTAGGCTACCGCCTGGTGGCGAGCTCTTTGTAAGCTTGCACCTTAAAGAGTGGGTGAAGTGAAGAGATTTTGGTGGCTCTTAACATAGAGCTCTCGAGAGCTGATTAGTGTGAAGTGAGGTGAGTATGGAGTAGCACCGTAATGTAAGGGCGAGGGATACGTGCGATCCCCGAAAAAACCCGCCAACCAGCGGCATTGTCCGGCACAATTCCCACATATGGGGAAAACCAGGAGCTACCCTGCTGGAAATCAAACCCGGTTCGCTTAGTTGGGAGGCGAGCAGTCTAACCAACACAACAACACAGCCCCTTTGCACCTTGAAGGACAACTCCTTTGCACCTTGAAGGACAGCTCCTTTGCACCTTGAAGGACAACTCCTCTGCACCTTGAAGGACAGCTCCTTTGCACCTTGAAGGACAACTCCTTTGCACCTTGAAGGACAGCTCCTTTGCACCTTGAAGGACAGCTCCTTTGCACCTTGAAGGACAACTCCTTTGCACCTTGAAGGACAGCTTCTTTGCACCTTGAAGGACAACTCCTCTGCACCTTGAAGGACAGCTCCTTTGCACCTTGAAGGACAACTCCTTTGCACCTTGAAGGACAGCTCCTTTGCACCTTGAAGGACAACTCCTTTGCACCTTGAAGGACAACTCCTTTGCACCTTGAAGGACAGCTCCTTTGCACCTTGAAGGACAACTCCTTTGCACCTTGAAGGACAACTCCTTTGCACCTTGAAGGACAGCTCCTTTGCACCTTGAAGGACAGCTCCTTTGCACCTTGAAGGACAGCTCCTTTGCACCTTGAAGGACAGCTCCTTTGCACCTTGAAGGACAGCTCCTTTGCACCTTGAAGGACAGCTCCTTTGCACCTTGAAGGACAGCTCCTTTGCACCTTGAAGGACAACTCCTTTGCACCTTGAAGGACAGCTCCTTTGCACCTTGAAGGACAGCTCCTTTGCACCTTGAAGGACAGCTCCTTTGCACCTTGAAGGACAACTCCTTTGCACCTTGAAGGACAGCTCCTTTGCACCTTGAAGGACAGCTCCTTTGCACCTTGAAGGACAACTCCTTTGCACCTTGAAGGACAGCTCCTTTGCATCTTGAAGGACAGCTCCTTTGCACCTTGAAGGACAACTCCTTTGCACCTTGAAGGACAGCTCCTTTGCACCTTGAAGGACAACTCCTTTGCACCTTGAAGGACAGCTCCTTTGCACCTTGAAGGACAACTCCTTTGCACCTTGAAGGACAGCTCCTTTGCACCTTGAAGGACAGCTCCTTTGCACCTTGAAGGACAGCTCCTTTGCACCTTGAAGGACAACTCCTTTGCACCTTGAAGGACAGCTCCTTTGCACCTTGAAGGACAACTCCTCTGCAGTCAGTTAATGCTGGTTTCCCATAGGCTTTTCATGGTAAAGCGAGCACTTTTGAATGCCCTGCGTATGATCTACTTGTATGCATGTTGTGTATTATCCAGCTTTATGTAAAATTAACATTGCCACTGGCCTCATCACTTTATTCGCGCTTCTTTCAAGTGAAACTGCAAAATTATAATAAAATTAAATATTTTACAAATTTACTCATTTTTATATTTTGATGCATTAAAAAAAAACAAGAAGCAGAATTAATCATTTAAGCTATCGCAAATTGTTACCTAATACTTTTTATTCAACGTTAAGATATAGAACTACTTTCCCTCCATTGTTGCCAACTTTACTGGGTGCGTGTCACTCAGCGCGCCCTTTAATATATATATATGCAGGCAGCAGGAGCAGTGACTTTTTTCTAAGGTTGATTTCAAAAGTGCTCACTTTATTGTGAATAGCCTTTACCTATTTGTGTGTAAGATTGTCATTGATTACATGGATGTAACGATGTTGGTGGTTCTGTGTCGTTTTCATGTGATAGTTCCTCTGCTTGCAAAAACTATAAATGCATCCCTTAGAATGAGTGCTATCATCAGGACATTTGTCACTTCTACAATGACATGTAGGTAGGTAGTAGGCTCGTTGACAGCGAGGTCATAGATGGAGGGTTTAGTTGCTTAGAGAAGCAGGCACTGGGAAGGAATGGGCTGTGAAATGACCAAACACGTCATACATGGGGTGATTTTTCACAGGTTTGATTCGAAAATTGTGAAGAAACCACAAAGAGACTATACGCAGGAAATTAATACTCTTGCATCTTGTTCTCAGTACGCTCACAACATACTGGACCATGGAGACAACGTTCCCAAACTACCGAATGTTCTGCTGCAGCAGTTGAATGACGAGGTTGGACGCACATCTGTTGGTTTCCTGTACCCGTTTGTGGAAGTTCTGGCCGAGGCGTTGGTGTTTGGACCCGTGCATCGCAAAGACTTGAGGTGACAACAGTTTCTGTGAATTGTTTACAGCCAAGACATTTTTCCTGTGTTGTAAAACGTTACTGAGAATCATATTTCCCACTTCAGCTGTGTGCATGTGGTGCAATTTTGATGTTTCAGAGTCGTGAATGACACCTGCCATTACATTGAGTCCCTGGGTACACAGCTGTCTGTTAACATGTTATTAGAAAGGTGAGTTTTCTGGCAGCTATGATTTTGTTGCTGTTTTTATCATTTGTTAATTAGTAATTTACATTTTCTTAAATTTCACTATGTAGTACTTGCCGCCTTTTTAGGGGCAGCGGTGGCGCAGTGGCTAGTGTGCTTGCCTCCCACCAAGGAGATCTGGATTCGATCCCCAGTGGGTTCGCTCCCGAATTTTTGCATTTGGGAATTGTGCTGGACAATGCCGCTTGGTGGCGGGTTTTCTCTGCTAACTCCCGTTTCTCCCGCCCCTTTCATTCCAGCACTGCTCCATCCTCGGGTCTCATTTCATGTCATGTTCAGGGACGAGACTGGCACCTACAGGTCCCGGCTGGAAAGCCCGTCACCTGAGGGTGTTGCCTCGCCCTGGGTCCACACCCCCACACAAATTTTTTTTATACTGCCTTTTTTTAGCTTTGCCTGGTGAATAGCTGTGCTGTAAAGTGAATTCTGTTAGTGTATTTATAATATGCAAGAATAGAATCAGTCTTCTCAGTTAGAAAAAAAGTAAATTTACCGTAAAAAACAATTGTTTGCACTCGTAAAACATTTGGAACTACATTCTGCGACATTACTTTCTTTGCAAGAGTGCTTGAAAATTCACAGTGTTACTGTTGGATCAGCCATAAACTGCTTATTAAAAATTATTAAGTTTATATTCAGATCAGTTACTGCCAGTGTGAAATTTTACGAAGCTGTTTAGTTGGCATTTCATTTTTAAGATTATCTCCTGCCATCATGTGAAGATTGATTGTCAAAGGTAGCTCATAAATTTGTAAAAGTATAATGATTTTTGGATTAATTGTGTTGTGATACTTACTTTCGGGGTTCTTCTACTGCAAAAGAAAGCCTTGAGAAGTATAAATAAGGCATCCTTTAGGGAACATTGTTAACCCATTGTTGGTAAAATGTAAGATTTTAATTAATTAATTTATGTAGATATGTATGTGTTTACAACAAGTTAAGTTAGAATGGATATCCATCTCTATAACACTAGAAACCAATCTAGTGCTCCATGCACTGCTGACTGTAGCTTACGCTGGAGCACAATTTCAACCCAACCAATTGAGTGAAATGGTGTGAATATTAACATCATTTTGGTTTTGGAATGGTTTAGGTTGTCAGAAGAAATTATTTTCTTATTGTTATTTAGAATTTTTAACATTGTGAAACCCATTAAATTTACAGTCAAGTTAGTTAAGTGAGAGTGTTTATTTGATAAGGTTGATGCATGATGTATTTTCATCATTATTAAAAGACTACAACTCATCAATGTGCATCTCCCAGCCGCACGTTTCCACGGAGTTGTTTGATTATACACACCACAAGATGCGGAGATTGTACTGTCTACACAAGGCAAATGATGGACGCTCCACGCCAGGCTGAGACTTGATAGTAGTGATTCTGTCCTAATGCCCCACTCCTGTCGGAGTGGTATCCGAGAGCAGGTTAAACGGCCAAACGCTGCCTCAGAACACCTCGCCGCACTCGCGCACCTTCCACTGAGGGGGCAGGCCCAAGCTATCCAAAACCTGGAGAGACCTAACATGCCAGAGACTCCCATGAATCTATTCATTGCACCCTTCCGGCTCAGCGAGGAAACGCAACCCGTTGTAGCCCCATACCTGAGTGGTCATGATAGATCTCTCGGGATCGCCAAACCACGCTTTTAGGAAATACAAACTGCAGAGCCAACCCCAGCAACAGTTAACACTAGCACCTGTCTAGGTCAGGCAGCCTCTACATGTTACTTGTCGCCCAGGTAATCCTGCCAGAGCTAACCCGCCGAAGTGCAAAGTAGTACTCGCAGCACCCGACTTCAGGCCCTGCGGCAAAGCTACCAGGCCCACATTATATACCGGACGTGCGCCGGTACCACGTAAGGACTAGAGTCCTAAACCATACCCCCAGGTGCAACTGACCATGCACCCACCAAAACACTTAGACGTGGTGACGTACTTCCATCTTACGTCAAGAAGGGCTCAACAAGCTTTAAATTTCCTTTCTTTATTTAACTTATTGATTTTTCGCAGCAGCAGCACCATAAATTCAGTTTTTATTTACCTTAATTAAATGTTGTAAGGATGGTGGTACACTGAAGGAATTACACTCCTGTGGCAGCTACATTTTCTCTCTCTCTCTCTCTCTCTCTCCTCTCTCTCCTCTCTCTCTCTCTCTCTCTCTCTCTCTCTCTCTCTCTCTCTCTCTCTCTCTCCTCTCTCTCTCTCTCTCTCTCCCTCTCTCTCTCTCTCTCTCTCTCTCTCTCTCTCTCTCTCTCTCTCTCTCTCTCTCTCTCTCTCCTCTCTCTCTCTCTCTCTCTTATTCTCTCTACTTCTATTCATCATCTCTATATATATATATATATAAATATATATATATATATATATATATATATAAAAGAATAGTTTCAGTTTTGCAAGTAATAAATAAAAAATTTTAATTTTCTTTGGAATTTCTTTTGACAAAATAAAATATTTAAATTAAACCTAAAGCAATATTTCTTATCATTGGTAGCTAGCCACCTTTTTCACTATCATGATTTATTTATCGACCTGAATATCAATATTGAGAATTTTTGCAGTGTTGTGTTGCAATTTTGGTACGCAGTGTTCTGTTATGTTAGCGGACAGATAATTTGCAGATAACCAGCTGTGGAATGGTAAGGAAAGGTATTCCCAAGGTACTCTCTCTCTCACACATATCACTAACAGAATTTTGAATAATGCATTTCTTTCCCAACACAAATTAAATCAAACCACCATCTCCTTTCACAGACACTCATAGAAAGTGTAGTCAATGACATGCAGTTATAGTGTTACATGACGTGTCTGCTTACAGTGATTGCCAAGCAAACAACAAGGTGAGAGCTCTGGCTGTGAAACTGTTGCTCCAGCTCGCTGGTTCTCCCGATGGCCACCAGATGGCTTTCGGAGTCATGGAGTACTTGAGAGAGAAAGACAAGGTTGCATCTGCACGGAAACCGTTCTACCACAAGGACTCCCAACTTCACAGACTTAAGCATAGGGTGCTGCAAGTGCTGTTGCTTTTAGAGCCTGTTCTTTCATTGGTATGGCAGCACTGCAGTTATTATATATACAGTTTGATTCGTAGTTAACTCAGTACTTGTTAAGTCAAAATTATATTTGTAGCTGCCTCTAGTTTAAGGTAAATGCCAACTGTTATATCCATAGTGTTGACGAAGTTCTTACACAAATCAATATTATCAAGTTGTGTAAAATGCCATTTTATTTTGTAGAAGCTGGGGTTTCTTGATAAATCAAGTGTAAACACACTGCATTTCAGTGTTGAAACACATGAATTTCACTGTTCTGACAGTAAATCTTGAACCAGTTTTGTGGATGTGCACAGGAGATGACAATTAGTGTATGTGATTGTACAAATTAAATAATCCATGACCAGCTGAGGTAGTGTACTTGCAGGCTACGAAAGCCAGATCCGTTTTTCACACTTTCAGGCATAAACATGTGAGTAAATAGATTGTGAACAATCATTGTGCGTTTCGATACTCACTTGGTTAACTGTGTGGCCATTTCTGGCTCTGGGTCCCCTCCCAGAGGTACTATATACTCAACTTAACCGACATAACTATGACACTTAAGGCATATGGAGGTGGCCTTAACACAGGCATTGGGCAGGCTAGGAACAACCTCTTTCCCATTACAGTAAGTAAACAATATCATAATGTGCAGGGCAAAACAGCCTCAATGGGCCATCTGACATAGGTACAAAAATTATCCCTTTACAACATGATAAAATAATTTTTACTTTCAACTATAGATGGCTGAAATTGTGTTCAGTGCCATCAGCTCTTTCAATAAGTATAGGAATTGAAGGATCAAGTTATTGTACAGATTAAGGTTTTCTAAATGTTAAGCATGATGCATGACATTTTTTCAACAATGAATAATCAACTTCAACTCATCAGTGCACACGCCTTACTGCTCGATTCAACAGAGTTTGTTACCACGCATTGCGAGACATCAGGAATTGTACTGTCTACCCAAAGCAAACGACGGACACTCCAATACCAGATTTTATTATTCACCGGCCGAGCCGCCATAGCTAATGAATCGAGATCATCCAAGTACTTGGGTGTGCCGCCAGATGGCCTTACTAGTACAAGCGTTGAGACATGAACCTGGATCCAGCACCAGTCACTGACATCATACCAAGAGGATCTATGCTACGTCAGCTCCAACCAGGTTGCGCCAGCCAGTAGTGGGCCATTACCCTTGTAACGCCAGCCAGTTCTGTTCCTTCACCGCACACTCGTGCCGAAGGAACCATCTGATCCCTGGTCTTCACCACACTCGTTGCCGAAGATCATCTCCTAACTAACTTGTCTTCACCGCACCCTAGTGCCGATGACTCCTGCTGTCGTTGAACATCGTAACACACGGTGAGTCTTCCGGCCCCTTCATGGCAACACGTAGGGTAGTCAGTTTAAGTTACTTTAATAATACTCGCCTACCTACCATGTTAGCCTAGGAACAGGTCGCCTTCACCTGTCAATTCGTAGCAGCTTCCGTTAAGCCCCGTTGATGTTAGCATGTAGTGCGACACCGCCCTGTTTATTTCCTTCACTGGAATAAACTGATATTTAGTCAACTATAGGGTATCTTTTGTGTAGTCTAGAACATCTCCCAGTAGACATCAGGCCCGTCTGAGGGATAGCAGGCGATCAGAAGATTATGGAACGGTAAAGCCCGGCACTAGGTACTCCACCTCTTCAAGTCGTTTCGGTGCTTACGCTCTCCACCGCACTCCTTGCACCAGAAGAAATATTCTCCGAGTTGGGAAGACTGGTCCTCCTGAGACACTCGCGCCCGTACTTTCCACCAGTGAGACCTGACTCTCAGTATTCACCGCATTTCTTGCGCCGAGTACTGGGATAGTGATACCGCACTCTGTTGACAGACACGGTACATGGTTGTACACCAATAGAGGATCACACATCACCTGCTTGACTTCCACGAGACCTGATAGTAGTTATTCCATCCTCATTCCCCACTCCTGTCAGAGTGGTATCCGAGAGTGGTTTAAACTGGCAAATGCTGCCTCAGAACACCAGCAGAAACTTGACCCTTTCTTTGTCACACTCGCGCACCTCTCCTACTGAGAGGGCGAGCTCAAGCGATACGACATCTGCAGAGACCAACCACTCCGGAGATTATCACAGTTCTCTTCACAATACCTGTCTGACTCAGTGAAGAAACACACCCCATGTTCACTGCCTATTTGAGAGGACAAGACAAATCATATGGGATCCCCAACCCACGCTGGGGAGGGGAATCAGTTAGCAGAGCCAGCCCCAGCGACCATACACCCTAGCGAGCACCTGCCCACTAGCTCGCCAAGTTCTAGCTCGCCCACAACAGAACCACTAAAGATAAGGCAGTCTCCACAGGTTACATGTTGCCCGGGTATACCTGTTAGAGCAAACCCACCAAAGTGTAAAGTGGTACTTGCTGTACCGGACTTTGTGCCCTGCTGCAAAGCTACCTGGCCCGTATTATATACCGGACATGCTCCGATACCACGTATAGACTTGAGTCCTAAATAGGGATGGGATCCTCGATACTGTGATACCTCAACACCCTCAATACTTGATAGTATCAAGTATCGCATGAGAATATCCAAAAGTATTGAATTTTAACACCCATTTTCTTATGCCATAAATATGGTGTGAATGTAACACAACTTTTGGAATGTGTACAATACTTTCGAAAAGTGTACCATAATTTAGTCAACATGTAACACGTATGCCATAATTATGGTGCACATGCCATAATGTTATAAATGTGTACGATACTTTTGAGAAGTGAACCATAATTTTGTCTGAATCTGTTGGGCATTCCAGCACAACCATAAAATTTGACTTATGTCCAACGGTTCGCAAGATATCGACAGCAACTTTTAAATCTGTACCATAACTATCTTGGCTGGCAGTGAGCATTCCAAAGCTTTCTGCACGCATTCCAAAAAGCCTTTGTGGGTCAATATATTGGAGGAACAGTTTACAAGTTATTAAATTTTAAAAATACAAGTGGACCATATTATATTCATAGCATAATATTCACACAGCTGCGAGCACCTTGAAGTGTTTTTAGGCAACCCATACATACCACAATTATGATTTTTGACATTTACTTTTATGGTACATAATTGAGGTAAAATAAAAAGGGTCAAGAGATGCAAGTGAGCACCGATAGGCAGGAGTGAACAACTTCAGTAGTTATATTATATCCCACATGTACCATAATTATCTGATGCAACTGCATTATTAAATATTCGCCAAAATTAATACCATAATTATCTGATACACCTGTCGTGGCCATGTGGGTTTTTATATGGTTTCAGTGTGTGTCAACGACACTAGTAAAATGAGCAATTTTCTTGACCAAGTTGTTTTGTGTTCATGACAATTTAAATTTGGTATCGAAGAAAAGTATCAGTATTGAGTATCGTCAAAATGTTTTGGCATCGAACGTGGTATCGGTTATCGAGAAAATGTGGTATTGATCCATCCCTAGTAAATAGTGGGACATAGTTTCCTGCAGGGGACCAAGTTGTCCACTACTCTTGCAACAGGATGTTTGGCCGGCCACTGTACCTGGGTTGCAGCTGGGAGTGGTGCGCTCTGCTTAACAGCTTGACTCGTAGGACGGGCAGCAACAGGAACAGAGACAGATGTCAGTAGCGGCAGAGTAGGGCAGTGGTACTGATTGTGGGGTGTGAGGGGACTTACGATAGGACGTGAGTTATCAATATCTAGTAGAGTGTTGCCTTCTTTCAAGATTAAAGCCATAGCTGAGTGATCTTCAACTGGTAGCTTAATACGTGGCCCAAAGAGCGGTACTGGTAATGAGGGCAAATGATTGATAGGCAAATTAGAGCTCTCGATAATTGAGGAACCAACTTCTTGATGTTCTCAGTATTATCTGCTCATATTGTTTCTATGAGAGCTCGTCTACATAGTCTACTCTGCCTGCCATGCTGTGCATATGGCATTGAGCTACTAAAGAAACACCAGGAGGAGAAACAAGTGAATAAGGCGATCCTAACGTGTCGAACCAAGAAACAGTGCCATCAAGGTACCCACTGTCGAGCCTTATTCAGACTGGACAGACTGAGAAGGACGTACATTCGCCTGAGACTGAGTCAGTTGCAAGACGTTTTTCCTCCTGCCTTTTTCAGACTGTGAAGAAGTTGAACGTCTAGTCTGACTAACCAAGGTGTGGATTTGTATACCTACTGAGAGGTGCTCCCGATGAACTGCCTAGATGGTCACGCCTCAGTTTGTCATTTTAGAGGTGTGTGTTTTTTGCCTTTGTGGCATGCATTACTTGTTACACCTTTTGTTTATTACTGACAGAAATTCTTAATGGTGAAATTCAGTATGAACCAAGATTATTCTACGTAAATTAAATTGCTTTCCTTTAAATGACAAAAGGGAAAACACATCAACTAAATGAAGTCATTCACAAAATAGATTGTAAAAATAATTATACTTTTATTTAATGTTTTAAGAAAATTGCAGGGTGAGTCCGTAATCGCTCCTAATATATAAAATAATCTTAAAATATTAAAGGAAGCTTAGTCCTATATTAAAATTCAGACGAATGTGACATGAGCAAAAATAATTAGTGATATGAAAATAATTACGCTAAAATAAAACTAAACCTAACATTTCATGGGATTGCTCTTAAGGAGCCTAGAAACTTGAATTACCTCATACCTGTTCCCAAGTGGAAGTTTAACTTGAAAGGACAAATTGTTTAAGGGATGGTAAGGTGGAGAGAGACGTCTTTTTTGATGAAGCAGTGCGGCGGTGGAGGTGTCTTCAGGGTTCACAGATGGCGGGTGTCTTCTCTGGTCAAAATGCGCACTTTAGCATGTGGCGTAGTGGTCAGCACATTACTGTAGCATTTATCTTCTGCCTTGTTCAGTCTGTAAGGTCGGTTGGCTGTCACTTACCAAGTTGGTCTAGTACCCATCACACACACACACCCTTGAGACATTTCTTCAGCAGTGTTTCAGACTGGAAGAGGGTGGAAGGTCCCTTGCCCCTATTGCTCCCTCGGCCTTATGCAGACTGGAGGACGCGACGACTGCTCTCGCGTCTGGCTTGGCACCTCCTATTTCCTAGCCTCGCACCGCAGGGGTTTGTTTATTTGGGCCTTGGCGCTGCACTACCCTTTTCTTATCTCCTTGAGCAGAGGCATTGACATATCTTATCGCCTCTATGCAAGGCACTGGAGGCTGCAGCGACCTTGTAGCATGGGTGCTGTGCTCTTACAACAAACCCTTGAACTAGCTTATCTCTTCCCAGGGTGTCGGTGGGGTTAGGACAACCACGTGACAGCTTTCAAATGGTTATTATATTTTTTATTAACCACGTGTCATCTCAGTTGCTGTGATGCTTGTAGATCCTGTAGGCACGTGATTTAATATAGTAATGCATTGCAGACTTGCCCAAATGAGCATAGGTTGCTCGATAATGGGGCGAAGTCAAGCATCAGACGTCAAGTAAATGCAATATGTGTGTTTTGCAGGCACAGAGCGAGGAAATGGTGTCCTGGTTGTGCAACTGTCTGCTTTGCGACAACCCGCAGCCCAGTGTGCGATACCAGCAGGAGTGGTTGCTGGTCCGCTTGTTACTCAGACAACCACAGCTGTGTCACGGGTTGTGGGACTTCACTCAGAAGGTATGACTGTGTGACTCGTGTAAGCGCGTTTGCGCTGTTACATGTCTGGAGGCTCTGCTAGGTAACTCAGCAAACAGGAAGCACCAAGTGAAATAGCAGATGTTTCTTTGTGATAATATAACTGTTTTCTCCCACCAAAATGTGTTATTTGTGTAAAAACAAAACATATGCTTGCACCCCAACAATGTTCAAAGTTAAGATATCACCGTCTTGGTAAAACATTCACAATCTGAGTATTTTAGAACAAGAATATTTTCTGCTATACCGTAGTAATGGACACTAAATAAGCAAGTGTCCTTTAGTTGTCTTTCAACAAACTGTAGTAGTATAAGTCCACCTAATTTTTAGTAGCTGTCATAATGGAATTGTTACAAAGAATGTAAGGAAAATTATAAATATTATTGATGAGCATTGTTTAAATGTTGTAATAATGCAGTTAGTACCAACTGTGTCAAGACATTTGGTTAGTTTTCTTTTATTTTTTGAGAAATTGTAATTGCTTATCAGTATTTGAAGTTTTGACCATGTTAGAATGTTTATCTGTAATGCGTATGTATTTCTGAAATCACAGTTGAGATTGCGTCAGCAATCTAAGATAAAAGCTTTTACCACTTTTGTAGACTTATTTCCTTCGAGAATGTTATAGAAATTTGATTATTTTACTACGACGGAGTTTGGCATGGCATGGGGAAGTGATTACTATGGGGGTCGCACCATATTCTGAAGGGATTCCGTACCACGCCATGCCCTTATTTGGTTATGTTTTTGGCACCCGGGTGCGAGGAGGGGGGGTAGTGCACATGGCGATTTACGCTGTGTGCACCTGCCACCCACTAACAGTTGACAACCATCTCTATCAGAAGACACGTCGAGCGTGGAAAATTTTACCCACACTGGCAAGCACCCGTGACGTTCACTTATATTTTTTTATTTCAATTTTTCAGACAATCTTAATTCTACTAAATTATTTCTGCCTGTGTGGGAGTTCGCTAGGGTGAAAGGAGGGAGCTAACGTCCCTCCTGTCTTCGTAATTTTCTCTCGTGATGCGTGTTTTGAGTGATGTGAATAATTAATGAACTCTGCAATGCTGTTTTTTTGCTTGTCTGGCTCGTTAAGCTAATTGTTAGTGACTGCATAAATTAATGAAAGCTTGTGAACTGTTTCTTTTTTAACTTGAAATAAAATATTGAGGAACTAATCCGAGACTTGAATTCTTTTATTTTATTTTTAATATGGCGCCTTTTTTATAATTTGAGTCTAACGTCTCTGCCGAGCGAGTAAAATCGAGCTGTGGTACCAGTCGCCAATTCTGACATGTGTGACATTACAAGGTACTAAACCATGTCTGTACATTGACACTCAGTGGATTTGGCTGCAAGAAACATGAATGATTCCCCACAGGCTGGGAAATGGATTAGATGAAGTAAAGGCCTGGCTACAATTGATTTAGCATAGAACATAGCACAGCAGGGAGGCTAGCATCAGGGAAAACCTATAAAAGTCAGGGAGTTTTATATTTCTGGATAAGTCAGGATATCAGGGAAATGTGTGTGAGGTCAGGAAATTTAGGAAAAATATTTTAAAATTTATTCAATAAGAAAATAAATATTTTATTCTAGTACTTCTGCTACAGCCCATCTTATGAATTGTAGTGTTTAGTTCATTCCATCTTTATAGGAAGTTTTATGAGCCTGCTAGCAACCCTGCATAGGCACAACAAGTAGAATACATGTGTCTCCATGACACTCGCCACAATCACGCACAGCACACACACAGAAAAATAGAGGAGAGGCACACATAAAGTAGGTCTGTAATATATAACTTGATGCCTAATACACTCTCTCTAGAGTCCAGGGATACGGAGTCTCCTTGGCAAGGATTTTAAGGAGACTGTATGGGCAGACACGGTTGCATCCTGGGAGCGTTTGGTCCTGGTTCACCAGATCGCGTAGCTGAGCACTGAGTGTTATACTATCTTTATTGTGGCCTGCCTGGTGATTGTGCATTTAGGAATAGCTGCCAGTACACAGCTATGCACTGTTAGTGATGTTACGTGAAATTCAGAGGATAAATATAAAAGAACAATAGATTATTCGTATTTAAGGGATTTAGTGGGTGTCCTAGAGGTGCAGGCATGACCGCAAAGGTGGTTTAATATTACGTAACAGTGTGGGGGAGGACAGGTTCTGACGTGGTCCATCCAGGAATGAAACTACTCTTTCTGGGGCTATTGCCTTGGGGTGAACCCCTGCCTGGGTCCTGTCGATCGATCAGCGTAGGAGTGTGCGCTTCACGAGGGACGGTGCTCGGGCCTATAGCGACTTGGAGAGAGGGCCCCCTGATCCCCTTAGTGAGAAGTTGAGAGAGCGGCGTGACAAGCTACAGACCCGAACTGCTCCTCTGGGTTCATAGGATTTCCCCGTTTACCCATGTAAGCATCTTATGGCTCTCGGTACGTGGTGTGACCAGCTTGTAGCCTGAGAATCACAATGTCTTAATGTTTTTGCTCTTCTCAATCCTCAGGAGCCTCAGAGAAAGGTTCTCTCTCTCTCTCCTCTTGTCACACTGGTGTTAGAGAGCAGCGTAACCAGCTAGCAACTGCTAGACATCAAACACTGTGAAGAGGTAAGAGCACCCTTCAGCGGAGACTTTGGTTCGACCCTCTATTGCGGCAATGGTACTTGTACCGAGAAGTAGATATGTGGATATGCACACAATAGGTAAAGTGGGTAAGCTAGGTGAAAGAGATATGATCAGACCAAAAAGAGGTTAACTGGTAGATATGTGCTTTATTCCATCAGTAGGAATTTCCAAGACATACATCTGCGACCTGTGCCCGCTAACGCCTGATGGACGAGGGACCAGGTTTGCCAAGCCGTTTACCGCAGGATGGCAGAGATGTTGGTCAAAGTTCAGGGAGAGAGAGACCTCTGTAAAAATATGTCCGGCGTAGATGAGGCATGTGGCCAACACTCAAAGCATGGAGAAGGCACAGCGACAAGAGCTTATGTGTAATGTGTTGAGAAACACAAGTTCTGGCAATAGTCACATTATGCGCTAGGTCTAACTGCTGCTGCTGAAGTCAAGTGAAGCGGTAAGCGTAGCAAGATGGCAAGTGTTGCAGATGATGCTCCAGTCATAACTGCTCGCGAACTGCCCTGTCTGGAGGGCATGTATAGGAATAAATACAGTCGAGAGACGTGGCGAGCGAGAGTGACTCCCCTGACATGATGTGCAGTGAGCGAGCGAGCGCGTTCAGTGCCTGTCAGCCAGGGCAAGGCAAGCCAGTGGGTGGGTCCACCCACTCAGACTGGAACACTGCGTCTTGCGGATTGCTGGCGTCTCGAGTGGCAAGGGGTTAACTTGCTTGTGAATAGGGACAGTACAGAGGCGAAGTGAGCAGCTGCGGTCTGCTCTGCGGTACACCAGAAGGAGCACCATAGACTGAGACTAAGATATATTTCCTACAGTGCTCGCGGCACGTCCAATTCTTGTGCATGGCCAATCAGAATGTGGATACCACAGAGTTCATATGAAAATGAAAATGGCTGAAATAGTAGATAATTTTCTAGTGCTTTGAGAGTTTGGTACCATATAAACTATAGTTTGTTTTGGTTGAGATTGTTATTGTACAAGCAGTATATGTTAGGATTAACTGTATAGAGTATATATCATATTTCTAAAAATCTGATACAAGCAACAAAATAAACTGAGCTGTCAACAGTATTTTTTTTTCATTCGAGTGGTACCAACACACACACACACACATATGCCAATTATCTTTTCCTTTCATTTCAGGTCAATTTTGTGTAAACATCTGTCATTTCCGTGCATGTGCTATTTTTACTGTAGCTGTCAGATTTGTGCTGTGGGAGTGTTCTGTGCTGTTGCACGTGCTGAATCAATTATAGCCCAGCCTTAAGTCTTCTATGGTGAGACTTTGGAATGCAGTGTTAGGGAGAACAGATGTATGGTACCTCAAGAAAACACACCAGTCATCGGCATTGTCCATTATGTCTCCCACATTCAAAAAGTAGCAACCTCACTGTGACTGCTGTGGTGGGACACAGTACCCTAATAACAAAGCTATAGACTCCCCTGGTTAAGAAATTGGCTGTGCTAAATGTTAGTAGGACTATAACAGTCAACCCCTGAACTTGTGCCAGTGGGCGGTCACCATCGTAACATACTACTCAACTGTCCAGTGTCATTAAGCCGAGAGCACGAGAGAGAGCATTCTCTGGGCCAATTGAGACACTGTCTCAGCCAGACACACAGAGTGATGCGTTATTTTATCTGCAGCACAGAACAAGGCTCTAGTGGTGCACGTTCACAATAATAGTATATGTAGTTATGTATCCTCACTGCAAGAGCCATCCAAGGAGACTGGTGCATGTGTGCAGGCTGTAGAGACGCGAACAGGGAGCATGTGCTCATACATCTCCGTGCTGTTCCACGTGGCGTGCAGGTCCCCGCACGACCAGGAGCAGTTCGTAGACAGGACCATGCAGATCATTTTGCCTTGCATCATGGGCCACCACTTCATTGTCAGGACATATGCAAAGGTGAGGTTGAGGACTGCATAAAAGTTTATGCTCAAAATGCTTTTCTTTTGCAATGTGCACAACAGGGTAGCCATTTTGATGCATCTTTGTAGCAGTTGACACAAATTTTTTTTTTTTTTTTTTTTTTTTTTTTTTTTTTTTTTTTTTTTTTTTTTTTTTTTTTTTTTTTTTTTTTTTCAGCTTATTATTAGCATCATATTTCATGTTGAACTTTTCTGCCGCAATGGCTTTATGTTGTAACAAAAAGGTAGACACATTTATGTTTTGAACTATTCTTTCTCTTCTGTAATTTTTACATTCTAACAGCTTGTTGAAATAGAAATTTTTATATAATTACCTTAGAGAAATTATAACACTGTAATTTCTGATTCAGAAAAAAATTTGGGGATTTAGCTTAGTATACTTGTTTTATTGTACCAGGTTTCTTTGTGTTAGGTACAAACATTTAACTGCAGTAGTCAATAATTATTCATTTTGATTTTACTTTCCCCTCACCTCCTCACCACCTGTTTCTAAGCTATAGTAAAAATTATTTTATTTTGAAGAATTTGTTCACTCATGTAATGTGAGCTCTGAAAATCGTAATATATAGTTTGACGCATGCCAGAATGCTGTGCAGCACGACTGCACGCTCTATGGACGACTCTGTCCCATCTACGAGATATGTGCGCTCCAGGGCGGTATATGTAAGCAGCAATCCGAATCAAGTGTATCGCGCCAAGAAGCCCAGAAGCCTAGGTGGCCGATCACATCATTGCATATTACATGCGTAATTCCAATCCCCATTGCCTGTCCAGAATTATACATGCAAAAGGCACCCCTGCGATTGAAATTATATTTATTGAGAAGTCTACTACTCGTGTCTGGCCCCTGGAAGAAGTTCCTACAATCACGAGAGATGGCAGCACCCCTGTGACCCTGTCGCCTCCACATGGGCTGATACGAAACCTGCAGCGCGTCTGCACCCCCGATAAACCTGTCCCCGTGGTGGAAGGTTACGCTGCCCCTCCCCCCCCCCCCCCGCTCCACGAAGAACTGCTGACCAGAGTGCTGCAAGTGTCGCCGGGCTCGGCGACCGCATAGGACACGAGCCCAACCTCCAGTCCGCTGAAGACTCTCCTCAGTCCGCGAGGGCTCATTCTCCTCAGTCTACAACAGTATTCCTCCTCTGCTCGCAATGGCTTACCTTCCTCCAGTCTGCAAAGATTCTGCTGCTCACTACCCACTCGCCTACACCCAGCTTGCAGAAGGCTCTCCTTGGCTCGACCCAGAGCTACTCTATCTCCTACCGCCAACCCTCCCTTCTTGACCCACACCTTAACCTGCGTCAAGAAGCTTTCTCTCTCTCGACCTGCACATCATCAGGGACCTGCACATTAGTCAGCCAACAGCTACAGGTATACCCAACCTTAACCCGGTAAATCCTACCCGTCAACTTCCCGTGACTCCACGGTAGTGAGCCATTACGTTGTGTGTTAACTACCTGTTTAGCTTCCCCCTCTTAATTTATTGAGCCGCTGTAAATTGTGTTGCTATAGATTTCATTGCTAGCCACTTCCAAGTTGCAGAGCTATAGTTTGCTACCTCAGGTCCGCCTTGGCCTGACCCCTGTTTTGCTTCACGTAAATCTTGTATAAATATTTTTTTGTTTGTAGAACAATTTAATTGTATCTTAATATATTGTGTACCTTTGTAATAGTAATTACCATTGTGTTTACTCCCCAGGGAACAAAACACCACAATAAACAACTACGTAACTTTATATATCTGTGTACTGTTACTGTAGTAGTGGATCCCTGTTCCCTCAATATACTTTTGTTTTGTGTGATTGTTATTGATCAGATGTACAATAAGAAAGGTGGTGAGCCCAGTAAGCAAAGTCGTAGGGAACATCGTGCCCTTGCTCAAGCCAACGCCCAACCTACGCCTATAGACGAACCGTCGACTAACCAACCTGATCTAACACCATGAGCCATTTCCCCTTTTATTCCGCTAGGCATTTATTCTCCCCTTGATCACCTACTCGGTGGCAATTGGCCGGGGTACCCCACGACGGACTATAAGATCCAGGAGCAACTACTAAACCAGAAAAACTGAGCTATTCCCCAGGACAACCCTGATAGCCAGCCCGAGACAACCTTTAGCAATGTTCAGTTGAAATCCGGATGGAGAATACGAGTGAAGCATCCCGCTGGCAGAGTCGTACCAAAATTTTGTACCATCAAGCTAGCAACGGGGAAAATAATCCGGGTTCGACTCCTGGTGCAACCTGACTCCCATGCCCATATAACAAGCCCCTCTGATGATTATATCCCAGCACGTAAACCGACCCACCCAGCTAATTCCTGTCTGCCAGGTTACGTATCCCCCCTTACATCCAGTCAGGATCTGTGGCATCCTGCATATATTGGCGGCCCTAATAGTGAGACGGATCACACTCCCAGGACGGTAAGCCACCTGTATTCTACTCCCCTCCGACCCATTACAAACCTGCCCCCAAGGGACCGAATGCTGTAGTAAAATCCCTAACGCCTCAGAGGCCTAATTGAAGGTATAGTATCTGTCATGGTAGGCTAAGCTGGGCGTGGCAGAGCGGTCAACATACTGTACTACCTTCTGAGATAGTCCACCCCCATAGAACACACGTCAAGTTGTAATAATAAAAGTGATCAAGGAAATAATCAAGGCTCAAAGTAGTGGTTTAGAAACAATTTCTTTCTGGAGGAAGACAAAATGCATCAGTTCTTATGATTTTTACACATTTATATAGTTTCAAGAATTTAATTCATAATTTAATTTGAAAACTTTATAGCAACAAGTTTGTTCCTGGCACAGTATTAACAAGCTATAAGTTTTTGGCTTAAAGCATACATAAAAATAATTTGCCTTGAGAAAAATTATAGTCACATAAATGATATATTGTGGACACTTTAAACATAGAGTAAAAGTGGCTTGTTCTGTAAAATGACATCACCTTAAAATATTGATGCACTTTTAGGGAAAAAAAATGTGGCAGATAAATTCAGTCAACTCGAAAGTGTGTGTGTATTAATAAAAATCAAAAATACATTTTTCACTTCTGGAGGGGCTTCAGTGGTGTAGCGGTGAGATTACTCGCCTCTCACCTGTGTGAACTGGGTTTGAGTCCCAGTGGGGTCGCTCCTGGAGTTTCACGTGTGAGAATTGTGCTTCACGATGATGCCACTGGTCGGCGGGTTTTCTCAGAGATCTGTGTACCCCAACCATGCGTTCAAGCGCTGCTCTATACTCACCTCACTTCAACCTCATCTGCTCTTAAGACCTCAATGTTAAGAGCTGCCCAAATTTTTTCACTCTCTCTTCTCATCACTTCTTGAAGGAGAATTATTATCTGTCTTGTTGCGTAACTACACCTCTTACCGCGTCACCTGGCTCATATGCTACATGTATACACGCAAAAAGATCTTGAGTGTTTCTTGGTGTTACTACCAGGTAGTTCAGAATGTTCACATAGAACAGTTAGTGATCTACAAACAATTTAAAATAAATGTCGGTGGTTTAACTTACCAGGTAGCACTCATAAAATTATTCAAGATGTGCAAGGAGCAACATTATGACCAGCTGGTGAGCAAGTACGCCGCTGTCGAGAAAGCTCTTCACCTGCGGCTAGAGCAAGCCAACGCAGTCAGGGCCCTCGACAAACTGCTGGATGAGTTTTACTTCAGCGTCTTCAACCCTCTGAAGCACTACACTATTGAGGTACTGTAGTGTGTGTATTTATGCCGTATACATATAAAGTATGTCATCTCGTAAATATTCATTCATAGAGAAACTGGCATTTTGAAGGTGTCTAAACATAATTCAGCATATTTATTTTAATTTTTATTTGCTTTAAAAAAATTTATTTAGTATCAGTTTATTGTTATCAATTACATATAACAGTAAAATATTTCTGTTGTGAAGTAACAACATATTTAAGTGTGTTTCAGGTTGACAAATTGGGGGTGCGTAAGATATCTGGGGTAACATATTTGTGCATATTTTTATGAACTGACTACAGCTATAACAACTATATTAAAATAAAGTATTTTCAAAAGAAGGGATGTTGGCATGTGAGCTGTGGTAAAATTAATGGAACTGAATTATGTTTTGTCTGTCGTAAAATACCACTGCTGCCTGAAGGAGTACAGTAATGAGCATGAGAGGTGGCAAGAGGGTGATGAAGATATAGGAAGCAGCCAGAGTAAGAGGTAGCAAGAGGGAGACAAAAGACAAAGTAAGCAAGCCAAGTGCAAGGCAGCAAGAAGGAAATACTGCACTGGCATCAGTCAAAGGTCTGTCCTATGGATAATGAAACAGGGTAAAGGGCACCCAAACAAACTGTAAACTAAACCTGCGGGGGGGGGGGGGGGGAAGTGTGTAACACACATGGTGTTAACATATCAACATACGTAAAATATTTGTTTAATCCTACAAGTGTTTGGTGGTATGATGGCCTTACATCTACAGAACACATTTATCATCTGAAAGTGAAGATGAAGCATTGCACCTACCAATATGTGTTTATAGTGCCTGATGGATAGATGTGTGGGACCACTAAGGGCTCTATAGGCACAAACACCATATGCCTTGACGTGTGAGGAGTTCCAGGGTTGCAGATGTGGGGCCCCACCTCACCTGATTGACAGGTTAAGGTGGAAACTGTTAAAATTGCCCAGTGCCGTAACTCATTGAGCATGAGTTAGTTGTGGAACCCTGGAGTCCTCAGTCGTTCTGGGTGTTTGTAGTTGCTGAACTTTCCAATAACTGCACTTACTTAATGCTTATACGTGTTACACTGGCGAGGTTGTAGGCCACCTTTGCACACCTTACGTACATTGAATAAACTGTGCAGTACCCGAAATACCCCAAGGGATTAAAATAAATAAAACACTTGTGATTTGAGACGTTTACTTATTTGTTGGTTATACATAAACAGTTACTCTACTCTGTCTTAATTAAACGGACTTGGCACTCTGGTCTGCCGGTGACCGATGCATAACAAAAAGGCCAAATCCATGGTTGAATTACTTTGAATCTACGTGTTGCGTTATACGCCCTGGTTGAATGAAGTTCAGGGTGGCAGAACAGTCAACTCCTCGGCACTGGTGATGAAAAGGTCCCAGTTGATTTGCTATTGATGATTAAACATGGTGGCAGTAAAATTTGAGAGTGCCAAGGGTGTCCGTGCGGAGTAAAACCCCCGTGCTGCTGGCCGGCCCGAGTGTTGAAGTGAGACTAAAATCATGGTGTCGGCTTCCATTGGTGGTTGCTGAAGCCGGTGCCAAAAATTATGTAAAAATGAACATTGACACTCTTAATGATAATTAATGTACTACAAATTACCATTCACTTATTAAAACATGTTGGTGACATCCCGTGATTAAACAAGTGTTTTACGTGTCTGAGAATGTTATCGTCATTGGCAGTCTCACCACGCTGGAAGAATGATATTACACTTACATGGGCCATGATTGGCAGTCTGTTGTAACTTGAAAAAGGACGTGAATAGCAGTTTACCACATTGTATTTCACTTCCGGTTGGCTAATTTGTATTTCACCATTGGGCGAGTTCAAGTGGTCTCAACCAGAGGGGTTGGACAAGTTCATCCCTGAAAAGGGGTCTGGGTAGCCATGCTCGATTGAGCTTACATGAAAGAAATTGCATTTTCTTTGCTGCTAATTAGCAGATAATTAACATAGTGATTAGGTTGGGAATATTACTACCCACTGATGATGACACTTGGGGCTACGTAGTACTCTTACTTCGGCCTGCAGGCCCGTCAGCATCACACAGGAGAGAGGGACATTGGATATTGAGGTGTGAGCTGCTGCGACATTCCCTCCAATTGTCGGAGCACCTGACGGCTGTGGCTTTCGGGGGTACACCATTCTGGACCGCTTGGTAATTTATCCCAGGAGTTATATAAAGCAAGGCGGTCACTTGAGTCACGTAGTATGTGTTGGCGAGGCGGTGTAGGTTCCATTCTCATCGACCTGCACTAATGCACTCGTGGCAGAGCGTTCGCTTCGGGCCGGTGTCGACTAGGTGGTGTAAGTGGCTGCGGTGGTCACAAGGGCACACGTTGACACATGGTTCATGTCAGCTTCGTCATCTCCATGTGCAAGGCACTGAACTAGTGTCCAGTCTGACTGGACTGTTCAGCAACAATGCACGTAAAAGAAAATGAAAACATTAGGGTTGTGCAACTGCACTATTTGACTCGTGAAATAAAAACAAAAAATATGTTATGAACTTTCATGAAACTGAAATGAAAATGAAAAGTAATTTCATAAGATCTCAGCCCTAACAGAAGTTTAACAAATTTTGCAGCTCTTTAGCAAGTTGTTGCAAAACCGAATAAAAAAAATGTAGGATGTGGAGTATTTACCACAAGGGTTCTTGCCTACCCTAAAAAACAGTTGTCAGTGAATGGCAGTAGCTACCTTTAAATATGTATCGCCATTCCATTTTGTGCAAGACAAGAGGTGAAATATTTTTTCCCCAAATTTGGAAATTAAAATACAGGATGCATATAAGATATGCGGGTTAATACGGCAGACCAGCGGCATCGTCTGGCATGATTCCCATGTGCAAAGCTCTGGGAGAAACTCTGCCAGGAATCAATCCCAGTTCACCTTGGTGGGGGCATGTAGTCTTACCACTACACCATCGCAGCCTCCAGCGTTGAGGGAGTTGGCTGTCTTGCAAGAGAAACATGTCTGTCATTCCAGCGAGCGAGCCAGCCAGAAGAACGGCTGAAGTGACATGAGGTGGGGTGAAGTAGCGGAAAATAATTAAGATGGGGGTGGAGCGAAGAGCACCCAGAGGAAACTGTATTTGTGCATGTGTGTATTTTTTACTTACATTGGTGAGCAGAGAATGAGAATAGAATTTATATTGTACTGAATTGGGAAGGTGTTGCTGCGAGAAATGTATTTCTATTAAAATTTTAAAAAATAATAGTAATAAAATTGAAACAGTGAAACTGTACAGTATCAATTTTACTTCACTGTATGAATTAAAATTGATGCAATTAAATTTCTGTCCCACAATAAGTTTATTAATTTTACACATTGTTTGTACATACATGTAAAATTTAACCTTTTTAATCAGTTTTCCTGCTAATAAGCACATTACTGCAAAAAGTTGACACGTGGCGTCCTTCAAAGATAGGGGATTGTCACGGTCGGGTCTGTTTTTGGTTAGTATGAGGTCAGGTACACCTGGCTATCTAGACTTTGTCCAAGTACTACATACTGAAGCCTTGTCTGTATATAAAACTGGGCACGTTGCTTTATGGCTGGGCACAAAATTGGGGATGGTAAGTACGACCTTCCGGACAGTTGGATGCACTGCAGCTGTTTTACCGGAGCGGTTGGTGGCCAGGGGAGGCTGCTGATCCTGCTGCGGCGCTGGTGACTGGCGTTGGGGCTGGCCCCAGGACCTGGTGTGCCGGCAGATGGTCGGCTGCTGATGCTGCTGGCGGCCGTAGGAGGGCTGGTGTGGTGGTGCGCCTTCAATCAAGGTTACACTAGGCCGAAAGGAACCTTCTTGTTCCTCAGGAAGGCCTGAACGATTGGATGCGGTGTCTCTGCGGTCTTGGTAGGCGGAGAGAATAAAAACGGGGTCGGAACTGGGCGAGGAGGCCTCACCAGTTGTCAGGTGATTGAACTTGGTGCCTGGAGCTGCCAAGTGTAGATGTTGTTGGGCCAGGCCCTTAATTATACTTGGATGCAGTAGCTGCCTTTTTAATCCTCCTCTGAATACCCTCTCCGACAGGAAAAAGGCATAAGGAGGGTGTCTACTACTAGTTTCGCAAAGGTTCAAGTAGGTGACTAAGTCTCTATATATGCGTTCTGCCTCGTGCTGCCGGTGACTGATCAAGCGTATCCCCTGGTCCTTTTGTATACGGCACCAGAAGCGCGATGGTCACAGAGCGTTGGATTATAATGGCTGGTCCCAAGTGTCGGTCCACAGGAGGTCACCCTCAGGACTAGGCCAATACCTCCTCCGGCACCAGAAGCGTGGTGGAAGAAATAGCGTCTGGACTGATTGCCTAGCCACCACTGGGACTGAATTCCTAGTGGTCGTGGCTCTACCTTTCTGTCCACCTGGGTGCACAGAACGGGTGGCCGTCTAATGGGTAGGTGTAACGTACATGCATCCCTGAGGGGTAGCCCGCAGTTCTACACTATGGCTAGTGAATTAGTTCAGTAAATATTCCATGGTCCCCTGCTTTCTCTTTGATGGACTTAGTGTCTACGTAAGAAAGGTACTAAGCTATGGGAATAATACTCTCAGGTGAAGTAGTGTTTATTCTGGTTGGTATAAATGTGATGGTACACACTACCCCTAGCAAATCAAGAGTTAACCAGAAGTTAAACTACGCTGAACAGGTGACGGTGACCTGATACTAAGGGTAACATAAGTTAGAAAACTAAGTGGCTATCAAAACAACTCGACCTAATCCTAACTTCTTATCCTGTGGGACCAGTGGTAGTTGCCAGAAGAGTGGTGTTAAGGGATGCCATTCTTGAAGGGAGGCTGTGTTAAATGTCAACGACTTCTGCAAGGGAGACAACTGAAGACCCTCTGGGAGCTGTTGAAGACGTCTGGGAGGTGTTGGAGAACATCTGGTAGACCAAAAAGACCCGGGTGGCAGAAGAGGGCCCCAGCACAAAGTGGTGGAGCGAGCTTGCTGCTGTTGGTTCCTTCGGCACCAGGAGTGCGGTGAAGGAAACAGAGACAGACATTTTAGGGCCGTGCATCAGTACTTATACTCTGTTGGCCCAGCCCTCATCCGGGCGGTAGGGAGAAGTTCAACATCTCTTGTGAGCGGAGCTGAGTGAGGGTATCCACCCTTGCGCTACCTGGCTTCAAGCCTCTTTGGCAGCACTCTGGATGCGTCGTGGCAGGTAGTCACTCTGCGATCTTCGGAACCCTTTGTGGCACTTCAGGGAGGCTGGTGTCTTTGTTGACCGCTTGTGCAACGTACATTTCCACGTTTCTGTTGCAACAGTTTGTGTTGCTAACCTGTACTGTTACATAAAATATGGCCCAATCTTTGATATGCCAAAAATCCAAAATCTGAAGCTATCAAGCAAAACGTGCCGTGTTGCTCATAGTTTACATATAAAGAAGTATGATGGAATTTACAAATTTACAAATTTACAAATTTATATATATATATATAATATATATATATATATATATATATATATATATATATATATATAAAGATAATTACTCATTCACTTGCCTCAGCTATGAGACTTTTCAAGGTGGATTGCAAAGGTCATTATTACATCAAATTATCGAAAATAATTGAAATCTGCGTATTAGTCAAAGGTAGGAAAGAATACTAATAAAAATTACCAAAACTCAAGCAACCCTTTGATGGGTTGAATAACAGAATGGATACCCCCTTGGTCTCTTTGGTTTTCCATGCATGATGAAAAATTAAATGTAATTATATCTATTCTACAAAGACGTAAATTGTTGCATTCTTTAAAATGAAAATGGATTAAATATATTAGATTAGTCAGCCATGTTAACATCAGTAGGTAAGGAAAACTCCAATTAAATGTTATAGTTACCTTTCATAAGCATACTGGTGATTAGCCCTTGCGAATGGCTCAAGCATTGTATGGTTGATGCTGGACTTAGCTGTGGATCAGAAATCACGTAGTTCGTAGCTGAATCTGAAGTTCTCCTCCTTGAATCAAATTTGGTACATCACAGTTCCCAGCCGACTGCAAGGACACACTGACATCTTTCCGTCAGCCAAGGTCCTGGAGTCGACTCCCAATCCAACCGCTGAAGTAGTGCACCACTGCACGGACTGTACCTCTGAAGGTAGAACTACTTCTCGTGACGTACCTGCTTCAGCATTGGGCGATGACGGCTGGCTAGAAGTTCCTTGGAACTCGGATGACGAAGATCTTTATCCCTTTGAAGGTCGTCGTCGACTGATGCCTCAATATTAAGCATTTACTTTCCTCCTTTTGCATATTTCTGTTGCGTAAACTGGGTTACATTCATTCATTATGTAAAGCTGCTTGGAATTGATTCTTAGCGTTGAATTAACATCATTAAAAATGCACAGTAAATCAGAGCCTTATGCTTCTTCCAGTTGTACATATCAAAATATCTTTTCGATCCTTCTAAACGTTCCAAAAAAAATGTTCCTAACAGAAAAACCGGTTGTTCTTACCAAGCAGTATTATTTAAGTTTTAAAGAGAAAGCAGTTTGCAAAACAAAATATTATCATATATAAATACAGGATGAAAAGTCACATACTTATAACTAAGGAATCTGTTAAAATATTTACACACCTATTTTACCTCTTGAGCCTATCAAACTTTACACATATGCACAACTTGTGACATTTGAATTACATTGATATTATTCACCAAGTTAGGAAGAAGTGAGTTATAAAAAAAACAGGTGTTACACTGTAATCGCCCTGGCAACAAGGGGCGATCCTATAGGCACTCGTGGCTGTACTTCTGGTTTGGTCCCCTTCCTCAAGTGATGTATAAATACGTGGATTGATGAGTTGTAGTCATTTGGTAATAAGGTATAAATCGGCATGCGTCAAAGTTGATGCGTGTTGCCCTAGAGAACTACAGACATGGTCAATGTGGTTTATATGTGCTAGGTCAGGCGCACTCTGGTTATAACTGCAATTACACTCTTGGGTTAGGTTTTTGGCTTGATATTAGTCCTGGTTGTGTCGGTTTGCAACTGGATACAAAGTTAACCACAGCTGGAACTACAATATGTTTGGTTGGGACACTGGCTCGCTTTGGTATACCTGTCTTACCAGGGACTGCTTTGGTCTCTGCAGTGGAAGCTGTTGCTGGCTGGAACTGGTGACCCTTGGAGAGGGGTGGTATGCGGTTGTACTGTGCTGACCATCGCAGTAGTGTTGATTCCACTCTGCTGCTTCACTGCTCCAGAACAAGGGGTTGGCTACCCCGTACCTGGCTTCGGTGCCCGCTAACAGAGCGTGGACAACGGGATGGTAATCATAGGTTAGGAGAATGTGTGCAGGGAAATAAACAAATGTATACACTGAAGAGGAAGGCCTCTCCAGTTGACGGGCGGCCTGAGCTCTCTCCCATTCAGCTTGTCTACTAAATGCAGAGGGGTCAGATATACACCCTCGCTTGGCAGTGGTATAGACCGCCTTTTGTTCCTCCCTCTGCAAGCCGTGCCTTTTCCTAAAAGGCATAGAGGTCTTGTCGACATGTAAGTACACTCTCAATCGACGTGAACTCGAGACAGATCCCTAGCTAAGTGTAAAGCCAATCGTGGTTGACGGCACGAGCTTGATACCCTAATCAGTTCCACACCACTGGTGCAAACCTAGGGTGGTGAACTGTGTGTGCATTCTTCCTACCACTATTGGGTGAGGTCGCAACAGGGTTTAGGCCTTCATTCCCAGGCAAATACTCCTTCCAGCATCATAAGCGCTCCGGTAGCAATACAACCTGAGGTGAATGTCTCGCCCCTCTTGGATGTCCACCTAGTGATTGGGGCTCTACCTTTCTATCCACCAAAGTGTAGAATGGGTGGCCCTAGAATGGTGTGTTTGTGTATGATGTACAGCTTCTTGAAGGGAATCTGCAGTCCTAATCTATGGTTTGTGGTTCTGTAACAACACCCGGTCTCGGTTGACAATGTACGGTATCATATTTTCTAGTGATTGTAGGAAATGCCTCTAGAATAGAAACTCTCAGTAATAGGAACAAAATGTATTTATTAGGAATAATACACACAGTGATGCATGCTACCTCCTAACCAAGCAGTGTGTGATATGGAAGTAACCTATAGTAAACAGGTGTAGATGACCTGCTCCTAGACTAACCAAGATGGTGAATGACTTTGACAGCTATGAAAATAACTCAGCCGCAGCTACTCTAACCAAGGGACGTCTAGAAGAGACTTAACAAAAAGGGGGACACTACTTTTAAGGGCTGTGGGTGTAATTGCCTCTACCTGAAAGTAGAGGCAGCTGCTGAACCAGGAGGAATGGCAACGGAAGGTGTAATAGTGTCTGCAGGCTGTACTGAAGGAGAGCATCTGGAAGATGCAGATGGTGGTAGGCATCAATAGAGCTTATGGTAGCTAGTGGTAGAGACTGCAGAAGCCTCTAGTAACTGTAAATGCCATGGGTGGCTGCTGAAGATCTAGAAGACCTTGGTAGTCAGTAGAGAGCCCCAGCATACAAAGTGTTGAGGCGAGCTGCTGGAGAATGAAATAACTCCCGACCTCGGGCGTGCGCTAACTTGTATAGTGTTCTCTGCCTCAGGCTAATGACGTCTGCGGGGAGCAGGGGTAAAACCCCTGCGCTCAGCTTCCTTATTCTGGGTGCTTTGTGGCAGATGTGGTGGCTCGTGACAGATTGTTGGGCGCTTCGTGATAGTTTTGCCCTGGTGAGTTATCACACTTCAGGTGGCCAGCGTGGGAGGTGTGACGTCGCCTCACAAGTGGTGGCTTGGTGGTTCTCAGCACGCGGGGGCAGGGGGGGGGGTCTGCTTCTTGATGGCTTTCACAACCTTATATTCACATGTTTAGAATCGCCTTCCAAGGTACTGGCGATCTGAGGACACTCATGAAAGATGTTACCGGGTTCGACACTTCCTCGGGTTACGTAGAAATACGTGAGGTTGAGGAGTCGTAATCGTTTAGTAAATAAACGGAAAGCGGCACGCGTCAAAGTCAACACACTGGCTAGAATGTAACACAATCCTACTGTGTATTTTCAATGAGAGACACCAAGTAAGTATTGTTGCAGTTAAAATTTACTGATAACTGTCGAAAGCTAATTTTAATCTTGAGATTAATATAAATAGACTATGGCAACTTGCTAAGTTGTGGATTTGTAATAGTTTTGTATTAACTACAACACTCTTCACACCAATGTGTTATTTTTTTTTAGTGGACATTTGGATTTATGTGTGTAATTTGAAAATGTGCTTTTTAAGTATTTGTTATTATTTGTTAATATTAACATGTTCATTTATTGTTTAGACAATATTCTACGACCTGCCACGGCTGGCCAACATGACTCAAGAGGAATGGATTCCAGAGAGTGTGTTTGCACCACTTTTTCAATTCCTGCCCATCACAATACCATTAAGAAACTCAGACAGTTTACTCAGTCAGTTCAGCGCTGCTGACTGGATAGTCAAGTCAACAGGTATTCACAATTTTTTGAGATGATTCACATTAAAAATATCAATAACCTATTGTTTGTTATTTATAGAAATGTAATTATGTATTAAATCCAAGACTATTTCAGGATATCAATTTTTAAGACATGATTTAAGTGAAAAATGTAGGACTCTGCTACGAGACTGTGCTCTGCTTATCGATGCAGTGTCATTGTCCATCTGATAGCTGATTGGTTTATTTGACCGTGACATCAGAGCCATTGCCATGACGTCGCTACAACACCGTCATGGTGGATATGACCAACATATAAATTTCACCAGCAGATGACCGTCAGACAACTGGCACTTTGCATTGTGTAAAAGCTGCTTAGTTATGTAGAATTTGTTGATTGCTTGATATGCGAGTTCCTTCAAAATAGTTTGTGTAGTGAAACTGTTGCAGGCCAGGATGAGAGTGGCGGAATAGTTCAGACCCAGGTGGCCGTCCAGAAGAAGATAGTCCCGTGGAAGAGCATGCTCCCGAGCCAAGAGGATGGTGGGAGGATGCGAGTGGACGGAGGCCTGGTGGTTGTCGCGTCTCTCATTGACCGTTCGCCCAACCTTGGCGGCCTAAGTCGCACGTGTGAGGTGTTCGGGGTGTCGCAGTATGTGCTTGGGAGCCTCAGGTATGCTGAAGACAAGCAGTTCCAGAGCCTGAGTGTCAGCGCAGACAAGTGGATCAGCATGCTGGAGGCAAGTGTGTCTGTCATTCTGTATACGTGAGGTGCCGTGGTGGTCTTGTAGTTAGCACTCTGGCCTCTGACCAAGGCAGATCAGGTTTGACACATGGCATGGCCACTCCAAAATAGACAATTACTGCTCTACTGTACGACTAGTACTCTGACCTCCCACTAAGGCAAACAGGGCTCAATTCCCGGCAGGGTCACATGTAGGTTTTTGTACATAGAAAATGTGGCTCACATTTCTGGTGGAGGGTTTCTTTCAGGGTACTCCTTTTTCTCCTGCCATTACTTTTTGTTCTTGATTTACATTGTATACCCCATGGATTGGCTGTGCCTGTTTCTTCCATCAACGCCAGTGTCCAACACCGTGGCGCTCGGCGTCTCGTAGTTCTGGTTGATGGGCGTTTCCTCTTCCTCACGTGGCTGGGTGTGAGTTCCGCGTAGGTTGTCCATGTGTATTGTGATTAGTCTGCCTCTCCCATCTCTGACCACATATAAGGTCCGCTCCTGCTGTTTCCTCACTGTGTAGGGGTCGCACCAGCATGGTGCCAGTCCCATACAGAAGTTGTGTGTGCCTGCTGACAGGGTGTGGTTATGCTGTTATACAGTTTCCCCGGGTTCCAGGAGACTGGTAGGTCATTGAGTTGTCAGTGTTATCCGTGCATTGTGTTGCTCCTGGTTCCTTCATGCTGCTTCTAATCGGTCCTCTCGGTCCTGCCACCTCTGTTCTGGTGTCTGGGGTTCAGGGTTTTCTCTCGGCCAGTCTAATTCCCCAGGTCGTGGCAATTTGTGCCCCTGCATCAGAACTAGCGTTTCGCCCATGGCGGCGTTGATGTGGCAGCTCAGGCAGAACAGGGCGTCTGCGGGATGCACATCCCACTGCATGTGGTCCTCCCCCATGCAGAGGCATAACTACTACTTAAGTTCCTGGTTACGCCTCTTCTTGAGGTGGTAGAAGGGTGTAGTTTGTGATGTTATCCTGAGTGACCTGCACCACGTCTTCCAGAAACCGCCCTGTAAATTGACTGCCATTATTAGTGAGGACTGACTTGGGATATCCCCAACTGGGGAATAACTTGTGTCGCACGACTGCGCACAAGGTGCGGGTGTTTCTCATCGTGTATGCCTCTGTCCACCAGTTAAATTTGTCCATGACAACCAATATGAAGCGCTTATCCTTTGGAGTTCGCGGAAACTGCCCCATGATATCTTGCACCAGCGTGTGGAATGACTCGGGTGGGGACCTCAGCACATTCATAACCTGGGAACTGGCAGTGCTTCAATTTTACTCTCAGTAAAATAAGGGAGTGCTCAATTTAAAAATTATACATATTAATAATTTTAAATTTTCTGAAAATTAACAAAGTTGAATTATGCTGAGAACTGTGATACACGACCTTGTAGATTTAATCTTTTTAATTTTATTTGTTAGAACATGCTTAAATTGCCATGACCTAAATTTAAAAATAAACATCTGAAATATATTTTCAGTGCTGCTTTTAATCTCTGATTTTGAAGAATTAATGTGAAATTAATTTTCCAAATGTTTTATATGTTAACTTAAAGCATCTACCAGTACATTGTGTGACACTGACTTTAACACAGATTTTTATCAGTTTCCCAAAGTACTTTTAGTGCTAGTAGAAGTCTTTCAGTACATTGTATCGGTATCGGGTATAAGTTGTATCGGCAGGAAGTATGGGTTTGTACTAGTATTGGTAACAACCTGTATCAGCTCAGAACTAGAAGATATTCAACATCCTCTGTATTCGTCGTGCACATCATGGGCTAGGTCTGCTAGTGTCAGCGGAGTGAATGGGTTCTTGTGAACTGCGTACACAGTGCGTCTCTCACCCTTCCCCAGTTATACTCATTGGCTTTTTGTTCTGTAAGCCACGGTTGGCTGAGTACTACCTCTTCCCGTAGCCCCTGTACCATGATTGTTTCTGTTTCTGACAGCTAGTCGCGTAGTCAAACGGTGATGTGAGTGGAGCTGTGGCTCGTGCTAGTCCCACCCTGCGTCACTAGGTTCATGAGCCCGGCGTCTGACCGAGTATTCTCTGGCACTACAAGGTCCATGTGCATGAATGTGTGGCTTGCCATTGTGTCCAGTGTGGCTGGCTTTCAGTCATTCTCCTCTTAACAGTATCCTCATAAGCTGCTCAATGGTGGTGGTGTTTGCCCTCATGAGCTGCAGCTGATGGCAATTGACTCGATTTAAGGGTTGACACGAGGTCGCAGGTAGGTCGACTTTTGGCCGAACCCCCTTCACATCCGATTTTCTGACAACCGGCCATACCAGGTAGTCTCTGTGCCAATTAAATGTAGACACTGGGCACGTGCGACACTGGGATGGTCGGGCATTCTACCTCCGTCTCGCTGGCTCCATTAGGGTAGAGGGGGTTGCTGGGGCGCCTCGATGGCCTGGCGGCCTTGAATCGGACCTTCTACGTGCGCATCTGTGATTGTCAGTCCTGTACAGGCGCTAGTTACCCTGTCATTTTCTCTGATCTTCCCTGCACTGTCATTTGCAGTTTCTCTAATCCGGCATAGCTGTTTAAGTCTGTGTTCTGCTGTGATGACATGGCATATGTACACTTCGACAATCTCCCCGAAGAGGGAGGTCATGAATGGTTGAAACACGTCCTGGAGGCACCACGTCACGTGGTAGCACGTTGATGAGTTGCTGATCTGGATACAGCCTGCGGTACAACTGGAGTTTACGTGCCTCACTGACTTGGCTTCGTGTTGTCTACCCCCATAGAACTGGGCAGAAGGTCCACTCACCTTGTCTATCGAGAACCGGTCTCTTAAGCCCGCTGCAAACTCACTCAAGGTAGAGTTGACCCGGTGCCAGCGTGTCCCTGGAGCTGGGTCCTGTACTCATTCCTCGACAGGGACACAGTACCTCATCAGTCTCTCACCACATTGTGTCAGAAACATTTTCAAGTCCTCAGTACTGTTCCTACTGTGCTCCGGGAGCGATACGAACTGGGGTAGGGAGTGTCCATGGCTGGCTGGTCAGCCTTGGTGTTCATTGCGGATGCTCGTGCCCTCGACAGCTTCGTCGCTGACTCATACTAGGATCCCACCTCTAGGTCTCTGCGGGCTGCCCGCCTTGACCGAGGTTCACGAGTTGTGAGGCGAACATGCGCTGTAGCCTCGCTGCTGTTGGTTGGCAACTCACATTGTATGGTGGATGGTGAGCTGTTTACGATGCCCGGGGGTGATAACACGTGCACCAGCGTGCATGTAATGAACACGAACACACCTTCCCCAAAAGTCCTCAGTTCCATGGCTTTTGCACAGCGACGATGTTTCCTCACTCTGCACAGCACACTCTAGTACATGTCTCTCCCCATCATGTCACTCACACTTTTGGTGGCTGGTCGTGATTTTCACGTCTCCGAATGTCTTGTCATTAATCCCCGCAAAGTCCTGTGGAGAGTCGGTCTCCCATCGCATGTACACGTCAAGTTCACTAGCAAGTTCCCTGTCAGCCAGTCTGCAGTAGCGCACTCCATTCACACTTGACTCCGTGCTTTAATGACTTGTTAATTTCGTAAAGATAGTCCGCTCTTGCATGCTGGCACCTCTAGAGGGGTGCAGGCGAATGGTCCCTTACAGGGAGGTTGCTGGAATGCTGGTAGCATGGTGTGTCTGCACGTGTTCCACACTGGCAATATCCTGATTCCTCCTCTGCTTTTCGTCCAAGATAATGTGATGGGTCTGCTGCTGTCCTTCGGGCTTTGAAAAACGACCACCAAAGCATTGGGCGCCAAGTGCCCCGATATCTGCCCTTCGCCTGCCGGCAAGCAGCAGCGATCTGGGTCCAGAGAAATCGTTACAAAACAGGGGCAGGGGGTGATGATGTGGATATCATCTGAGGTGTCCTTGGATGCCACTCAGCACTAACCCAGCTCAGATGGGTGAGATTCATCTCAAGGTGTGTAGGGTCCGTGGAGGTTCTCCCTTTTGCAACTAAGGCGAGTTCAAGATACATGAAGCTTAGGTGGTCAAGCATGGCATCCAAAGACCTACTTATTTTCTATATGCCTCGTTGTTGGCCACGTGATATGCTCCCTAGGGCCGAGATGTGGCCGGCCCAGTAATGTAATTGCAAAATAGTCTTCACTGGAGTAGCGTGTCCTGCAAAACAGAGTAGGTGACAGCTTGCTGATTCACCTACCGCACTGTCACACCTTACCGGAGTTGACCCGATCCATAAAGTGCTGAGAGAAAGTTTTCCGTGGTCCAGTCCACTGACAACATGGGTTTGGCCCAGACCACTTGACCAGCATGGCCACTGCAGTGACACCCCTGCTTGGAGAGTTGGAATGACCTTGAACAAACTCTATGTGTCGTGCTCGGGCTATGATGGTAACATGTGCATTATTGTCATGTAAAAGCAGTGCTTGGTAGATCATTAGTTTTTGCTTTAATATATGTTGTGGAAAAAAAAATGAATGCTAAAGGTAGGAATTTCTCATGAAAACATTTTCTGTGCTGGTAATAATGTGAGAGACCTCTAAAACAAAAAACAAAGAAAAATCAACTTTTGAGTTTACTGCTGTTGTGTCCCTCATGGACTGTGTTATTTGTTAAATATTATGCCTTAGCAAGGCTTTCTGAAAAGAATGAAAATAAACTTTCCCATGTTTTGCAGGTGAAGCCACACATGTTGCCACAGTACATGCAGGCGATGAAGCAAGATGGCTACCTGGTGGTGGGCATCGAACAGACTGACAGTAGTACGCCGCTGAACAAAATGAAGTTCCCAAAGAAGAGTTTGTTGCTGTTAGGGTATGTCACAGAATGATCATTGTTGCTGTCAATATTAAGTTAGGTTGTTGATCCTCAGGATTACTACAGACATGAGGGTTTCTTGTAGAGCTGAGCTAATAACATATTTTTACCAATGCTGTTACGAACCGATGCTTCTTTGCAGATACAGCAAATATCTGGTAGCAGTACAGTGAATTCTACATAGTTGAAGGGGACAAAATTAGAGCAAAATCATTTCTGCAACCAGTTTTTTTCGTTATGGTGTTTCTGCGAAGGAGGTAAATATGGTACACCGAAAAATGAAGTGACTATGAATGTTTATGAAAAATATACAAGTGCTGGAACCAGGAGGATACAGAAAGAAAAACTCATCTAAAATATGGAAGTTCCTAGAGGAAAAATTCAGAATGAATACCAGTGTAAGTGGGTATGAATAGGTCAAAAATGTGTCTTGGGGGGGGGGGACCTTGGTTGTTGGCATTCTGCACTGCTAAAGTTTACGTTGACACACAGCTTCAACCTCACATATTGGGATTCATGCAAGGCATCTCTGTGTTCTCAATGCTATACTACTACAGTCTCCAGTTTGGTCCCTGGCTCTGGGTGGAAACTTTTTAAAAAGAAATTTTATGTGGGGAGAGTGGCAGACACTGTTGTTGCATGGGGGTGTTCAATGAGGGAATTGTTTCCTGCCCCAAATCTTTCATCTCACTTCTTTTTTTTTTTTTTTTAGTCCGGACAGAATGGCAGACATATCCCTCAGGTAGGGTAGTGTCTCTACTTAGCACGAGTGATGACCTCTCATCCATTCAGACCCTACCTAACAGCATGAACCCCAGGCAGATTTACATTTACAGTGGAACTAAGCCATAATGAGTATAGGCTACAATGATACATTCACTGTAGCTATAAATTTTGAATGCACCATCATGTTCTATATTAAATTCAAGGTTAGTTCGATTCCTTAAAATGAGTGCCTTTTTATGCACTCCCTTGCTGTAACGGCACCATCCCGGGTCCTTAGAGGTAAAACACATGTCAATATCTTTATTTTTGGTTTTCGAAACAGGTTACCTAGAGAGGTTAGAAGAATGTCAATGACTTCTCCTTTCCTCATACAGATGAAAAGAAAGGATAGGAATATTCGTGTTCTTTGATACCCTACCCCCTCTTCATTCCCCTCTATTGCCAGGCAGAGCTGCATTTGTGGGAACAAAGAGGGGTGGAGTAATGTATAATGTATTGATTACTTGAGCAGCTAGCAGAAGGGTGGTGAACTCAACCTAGAAAAGGGAAACGAAGATGTCGTCATGGTAAAATAGAGATACGTGGCCATCCACGGGAAGAGTAAAAGCACGTTACTGTTATCAGTTGGTTCATCTGCAGACCATAGTAGTTGGGCTTTTACACTGTTTGCATTTCAAAGGTGTGAAAAATTCCACTGTCCAATGTGCTCCCTCCATTGTATTTTATCGTCGACATTTTTAATTTCCATGTGCATAACAGCATTCGGAAATACAGTATGTCCAAGAAGTGAATGTATGTTAACATTAAAGGTTGCTCCAAAATATCATAATCAAATTTACCTGGATTTTTAATGTTTTCCGGTTAAAATAACGAAATTTTCAGTGTTTAATGGCATCAATTTCTACCGAAATAACAGTTCTATTTTATAAGATGTGACAAAATGAAATTCACGGAACTTGCAGCTTCTGAACATTATCTATACTACAAAGAGTATACAATTGTTTACTCGTGAACTATTTTTCAGTACCCATCAGTTCAGCTGCTGTGAATGTTTGGCCATACAGAAAAAAATTAAATGATATTTTATTGCAGAAAGGCTTGAATTTCGAAGATCTGTCACCAGTTTCCCTGACTTTTCCAGGTTTTCTAATCCAGTATTAACCCTGACACTGTATGAAATGATGTTGCGCAGTAGTTGTAACGACAATTTGCTGTAGTGGTAATGTATTTTGCTGTCGTCAGTTGCAGTTATAGCACTGCACTTGGATGCTGCATCATGTGTTGCAGTAATGAGAAAGAGGGTATCCCAGCAAATCTGTTGCCCCTGATGGACGTCTGTGTGGAAGTGCCTCAGTACGGAGTGACACGTTCCCTCAACGTTCACGTCACAGGGGCCATTGTTATATGGGAGTACTACCAACAACACTTGCTGGACTCGTGATCACATATATTGACCGAGCATCACGCAGGTAGGTACATTGGACTTTCCAAAATTACCAGTTTTTGACCATTTATGCAGATGTAATGTATATTCCTGTATAACTGGCTCACAGTTTCCTTTGTCATGATTTACCAGACTAAATTTTGGACCAGTTTCTACTGGTATAGGCTATTCATGGTAAAATGAGCACTTTTGAAAGTCCTGCTTAAAATCTACTTGTATGCACATTGTGTATTCTTCCGCCTTATGTGAGGTTAACATTGTCATGGGCTTTATCACTTTATTCATGCGTTGGTCAAGTGAAACTCTGAAATTGTTAGAAAAGTAAATATTTTTCAAATCGGCTCAATTTTATACTTCAATGTATTAGAAAAACAGAAAGCTAAAAAAAATAATATAAGTTATTAGAAATTGTTACTATACACTTTTTATTCGACGTTAAGCTAAGTAACTACTTACTATAAATTATTAGCAAATTTACTAGACGCATGTCACTCAGTGCACCTGCTTAAACATATGCAGGTTGGGGCAGTGACATTTTTCTAAGGCTGATTCCAAAAATGGTCACTTTATTGTTCGCACAATTATTTTGTTTCCATTCTTCTAATAAGTATATGACTATGACAGGAATGGTAATGCCGATCATGAAACATTAATGAAAACAAGGTAAATGTTACTGGAAGTGGAATGTGATATTCAGGTACATTTTAAGTTTTTGTTAAAATTGGTTAAAACATTTAATGATATTACAAAATGTAACGCATGACACACGACTTCGCCGAATCTTGGAATGTTTTCATCTCCTTATGGGTTAAGTCTAAGTCACACCATTAAAACGGTAATGGAGGCAGGGACACGTGCTACTAGCTTTTACTGTTCACGGAAACTCGCCCAGAAGCTGTCACATCAACACCCCTCTCGGACGCATGTACTATCTACCGAGCCATCGACACCCTCCAAGAAGGTTGCGCAAGTTTCGCAGCATGCACTGGAAGACAGCACCAGTGTGAGCCTCCAGACCAGGCGATAAACTATGTCAATGTCTCAGGCATAGGCAATAAGAAAAGGCACTCCAGCGAAAACTGCGCTGGACTGTAGTATCAATAGGACTTGCAGAGCAGGCCTCAGGGCAGTTTGCTGCACCTCTCCGCAGAGAAGGCCAGAGGTGTCAGCCCTCTCTCCACTGCTGAGAAGGCGAGGAGAATGTTTGCTGTTTGCAAGTGTGTGCCTACTCTAGACCACCCCACCCCGCACTGGTGATCATGGTTATCCAGTTGCCGTAGATGTCTTCAGCAGCTCCGGAGGACCACCTTCCACCTCTTCAGCTGCCATCAGCTACCACTCCAGTAGCTCCTGAGGGCTGCTGACACCAACCAGAGGGTCATGTCACCCCCTTCCCCAACCTCTTTCCTTCCTGGTAACTTACCCATGACAGAGGTCACTGCGATGATGTCCCCTCTGGACAATCCTCAAGTGTCTAGCCAAGCCACCATCTTCATCCCTCTGGTGAAAAACTCCTTATTGTTTAATTGGGTCCCTTCAGGAACATCCCGTATAATTCAAGTAGGACTTAATTAATTTGGTAATTCATTTAAATTTCTTGCCAGAATTATTATACACTACAAACGCCAGTATTTGTATCCAGGTTGCCTTCACCTGGCATTTAATGTAAAATCAAACTTCTGTTAAATCTTTTATTAATTATTTTAATAATTAATTCCAGGAGAGTGTGGAACCACTTGTATCAAACATGTATTAATAAACGTTTTGTGTTTTGGATTCTAATTCCCAGTTTGTTTTCAATTGCAGCTTTGGTAGACCCTTTTAGACCCTTGAGGTTTTTATAAAAGTTTGCATTGCTTTTGCTTTCTGGTAAAGCCAGTTGCTGTGTTACAACGCCACAAAGGCTAATACAAACACCTTAAGTGGCAAACCGAGATCTGCCAGCAGGTAGATTTTCGGGAGCACCCAAAATGCCATAGGAACTCCTCTACTTGTGGAATCGAGCGACTCTTGATAATCTCCTATTCTACCATCGCTTGTGAATGGCCAGGGCTGGAGAGCGAGCTATTTTGGCCTCTTGACCCACAGTGGAACCACACCTAGGTGCCACTGCATAAAACGTGAATATCCTATGCTCTGTTTCACCACTGGGTGACGGCCGAAAGTTCCATCCACCGCTGGGTAATGGCCGGACACAGAACAACAGAGCATGATATAACATTGAAAAACAGCGTGCCCAGAATTACACGTTAGGGCTGCTGTATGTAAACTGGCTTCGTCTTAAGCAGTTTTTGTATCTGTTCTCGTGCCTTATACTAGAATATGCTCCTCATGAATGAAGTCCGTTTCACTTCTAAATCCAGATCATCCTACCGTAGGCCTCGCTCAGATGTGATTTACAGGTATGACGTTGTTTAGGTTTACAGCAAGTATATACACTAAATGCTTAAGGTAACTTATGTAGGATTAATACTGCAAAAAATGTTCTATTTTTAAAAAGACAAAAATGGTTACTGTGGGTCATCCTTAAAAGATAAACATATGCTGTCACTGACTTTTTTTTTAGATCTACAATTCTGTAGTACATGATAGTAAAAACCACATCAAAATCCATCAATTAGTTTAGAAGCCTTAGCCAAATACACACACACACATGGCCGGGTGACTTAGTTTTCTACTACATACAGTCAAATCTCTTTAATACAAACCTGAAGGGACTATTACTTTGGCACTTCATAATGACGATGTTATGTAATAATGAGGTTTGGGCTAGCGAAAAAAAAAAAATATATATATTTATTCAAACAAAATGTATTAAACAAATAGCATAACATTATAAATCCTATATCGGTTCTCAGGACCCTAAAAACACTTTGCAAAAATGGGGATCTATTAACGAGGTTCGACTGTATAGATAAGTGTTTGCGAGAAGGTTTAGCAACATAATTAAAACCACACAACGTAATTTTAATCCAGAACTGTATAATACACGTAATTTGCGTTAAAAAAAAAATTAGGGGTGGAACGATATCATGTTTTCAATACTCAATACAGTTTTCAGCTCGATCCTTTCAATACTCTTGAGTAAAAAAAAAAATGATAATGCAATAAAATTTTTGTAAACTACGTTTTCATTGTTCTCGACCAAATTTATGATGAAATTTAAAAGCAAAGAAAAATCACGCAAGATAATACTACAGATGATGTAAACAAATTTGAAATTTATATAACTTGGCAGTAGGCCTGTCAAATGTTAAAAAATTATAAATATTTATTATGATACTAAAATAAAGCACATTAGGCATGTCAATTTTTGAATTAAGAAAGCTTAGAAATTTTTATTTAGAAAAACAAGCATTAAATTTTTTTCTGAAGTAAGTCACCTAGAGGAAATGTGGGAATTGTTTATCACCAGATAAAAATATAATAGCAATTCTTCCGCTAGCCGGAGCAAGATAAATGTATTATTCTGTTTGTTGTTTTGCATTGGTAGTTTTCACATATTGTGTACGCACAAAACACGTGCAATAAATACAAAATACCGGTTGTAAACACAAATGGCATGTAGAAAAAAACATAGTACTTGCATTCAGAATATCGAACATAAATTTTGACAATTCTAGAAACGTACATGGCCACACTGTATCCTTGCGCCACAGCTGCTCTGTCTACGAATAAAACAATGAGTGTAAACAAATGCTATGATCATTGTAGGTTATCATCCAACCTACCGTGTTTTTGTTGTGGCTTAAGTCATACTGCTGGGCCTCCATTAATGTTATTGCCAGTGGATTGAATGGGGGTTGGGAGAGCTTTTAGTTTAATGTCATTCATGAGACGGCATTTTCTGCACCTCTTCTTATGAGACTGTGGCTGTGTCCGACTAGGCAGATTTCGTTGACAAAATGATCACGTGACTCGATTTTGTATACAAAACTTATGACGTATTTGGTAATTAGGTATTTCATATTTTGTATCCAGCGGATGTTAGCAAAAACAAAATGACATCAGCGCCATGTTTTTAATACATCATGAGGGGGGGGGGGGTGTGTGTGCGCGCGTGTGTGTATATATATATAGTGTGAAATCCCATGCCTACAAGAGTTCATAAAAGTGTAAAAAACTGACTTAATTACTAGCACTCGTAACACCAGATTCATCACAAAAAAAAAATATTGAGTGTTAATTTTATGGAAAACGTAGGGTGACTCGGCTGATATAAACATGGCGGGAATTACAAATATAGCTAGATTATTTGCGCTATCACTTGTATATTAATAAATAACCGTGTCTGAATTCATGATCCATAATTAAAACATGATTTTAATGTTAAAATACGTACAAATGAAATTAATATTCAGATGTGATAGCAGGGGACGTAATTACAGCAGCAAAAATTATTTGCAGTAAGTTACTACTCTATTCCGTATTTACTAGCATTATTCTCGCACCTTTTTTACAGAATTTTTTAGTTCAAAAAAATTAGGGTGCATGAATTATACAAGGAATCACCAAGACACATGCATGTAAACATTAAAATGAGGACGAGGTCTACTGTACTTGCATGTTGTGGCAGATTGCTAGCTTCTTTCTCTACATCGTCAGTTGAAATAATTACAGGAACAAAATTAAGAAATAAAGGGCAATCGTTAGTATTACTGCACATTGTTTTTATTTTACCGTGCGGGTAAATGTAGAAAAAGGTGTGTGTAAAGATCTGTAATGGCAATGCAACTGTTTTGAACAGTATATAAAAAAAAAAAAAAAGTAGTAGGAAAAAAAATATTTAAGCTAAGTACATTTCAAAACATCCCACAAGACCAAAAGATAATAAAAATGTTGGTGTTCATGTAAACATTGTTAGCAAATTTAACTCCACACATAAACCAGCAATTTATTAAACTTTTATCAATGACGAAACTTGAGCCACACGCCGATGTATGTTCCACAAATCTGCTCACGCTCGTATTGATCCAGTGCCTCTGTTATACCAGCCATCTTGTGAAACCTAAACCACAGAACCTTCCACATATTTTCAACCAATCATCTGCTCGCGCTTGTATTGGTTCTGTGTCGCTGTTCCAACTAAATGCAATGCCTCGACAGGATGCGAGGGCGAGTCAGACAAGGCGTGCAGCGTTGCAACATCTACTGCACTGCAGCATTGCCACTTTTCATGGAATGTGGCTTACGCACGTTTTATGAGATTAATTATACTAAATGTACAATTTAAGCAATTTCAATTCATCACAATTGTTAGAAGAGGCAAATAAAATTAATCAAAATGCATTTGAATCACTCGTAAAAAACGAAATACTAAATAAATCATCACTCGCTGTAACCATATAATTTAACCATGGTAGTATAGTAATATATGACTGTATTAAAAAACTGCTGTAAGTATGGAATTCTCGTAATAGGCCATACTTGTAGGTACAGAATTTCACTGTATTTTACTCTGCCAAAAGAGACTATTGAAGCAAATAATTCCATCACCTGTTTCAGTCTGGCAACCTAAGTTCGATTTAGATATTTCAAATAGCTTCTGATCTGATGTAGTCCCATTATATTCTACAAAAATTATTGCATACGTTTTCTTTCACCAGTTGCATTTTATTCCCATTATTCAACAATAAAAGGCACAGTTGATGCACGCACAATCATTTGAAATGTCAACTGCATTTGCAGCCATCATAGTATTTGTATTGAAAACCGAATTACAGGATAAATGGCCGCCATTTATATTTTCTGATAATGCTAACAATGGCTGCACTGTTACTCCAACGTACAGTTGCTAGCTTTCCCACTAGATGATGTGCCGCCTTAGATCCTATTCTCGCAAACCCGCATCCGCCCGATCGGCTAGATGGCTACCACTGGATTTTCAGTTGTTTTCTGGAGAATGTGTTTCGCATTACGAAGAATATATGCAAGCTGGTTTGTACGGATGTACAGTGAAAAAATATCACATTATACGCCCTGCATATGGTCATGTCTGTAGAAGAAGTAATTGTTATGAACAATTTCATGTAATACGTAAACGTAAAACATTTCATTATGGATATTCATGGAAATTTTTTCAAAACTTACCTTATTTTAAAGATTGGAAAACTGATATTTTAATTAATAAAAAAAAAAATAAAAAAAAAAAACACACGCACGCACACACACACAAAAAAAAAACTCTACTATAACAATTAAAAATTATTATTATTCAAATAAACATTGCAGTTTCAATAGGAATTTTTTTCCAGGCAAAAAAAAAGATTCTAACGTGCACCCTTGTTCTTCAAAAATATTTTCAGGAAAAAGTGCAATTAGAATTGAATAAACACTGTAATAAAACATAGTAAATAACATTCACAGCTCAAGTGTTGGACCTGGTTTTATTTTCAGACATGTTTCTTTTTCTAACAGCAGTTGTCTACAACAAGAAATCGATTTTTCAATCGCAGATACCTCTCAATACCACTGGTACAGACTCTCTATACCAGGTACAGAGAATTGGAATCTGCCCATCCCTAGTTTGTATAAATGGGTCCGTATAGACAAGTATAAAACATGTCAAATGAAAAGACACAAAAGAAATAAAAGCAGTTTGTGCCGGCAAGTTCCTTGGAAACTAAATACTATAAAATAGGAGAGAATTTGGAAATATTTTAACAAACCTTAAAATGAGGAAGAGTATGTTGCTGTCAACCCATATGATTTTAATTTGTTTAGTAATAGGGTTTGTAAACCATAAAGAATATCTATGTGTATAATCTATTTTGTAGTGTTTTTGCCAGATAGTTATGATTGGGTTGCAATTATTTGTATGCTGTCTCTACATAAGAGTGGGATCAATAAGAAAAATTGAGAGAATAAAGGAATTAAAAATAATAGATTTTAATTACTTTTCCAACACTTCTTGTGCACTGTCACACTGGTAATTTGAAAAGTCTTGCACAGGCAGGATTGAGACTGTGTTGGGATTTTTTTAATGTGTTACCAACCGACGAATAAACGTCTGAAAGTTTCATGCCACATGTAAAGTTTTCACCTGAGAAAAGTAAAATTTTTAGAGTTTGTTCACAGAGTTTTATGTTTTTTTTTTGTAGATGGCTGTTACACCTGCAAATATGAAGGACCATTGGAAGGGCAGATGCTGTGGTGGCAGATACAATGAAGTCCATTTGTCCTAAGTACCATGTTGGTGACATACCTGCAGCTGTGGTCTACACAGTTTACTGGACTGGACAAAGAACACTGCACACCCCACTCATTCACATTTAAATTAGCTGATTAAATGCCTTATATGTATTGTGCTTAATATTCTTAGTTTTAGACTGTGCTATGCGAGAACAGGCAACAAATATTTATAATTTACAGTGTCACAGTTCCTAGACCAAAAGTATGTCGCAACTTTGTTTTGTAAATGAATCCTGCTGCTATGGACTCGTGCAAAGAAATATGATGGCCCAGATTTTGTGGCACTTGTAATAAATATACAGTTGCAAGATACTGGTACACAGTCTACAAGAACACGGAAATCTGTTATCCATGTTAGTATGTGGGTGACTATTTCTACGCAGTATATGCAAATTTTATATTATATACTGCACCAACATAAACTACACAATCTTGGAACACAATAAAATTTTTACTTCCCGATACTGCTATACTCTGTTATTTAGTTGTAAGGTGTACTTGATTTGTGTAATGGAGAATTTCTGCAAGGCCAAGATGTAGCACATTCAGACGAAGTCATATACTGCACAACACATTTTGATCACAGACTGAATGTTATGCTGAAGTAACAGGTCCTAAATATTTTTAAATACTAGTATTGGTGTGTGCACACTAGTGTCGAATATTTTGTATAAAAATTTCAGTGTGTCTGTAAAATTTCACTGCATGTTGACCCGGAACTTTCTCTGGATCGAATGGTCTGTCCTGTGCAGGTGGTATAGCAGTTTTTCTTCTATTGTGTCGACTGCAGCCAGCGTCAGAACTAACGTGGCGTGTTTCAACATGCTGTACACGTTGAGACCTGAGGGTGGGAAAAAATCCTAATGTAAAGATTATTAGGTCTCTAAAAAAAAAATAATTTGCAAATTAGTGTATAAAGTATTGCTCTATATGATCATCAATTAAAAGTTAAATGTTTGAACTTGACATCCCAATAACTTACACAAAATTGTGACCAGTCCTTTGCATAGAGTAGTAATTCAGACAACATACAATCTACTTGAATTTAAAGAAAAAAAAAAAAAAAAACTTTCTGAAAATGCCCCAGTTTCATAAATTTGCACTGCCAACAAATGCATTAAGACAGATATGCTTTCACAGAAACTAAAAATACTTGATATCAGCTTTTATTAACCAATTACCCAAGTTTAATCATATTTGGCAGCAATAGGCCACCAGGCTACTGATTATACTCCAAGGAGCAGACAGAAAACACAAGTACTGGCAAAGTGGCACTAGTACATTACACACACTTCTGTCTACTCGTTTAATTCACTACTAATTTTGTCTGTCTTCCAATTTACTCTTTCGAGCATAATTAGTAGCCTACCAGCCTATATCCACCATATCTTACTGTTTACAAGTGGTTTTTCCACCACCTTGTATCCATCCTCGGTGTATAACTACTATACTTTTCTGTGTATTTTAGCAGTTTCTTCTACAGCATTATATAATGCAGTCAACACTAAACACATTTTAAGACAATTTCTTTATCCTTTATTTTGCAACAACACACAGTTCACGAGTGCAAATAACATGTCTGAGAGCATGAGGCTACACAAAGTTTCATAACATGCCTAGAGAAATGTCTTAGACTGCAAACCATGCAACATCTCTGTCAACATGTCAGTTTAGGCCTATAGCCTGACGCATGCCACAATGATGGGCAGCGTGCCTGCGCACCCTACGGGCGACCTCACTCTATAAACGAGTTAGGAAGAGCTCGGGGCAAGTCATAACAGTGGCAGACTACTATTCACGTGCCGACAGAGTTGACTCCATGCGTTGGACAACCTTGGCCACAATTATATTTAACATGTTTAATTATTACATTGTACTGCCCGCCGAGAATCCAATATGCCATCGCCACACCCTTGAACCATGATTGTTTTACCCGACGAGCCACTGCTCACAGATAATGGAGAAGAAAGTTACACGTGACACCACAGGATCACAGCACCTCTGCTGCCCCACGACGTCACACCCACCGAGCCTCAAGCGGAGGTTGTAAACTTGCCTCAACTCAGGGTCATAAGGAAAGCGTGGCGCCACCAGAACCCTACGATGGATAGCCCCTGTGGAGAAAGCCTATCATCTCCCGCACCCCCCCCCCCCCCGGAAGAGCCCTGAAGCACTGAACTTGGACTATATGAGGAGGCACAGGAACGCCTCTAGCCAGAATTCATTGGTTTGCCGGCCACATAGGTCAGCAAGCTCTCCTCGGTCTGACCAATACCTCCTCTCCTACAGCTTGCAAAAGGCTCTACCTCAACTGCAGCCTGAGAAGACTTCTCCTGCTGCACCAGCCCGACCGTAAGTTTCTGCAAGATGCTCCAGAGGTATCCCCTCGACCCTGCGCCCCTTTACCCCAGTCAAGCCTTTGACTCCGCGGTAGCAGGTCGTCACGACAGTCCCTTCTGGACATCCACCCCCCTCGGGAGGCAAACGCTGTTAATTGTGTAAATCGTAAATAATTCTAAGACTATAAAATTTATAACAAATTCTTGTCCAGACTTACCTTCGCCTGCATTAAGTAATCACATAATTATTATTAGAATTAAATAGTGTGTACGATTAACTGGGGTTCCCCATTGTTTTCAAGACGCAACAATAAACCTTACCCAAATCTTATATTCATCGACTACATTACTTTTGCCATTGTTTCCCCTCACGTTTTTGTAATTGAAGTGTTGTGGATTATTTAAAATAAAAACCTCACTGCGGATTAGGTGCGAGCATGCCGAATTTTACAGGAGACGGGGCCTGAAGAAGGCGTTTAGTCCGAAACGGACATACCAAAGCTCCTGGGTGCTCCCTCGCCTACCCGTCGCGCCATCCAAATTCTCTCCTGCATATCCCACCATCAGTGCCTCGGGCATGTCTGAAGAAGACATACCCCCCAGGGCTGCATGTCAGCAAGAAGGGAAGAGGGTTAGTCCGGATGAATAGTAAGAGAGGCGGAATTCCTAGCCGGAATAGGCGTAAAGAGCAGCAGGCTCTACAAAGACAACTTACCATACAGATTGAGGTAGGTACTACTTGTGAGGATGCACCCCTACCGGCGAATCCGGAAATCACCCTGCGTCCAGTCTCACCTAGCATCCCGCTCGATCACACATCTGAATTAGATGCTTATCTGGGAATCTGCTGGCCGTGGCAGGATTTAGACCACGTGAGCTACCTTCAGTCGGAAACTCCCTCACCTTCCGCAACCGTATCACCACCTAGGAAAGACAAGGGTACGAGCCCACACAATAAGTGTACGATCTGTACCGCATCAGGGAAAGTGATCCAGATCAAATTACTCCCAAAACCACTTCTAAACCGCGTGTAATTTCTGCCCCGTTAAATTTCATTCCTGGTCGTAGACTGATGAGACCGAACCGGCACCTCCAACTGAATCTCCAACCCCCATTATTGTTGTAACCTAGTTAGTGTCCGCTGTCCCTACCATGGTAAGAAACCCGGGACAGCTAGCGTCCCGCTTATTGGCAACCCTATTGGTGAGTAAGATTGCACTCCCTGGATGGGAGTCAATTATGATTCAAACCACCCTAGGGTTTGATTCCCCTCCACCCAAAAGTAATCCCTCTGCTAGGCGGCACCCCTGTGAACTAACCACAACCCACCGGGCCAAAACAAGTATTGCGAATAGATAATATACCGCAGAAGGATTATAAATTGAGCACAGGAGGGCAATCAGCGTTCTAACTGCAATAGCAAAAGCATAAGAGGCCTAACCTCAAAACTGCCACTTTCAGCCATGCCAACACAAGCCTGAGCACAGGCTACAGAACTAGCATGTCAACACTTGCTTGCCTTGACTGAACTCGTGCAAGAAAAGTATATTTCACTGGGTAAACATCACAGCACTTACCATCAAACATGAAATTGCTTATTCTAACCAACTCACCTTTTCTAGCCCAAACCAACTCCATCTTAAATGCTTTAGGAGAAAAAAACAGTGCAGCTGCATCACAAGGTCGTCATGAAACTCAGCAAATAATGCAATGAAGCACTAAAATTTATTCCTCTACCCACTGGCCTACAAATCAAAACACAGCTTCCACCTCTGATTAACCAGAAATCCTGTTTAGTCTCAATCTTGGATCTCCCACGCCAATAAACACCACACAGACTCTTACCACTCCACTTCTGTGCAAAATCGCATCAAAACAATTGAACTTTGATCCTAAGTCACAGGTACTTAATCTTTACCATAACCTCACGTCTGCTGAACTCTTGAAAAAGCCCTCTCATTTGCCCCATCCACGATATTTGACCGTTTTGGCAAAGTGAGGGATGTTCTGGGTTTTACATGCAACCTCTGACTTAACAGTTTTTTTTATAATTGGCTAACCACCAGGAAAATGGTAATACCACTGACCCAGCTCTAACCAAGTTTACATCATCATTCACCTGGAATCTTATCATCCCCTTGAAAAGTTAATTTTATTCATACAGAATAATGTCTCAGACCCAGCTTTTGCCAGTTTCCTCCCCAACAACAAGACTACGTCTGCAGAACGAAAAGCCATTAGAAACATAATCATATTGCCAGCGGACATAGGCTCCACCACAGTAATGCTTAACAGACAAGATTACATACGTGAAGAAGAAAATCAGCTGAAGGATTCATCCACTTACCGACTCCTTCCAGAAGAGCCTACAGCCTAATTTTGTGACCACATCAAACATCTTCTAGCATCTCATGGCCCCCCTTCCAGAGTCATTATCACACATCTATCCAAGTTCCAACCCCATAAAAACTCGCCACACCTGTTCTACACTTGCTCTCAAAAATCCAAAAACAACAGCCACCTCAAGGTGGGGATGCCCTATTGTATTGGGATGTGGCAGACCTACAGAAAGGACATGGTCACTTGTGGCTCAACCTTCAGTATAGATGCTACCATCATACATCAAGGCCACCAGCCACTTCTTAGATCACCTGAGAAATTTGGATATCATCCCTCAAGATGCCTACCTGGAAACTACAGATGACAGTTCATTTTACACTAATATTTTCCACTCATTAGGACTGTCTGCAATATAATGGTGACTCTAACATTAAAAAAAAAATTCTGATTCCAAAACAAGCGCTAAATCCAAATAAAGGGTACAGTCTTGGGCATCTGCATTGTTCCTTCTTATGCCAATGTGTTTGTGGGTAAACTGGAGCAAAACTTTCTGAGCCATCAGCCAATTCAGCTTGATATGTTTTATAGATCACATCTTAATGATCTAGGATTCAACTGAGGACCAGCTCATCCACTTTCTCAACAGCCTTGACTCGCAAAGCCTGCTTAGGTTCACCTGGACCTACTCAAAATCACACGCCATATTTCTGGATGTGGAACTAGCCCTTCAAAATGGCTATTTACATTAAACCCACCAACCACCTAAATACATACATTTACACAGTTACCATCCATTCCATGCCAAGAAATCTCTGGCCATACAGTTTTGCCGCTAGAGCTAAACGCATCTGCTCCACTCAAACTGACTTAGCAGTGTTATATATAACCCAAATCATTCCTTGAAAGAGGCTACCCCAGATCCCTTGTTTACAAGTAAATTCAACATGCCACTTCATCCACAGATCCTCAAAAATCAATAACTCAGATATCTCACTGGTTGTCCCTTACCACAAGAGCAAAGACAAACCCAGAAGCATTCCCAACTGCAGACACAAAATTCTGGCATTATCACCATTCACCTTAAATTTTTTTCTATGCACCATCCAGACTGGTCTTCAAATGACCACTCAACCTTCGAAATAAACTGATGTGTCTCAAATTGCTACCCAATGCCACAGTCAGTAATATCACCACCCCTATGGCATCTCATCTGTGCAATAGCCCAGATTGTAGCTCTTGTGATATACAACAATCTTCCACCTCCTTCAACAGTAGACTCACCACTCAAACTTAGCCTATCCAGGGAAGCCACACAACTGTACAACAGAAAATATCATTTACCAGTCACAGTGCATTCATTACAATGCAGAGCACATTGGCCTTACTACCAAAACTCCGTCAGAGAATGAAAGATCACAAAATGGACACCGAACAAGCCATAGTTGCGGTAAATGTAAATTTACAGGAGAAGCCAATTGCAGCATCTCACAACCAGAATGGTGAAGGCCCTGCCACCTTTTAATAATAGTGCAGAACTGCGATTCTTGGATCTGACTTACCAATACATAACCAAAACCAGACAGACACCTAGCTTTAACATAATACATATACAGTACACTCCTGCTTAATCGTGCTTCACTTAACCAGATTTTGGCTTATCCGTGTGGCGGACAGGCAACGATGTAAAGTGTGTCGTTTAAAAAGCTGCGGTAAGTCTATCGCTGTGCCACGTGAGGTGATGTTTATCTCTTTAAACTGTCGGCCTATCACAGAGACCTGCGTGAAACGTCCATTTCCGTTCATTAACGCGTATCGGACTCCGATTCATCTCAGGCCGTGTCCGAAATGGCATATTTTGTTGACAAAATGATCACATGACCTGATTTTGTATACAAAAATGGTGACATTTTTGGTCATTTGTTTTGTATTTTCTATCTAGCAGTGTTAGCAAAAATATGAAAGGAACACATGCGCAAATGTTTTATAAAAACAAATAATTGTTCATAAAATACACTAGGCACGTTTTAATAAGCAGGCAACTGTTGTGCTTTGTGGTATATATTTTGCAACAAATTTTTTGAAGTCACTATTGCATAACTTATTATTTTCTAATTGATTAACATATGCGCAGCATTCCAGTAATGATTGTAGAAATATTACGTCTGTTTTAAGCATTAAATTTAGATAATTAGATAAAATTATTTTCCACTGTTAATGTAAAAATGTGTTACTGCGAGTGCTAAACAAGTGACTGTCGACAACACTTCCGAAGTGAAACTTACGAAATGACAGATTACAAAATAACGAATTTGCTATTTCGGTTTTGGACACTGCCTCAGTAATCACCCACCCCCTGCCCCCAAAACCACCGGCCCAGGTCATTGTTCACTCGCTTTTGCAACGTCGATAAAGCATAAAAGGGCAGCTTAAACTATCGTGGAAAAGTTATAAACAAAAACATCAATTCCGGAGCCAAACAAAAGAAAATAGAAGCCTTTTTCAAGACACGCATAGTTTAACTTTTCTTACATTTTTTCATATCAAGTGTGTAAATGTTAACAAAAAACTAGTTATTTCAGAGATTTTAAACTTTTGTGTTTGTTTACAAGATGGTAAAAATTTAGTAAGTTTTTGTATTGTAAGGGTAATTTTTTTAATGTGGATTGTACTGTATTGTTTAAATGCCAGGTTGCCTCATTTAAAGTCCTGTTATAGTCTAGTCTTTATTGCATTGCATTCTAAACTGTCAACTAACTCTGCCATCTAAAGGACGGGTCTGAGTGACACACTTTGAGAAAGCGACACACACACAACTACGGACTGCTGTTTGCTTTGAAATGTATAACAGGTACTGTGTTTTATCATGATTTTTGGAGCCAATCTCACTGTTCCATTAATATTAAAAATGTGTAAATTTGATTATCCGGGATTTTTAATACAAATTCGCTTGTTCGTGTTTTCTCTGGCCCCGACTAACACGGTTAATCAGGAGTTTAATGTAATCTCTCCACCATGTTTCAAATTTCCCGACTCACCCTAGTTCGCCTCCTGGCTGCTAGGCTCACTGTTTGCCAACCTTTGCTCAACAGACTGCAGTGTACCACTACTCGCCTCCTGAAAAAGGCGGCCTAGCCAGCAAAACGTTGCAACCGTACATCTGCATGAAAAATGTATTCACCTGACATATGTATCCACAAGTAGTCTCGTCAGTATTTGCATTTTTTGTATACTCTTTAAAATTTAATTATATGAGTTGAAATGTGCCTCTTATTTAGTCCAATAAATTTTTTTGTTAGTAAAAATCTTCCTTGAACAGCTTGTCTTTTCCTCAGTAGTTAATAACAGCCAGGAAATGTTTTATGTTGTATATGCAGACCTCCTCCACTAGATTAAAAAGTTCAATGCTATACATTTTCTTCCGAGTTTGATGCAGTGGTGGAGCTAGGTTTATGTCAACATAGGGCTGATACCTACATTTTGACAGAGACCCTCCTTTAATATAAGAAAATCCAGTGCAAACCCAGACAGTACTTGGCCAGGAGAAGTTGAATCAGCAACGTAAACAAAACAGCCAGGGCTGCTCTTAAAAATGGATACTCCAGTCTGCTTCATCATCATCATTTGTGTTCTGCCCAAAGGCAGGTTTTCACGTGGTATCTCTCCATGCTCTCCTGTCTTCTGCCAACCTCTTCAGGTTCATATACTTTCCGCCTCCCTTGATGTCATCTATCAACTTGTATCTTCTCCTTCCTTTCAATCTTTTTCCACAAACTATTCCTTCCATAGCGTCTGTCAGCAAGCACTCCAGTCTCAACAAGTGTCCCATCCAGTTCTTCTTCCTTTCTCTTATGACTTTCAGCAGTTTTCTCATCTCATCAACTCTTTCCAGCACTTCTTCACTACTCACTCTTTCCACCCAGCTTATCCTCTCCATTCTCATCCACATCTCAAACGCTTCTAGACTTTTTTCGTCCTCACATCTCAGTGTCCACGTCTCTGCCCCATAGAGTGCTACACTCCATACTAAACACCAAGTCTTTTCCTCAGTGATTTATCTAGTTTTCCGCATAGCAATCTACTCTTCCTATTGAACGCTTCCTTCGCTACTGCAATAAGCGTCTTCACCTCCTGGTGACATTTCAAGTCCTCAGTTATCGTACTTCCTAGATATTTGAATGCTCTTACTTGGCTGATATTAATTTGTCCTATCTTAATATTTGCCGGTTTCCTTCCTTTACTGAATACCATACTCTTTGTTTTTGATGTATTGATTCTCATTCCATACTCCACAAGTTTCATTCAGATTTTTTAGCATTTTAGCAATAGTTTTTCACTTCCTAGTCTGCTTGACTACCACAAATTCATGGAACCTTTCTAGACACTAGATATATATATATATATATGTATATATATATGTATATATATATATATATATATATATATATATACATATATATATATATATATATATATATGTATATATATATATATATATATATATCTAGTGTCTAGAAAGGTTCCATGAATTTGTGGTAGTCAAGCAGACTAGGAAGTGAAAAACTATTGCTAAAATGCTAAAAAATCTGAATGAAACTTGTGGAGTATGGAATGAGAATCAATACATCAAAAACAAAGAGTATGGTATTCAGTATAAAATTCAGTATTCAGTATGGTGTGTATATATATATATATATATATATATATATATATATATATATATATATATATATATATATATATATATATATATATATATATATATATATATATATATATATATATATATATATATATATAAAGAAGACTTGAATAAACTCAGGACTAGGGATAGGAACCTCAATGCTTTTTAGTATCACATGAGAATATCCAAAAGTATTAAATTTTAACACACATTTTCTTGTGCCATAATTATGGTACGAAGGAACCATAATGTTTGGAATCTATACGATACTTTTGAAAAGCGTACCATAATTTAATCATTAAATACACATTTTGTCATGCAGTAATTATGGCATGTGCAAATCATAATTCTTGGAATACATACCATACTTTTGAAAAGAGTAGCATAATTTAATCTGCATCCTTCGGGCATTCCAACGCACCCATAAAATTTGACCAAGGTCCAATGGTTCGCAAGATATTAACAGCAACTTTTAAATGTGTACCATAATTATCTTGGCTGGCAGAGAGCATTCCAGAGCTTCCCACAAGCATTCCAGAAAACCTTCGCAGGCTGAGTTTCCAGTGTAATGTAGGTTTTTTTAAATATATATACAGTTTCAGTGTGTGTCAACGACACTAGTAAAAGGAGCAATTTTCTTGACCAAGTTGTTTTGTGTTCATGACAATTTTAATTCAGTATCGAGTATTGTGAGAATACTAGTATTGAGAATATGTAGCAATGACACATCCCTACTCAGGACCACTGTTAACTTTCAATGTGAGATGCACACTTCCAGACCACTAATGCAAGACCCTTTCTCGAAGCTGTTCAAACTAGTTTTCAAATATAAAATAACCTTTGCAACAAACTAAACTGATTCTACGTACCAGTTATGAGGAGGATCTCACCCTTGCAGTTCTCTACGCTGCTTCTCCTACACCAGTTCACCACGACATTTAGGCAGCTTCAACACCTCTCGCCATAACACTGTTACACAATATCTACCACACACACGCCTTTTATTCTCCATTCTTCAAATTTCCCACCACATCCTAAGTTTGCTCTTCAACCAGTATGTTCACTAACGAGACATCACCCATTCAAATGAGGTGTGCTGAGAACTAATTGCTGCTTGATGAAGTGAAACTCTCTACAACACTGTATCCATTCCTGAAAATACGCCTTACAATTACAGAGGTAGGGTCTTCCCCTCACCACATATCTTCCTGCCCTGTATAAAAGTACCAAACTGCAAGCAATTGGGCAAGTGTCTTATTCAGTTGAAAATTATTGTTGGTTGTCTAATTATCTCTTTCCTGCTAATATGCCATTACTTATGTAAAACAGTTACTTACCATACACAGGCATGAGGTTAACATGCCCCAATGTGTCTGTTGCGAGAGTTATGTTGTGTGGCATCACATCAGACCTGCAAGTGAAATACACAATTAAATGCTAGCAGTGCAGTTGCACTATGGTTAGAAGTATGTAAATATATCATTTTTTAATGCATCTTGTAGCATTTATAGCATATTTAATGACAAACAGTACCAAATTATATCAGTTGTTTCCCCCCATAATTTTCAGTTGGATGATATATTTCCACTAAGACATTTGCATTCAATAATATTTGCTTAGTGTAATAATTAATGTTGATGCATTGCACTGGATGTGTATTTTATTAGTGTGCAAGGCATTTCAGAAACTTAATTCAGAATTCACTGGTACTGCTTCACAATTAGAAAAACATACACAAGTAAAAGGAAATGTGGCTTCCAGTAAGTGTAGAGTATTTATGCAAGATGTCTTTTTCAACAATGAATAATTGACTTCAACTCATCAGTGCACAAGCTTTCGCCACTGTATTCCACAGAGTTCAATTCTTGACACGCATCACGAGATGTCAGAAATTGTACTGTCTACCCAAGGCTAATAACAGAAGCTCGAGCCTTAAGATTATACTGTTCACCGGCCGAGCCATTGAAGCTATGCATCTGTATCATCAAGTACCTGAGCATGCCGCCAGATGGCCCTACTAGTACGATCACAGACATAAACCTGGATCCAGCCCTGGTTACTGACATTACACACCAAGAGGATCTATGCCTCGCCTACCCCCTCTCCAACTCCAACCAGAGTATAAATAGTGGGCTGCACCTCCTGTAACGCCAGCCTGTTCTGTTCCTTCACCACACTGCCTGGTGCCGACAGAACCATGGACTCTTCTGCTGGTCTCCACATAGCTCTTTGTGCCGAAGACTATTCCTCTATCTACATCTTCGCCGCATTCCTGGTGGCGAAGACTCCAACTGTTCTAACCATCACTTCCAGCCAACGTCTACGTCATCAAACACTAGACACTGCCGGCCCCTTCACGGTAACATAGTAGAGTAGTCCAGTTCAAGTTAGAACAAACGAAACTGGAACCATTGAAACCCACTTGAATTGAAAGTCCATATCCAACAAGTATTTTCTGTGGTCCCGACCAAATTCCTATGTTATTAATGCTTTACAAAAAAATCAATTTTTGCCGAACTCAAAATTTAATTTAATCCGCATCAATCAAACAAAAATTTCTGTAGCATCGTCGAAAATTACATGCTCCGATCATTACACAATGAAGTATTAAGTCAACTGTACTTCCCTAGGAATACAAAGTCGATATACAGTACAATATGTCAATATGTACAAGTAATACTAATAGAAATCACAAAAAAAAAATCCCACACACATTGCTTTGTTTACCTCTCGCTGCCCTGCACTTAGTCCCATTTAAGTAATTTATCACTTCCAAAATAACCTGTTGAGTCGTGATGCCACACTTAACTCGTACCTTGTAACAAGAAATAATAACAACAGACGTCTCGCATTATACACGTATATTTAGAGACCTCTAAATAAAACATATGTATAACAAATATGTACTGTAGAATTTTATTAGATTATCAACAAACAATTTCAATGTTTTTGGTGGCAGCCATGTTGGTAATGACGAGCAAGAAGCAGCAGTGCCATATTTCTGAGATATTGCTTTGCGATACGACGTCAACACTCGCAAATTTTTTACTTGAATATTTTTTCATAAAAATTATGAATGCATTATATATAAATATGTAACACTAATAAATATTCCTGGAACGTTAGAAAAAGGCAATGCAAAATTAAGGAAACCCTATTCACTGCACTTTATCAATAACAATATTGAATTCGTACATGAGAAAAATAATTTTGCTGCTGTACAAGGGAGTTATTTTACATAGTTCGCACAGCCATCGCGGTGCCACAAGTACCCAATGAGAGATGCTATTTTGTATCACGTGTTGCCGTGGTTTTGCTTTCTCAAGTCGCGTTACTATCTGTAGAATAGTAATTGCGTGACCAAAGACACTTTGTCGTCGTGATGTACCTCCCGCAGCCACAGGGTGTCATGTGCGAAGACTGTTTTTCTGGTGCCCAATGTGGGGCATTCTGCCTTAAATAAGACTATTAATTAAGCAGAACCAGGCCAGCATGACCCTGAACTAGCAGACAGCCAGGAGCCAAACCGCCTATCAAACAGACTTCGGGGAGTCTGTAAACACCTCGTGGAGCTCAACAATCTCGCAACAATGTAAGACATGGACATGGCTGAGCATGAGTCAGCCAAACACGTAACTGGCAAAACTGAACACGACCTCTGTTCCAAGTCCAGCTGCCCTGGCACGGGAACACACCGCTTTGAATGCGCCCAGTGCCAACAATGGTTTCACTACGTCTTCCTTGGCTGGGTGGACGAAGCCAGATACAAAGACGGTCTCGAATACCGATGCAATCAGTGTCGAACACAACAAACTGCCCTATGTAACTGGTTCACCTGCACGGGACGTGGTACCTACATAGTGCGCTGCATAGTATGTGGGGAGTTGTACCACCACGGATGTATAGGATGGCCAGATGAACGAATCACCAAACCAGGAATGGTTTACCAGTGTGAAATATGCCGGCGCACTGCCGACTATAGACCACGTAACCCTAGACCAGTCTCCCACACAAACACCGCAATGTGCACAGGAGAGCCTCAATTACCTGAATTTGCGGGGAGCCCACATGATGACCCGCTGGTGTTTATGGCTGAATGCGAGGAGGAGTTTTGTGCCCACAAAATTCCTGAGGCAATGGGTCACAAGATCACAAGCAAAACTCAAGAGCAAAGCCCTCAAATGGTGGCAGAAGTAAGGCAAAATAATTTCAGAGTGAAACCAACTGAGTAGCTGTCTCGCCACACAATTTACCGGTGAGGAGGTATTAGCATGCCTCACAATGGAATTTTATAGCTGGACCCAAACGTCAGACGAAGAGGCGGAAATATTCATCCGCCGCAAGGTGCAGTTATACCGGCGAATATTTCTGGCCGGAGACAAAGAAAGATGCGTACAGCACGTAACTCATATATTGTTACCTAAGTCGAGAAACCTCTTATTAATTCCGAAGCCACTTATGGTGGATAAACTAGTGGAACGAGGACTGGAAATGGAGTGCAACTTCAAGATGCAAGCAATCCTGGACCGCCCAAGAATAACCAAGCCTGTTGAATCAGACAAGCCATCTGAACGAAGAACAAAGACACCTCTTCCCGCACCAAGCCTTCCAAAATGCTGGTACTGCCCTGCATTCCACTTTAATAAGGATTGCCGCAGCAGAAAATGAAACTGGGCAGAGCGGAGGACTGGAAGGGAATGCAACCAGTGCGCGAGGTATTACCCAGCAAACAGCTGAAAATAAAACCACCCCACAAGCGGGAAACGCCATGGCCGGCAGGAGAAACGGGCTGACCCAACAAGACCAGAAGGGCCTATCATCCAGCTCCTAGACGAGGAAGCTAAAGCACCAGAAGAACCACACATCAAAGTCAACATTGATGGGAAAAGAGTTCTCTCTCTACTCAACTCAGCCGTAACCGGCTTTCGTACAAAGCGACATTTTGACCGAAGAACAGAGGGCAACACTGCGCCCGCAGACCGTCAGGATGGCCAAGCCAGACTGCACACTCCAAGTTGACAGACGAACCATTTTCATTGTTGAACTTCACAAATACAGCGAACCTGTGGAATTTGTCGTCTCGCCAGAAATCTATGAGGCCGTAATACTGCGACACCCCTGACTCTGCCAGCAACAATGTGTTGTGGATCATGGGCAATGTAAGGTATACCTGGGAGACAAAAACCTCATCACCATCAACTGGGAACTCTGCCCCGATGCTGAAGTTGCACCAACTCTCAAATAAGAGGACATCAACCACGAACTCAACAAAGAACAATTCCAACAATTGAAGAAAGTTCTCGATGAACAGGCCAACGCTTTTCGAATTTGAAGGGACTCTTTGACAAACAAGAACCATACAGCAAGAAATATGTCTGAACACAACCATAATAGTCTACAACCGACCATACAGGATGTCCGCCACACGTCATAGTCTCATAATGGTGCAACTAGAGGAGATGAAATAACACGGAACCATCGAGCATTCCAATTCACCCTACAACTCGCACATGGTACTGGTTCCTAAAAAGAATGGACAACTGTGATTCTCCGTTAACTACTATGTGGCTTTGAAATGCCATCTCACGGCCAACAGCTCAGTCATGCGTTGGGGTTATGAGTGTACATCTTTACCATTGGGTGAACAGTACAATTTCTTGGCGTCTATAATAGCCCCCGCAACTAGTAGCGTATCCTGTAGGCTGTCTGGAATCTTGTATTGTTATTCCAACTCCGTCGGGTGCGGCAGGGAAGTTCACACTGATGAGGTGAAGTCGTGCTAGTAGGTTGAAAAAGATGTTGACCATCAATTGTTAACGTATAAGTTAAAGTAAATATTTTTAACAATCAACCTCAATTATTAATGCCAAGTATGTTGCTTACACAGTACATATCATCTTGGCTAACATTCTGAACAACTTTTAGAAATTCCAATTAAGCCAAGTTCTTTTTGCAACAGACATATGGACAGAGGGAATACTTAGTGTTACCTGTCTACAAATAAAACAGATGGCCCCCAGACTCTATTCTCGATAAGTCCTTCCATGTATTGTGGATCATCAGTTGGAATATCTAGCGAGTCTACCACATGAAGGTCATCCTGCATAATGGAAAACTAAATTAATAAATACATCCTGGAGTATAAAAAAAAAAAAAAAAAAACAACAGATATATTTTGTTGTATATACCACGTGCACAACTAACCCTTTTATACTAGAGTAAAAATGTCTAATGCAAGTTTTATACTGTACAGTTATACAAATAAAAAGACATATTATGACCACTTCCTTGATTAAAGCAGGACACAAACTACTGTGTACAAAGTCAGTGCGCAATAATTTTCAGACACGTCAGAAAATGGGCTCAAGTGGCAGTGCAGATGCACAATTGCAAAAAACAAATGTGTCACCTGACAAACTACATATATGTGTGTATCTACGAATACCAAAACAGTATTTGTGCTTGTATATCCTTCAATTTTAAAATGCTATTAATAGCCAAGCAACCTAATTTCCTCCCATTTTGTTTGTGTGAATGGAAGATTTAAGAAGTTTCTCAAAGGGACTGAAAAATGTAAGCTTATTAACCACAAAAATTATTTTTAAGACAGTCAAATTATTTAGGTAATTATAGACCAGGTTCAAAATTATGTACCCTTATTAAGCAGGAAAACTTGTTAGTTAAAAGGGGACTTCTTAAAAAAGTTTGACTCTAAATAAACCTAAGCCTGATACAACACGAACAAGACATACCTGAGCCAGTTTGACAGATAGTGCGGACAACAGTCCCAGGATGCGAGTGTGGAAGGGCAGCATGTAGAAGTGCGGAGTGGGGCTGCGCGGGCCGTGGGCGATCCCTCCCCCTCGCCAGAGTGGCGACCGAATACTGCCATGCCTCGCGCGGCCCAGCCCCTTCTGCGGCCATGGCTTCCTCCCACCGCCACGCACCTCCGCTCGGGTCTTCGAGTGAGCAAAACTCTGCAAGACAACAACAACAACAACTTCACATATTATCTTAGCACTGCGATATAGCAGATTACCGTATTTCTGCATGTATAGGGATGCACATTTTAATTTTAAAAATTACTACAAAAAGTGGGGTGCGGCTTATATACAAGATATTGGTATAAAATTTTTCCTAAAACAAGTTTTGACTCTTAAAGGAAAGAATGGAAGGGAAACAATTTAATGGGGTGCGAGGGGACTCTTGCAGTCATTTGTTCACTCGCGTTCATAAACAAAATAACCACCATCCCGCACATGTAAAATGTAAATATAATGGAGCTCGGCCATAGATGTCGTACATGAGAAAATAACTTCTCTGCAGTACAAGAGAAAGATATCTTACGTAGTTTGCATGCCTACTGCGGTTCTACAAGTGCACATTGATAAGATGCCATATTGTGTAACACATTGCCATGGTTTTGCTTTCTCAAGTCACATTACCATCTGTGGAATAGTAAACCCGTATATTCGTAAACATTGCAACATAACACAAATTTTTCTGTCACAAATATTTTGTACGGGAGAAGTTAAGTCGGAATTTATTATGTTTGTATGGAATCGTGACTTCACAATATTTACAGGAATACAAAAATTCAGTGCGTCCTATATTTGAAATATTAATTATCCCTAATTTTTCATCAAAAACTTCTGCATATACACGCACACAGCCTATACACGCCAAAATACAGTAATTTATCACAGCTGTGTACGACTAGCAAGTTTTAATAATTGTACAGTAAACTCTTGATTATATGATCTTTCATTGTTCCCAGGGAAAATGTTGGTATTTTGAAGGGGTCGTTGCAGCAGCACCCGGTTAGAGCAATTCACAAGAGACACAAGAAATGTCAGCCTTTTATATGGGAGAACTTTATAAGAAGGTAATTATGTATTGAAAAACATATTCGTTGATGAAGGGAAGGCAATTTATTTTATAACAGGGGACGCTATAACAACTGTATTAGAAATACCTTTATATTCATTTTTTCTCATGGTTCCCCAAAAAACAGGTTGTTATTTTGTGAGGGTCGTTATTCCAGGGGTCTTAAAAACAATAATTTAGCTTGGAAATACATGAATGAATTTGAGTACAATTCGGTGCTTCTAAAGTGTATCCCTCTCTATACTAATAACACATTAACAATATTTTTAACACTTTGTCCACGTTTTCCCAAGCCAAATTTCTACAGGACGTTTTCGTAAAACTTATAATGCCCTGAAAACTGTGGTTAAATTAAGATTTGTGAACTACGAAAAAACACAAACGCTTTTTGATTTACACCTTCGCGTTCTTTTGTAGCATGGTTCTTCCATTTAAAGGACATTGTGTTTTTCTTAAAGCGATCTTGTGAAAGGTAACTAAGGCATACCTACAATCATTTTTTAACATGTACAATCCTATCCTTTCGCTAGGATAGTCTAGTACTAGGCAATGCTCAAACACTGAATATACTACTCGTAATAAGATAAAACACCAAATAAATGAACCAGCAGAAACGTGGGGAACAAAGGCAGTAGAATGTAACAGTTAGTCAGTACCAATCCACACACACTTTTTTGGAAAGCATGTGAAAAAAACATGTCTTAATACAAGTTATATTTGGTAAAAATGTAATGACTAATAGTAACAGGAGAAAAAAAAAAGGGGGGGGGGATCTTCGGAATTAGTAAATACTGATAAAAAAGTTGTCAAGACATATCTTGCAATCATTTTTAAAAATCTTATATACACAAATAAAGGTACACAGAAAAATACATGCAGAACAACCAATATGTAGTTGTAAAGAAGGGCGGAGGCTTCTAAATAGAAAAATCTTGAAAATAATAGTTACGTATTTAAAATTATTCACGGACACCTGAAACTTAACACTGGTCCATGTATTTGGCACAATGACTACTGGAGGAAAATTCAGAGACATGGGGAAAGTTTGATTTTAAAAACTGCCATACGCATAGTACCTCCCAAACATATTATTTCTGTATTCAGCACACAGTACAGGTTTTAAACAGGAGCATGTTTGTGCCAGACTAACTACAATACTATAGAATATTAACACAAAGAACACAAGCAGAGAAGAAATTTAATACAGATTACTGAAAACTACTTTACACTGAACATGTAAAATATTTATTTATTTGAAATCACCTGCATGAGCCAAGTCTCCTATAAAAGAGGCTGTACAAAAATTACTTATGGCGACCAAATAAGTTATACAAATTATAACATACTTTACATAATATAATTATTAAGAATAACTTATAAATAGGCAATTTAAAACTCAAAAGTGGGAAATGTACCTACTGACATAATTAGAAAACAAAAGCATTAAACACTTAGTACAAAGACCAATAAATACGACACCAATTGCATTATGAATTACGTTAGGAATAATACTAGTAGGTAAGTGGAGAACATATTAGCATTGACAAACTAGAGAAAATTACATGAGCAACATTTAAGGATGCAATATTACATTGACACAGAAATACATACATACACAGGTAGATGTTATGTCAATATTTAATGACAATAGGAACTTTACATACAAACACAAAGTAAAAGCTGGTAAATAAGGCATGAGCTGGTGCAAACTTGAATTCACTGAAAGTAGGAACTAATGTATACATAGCCTATGTACATATTGATGCCATCGGGTGAGACACAAGATGAACTGTGACACAACTTGCTTACGGTAGGTGGATGCCAGCGGTGCTTCCCAAACACAGCACTGTGAGACTCAGGGTTTTCAGGGATGCTGTGGGTTGTGTGTGTCCATCTCACCCGAGCATACTTACAAAACACGTTGCAGTACTAAACATTTTAACACCGAAAAAGGCGAGAGGTTGCTGTCGCTACAAGGAAATACTTTATGCACTGTTAAGATTGCTTTTATTTTGCCATTCGTACAGAATCGTACCAGGAATGAATTTTATGGTTGAAAACTATGGACGTGTCTAGCTTACTCCGTCAGGTGCTCCCCCAGCCTGCAATTAATCTAGCGCACTCCTGGATGGATGACTTGTCCGTGGTGTTGGAGAACACAGTCTCCACAAGGAAAGAGGTCTACAGCCGCTAGGATGGACTGTAGATTTTTCCTAAAGACAGGACATGGAGAATTACAAATGAATATGAACATGCGTGATTATTGTATGTCACTAATGTGGACTCGTCGGGACACGTCTCCTCAGCACGTGGTGAGTGTGGTGACAGTCTTTACACATAGCCGGCTAGGCCAAAATAATATCACCGTACAAACTACACAAATACATATGATACAACATGGGACAAGAGATGAATGGTCACAATAAACACTAAGATGCGTGAAAGTATATTTAGGTGGCGCAGATGGCCTTGGATACAATGAGTGGTGGACCACGTGGTCCAGGTGGAACTGCAGTAGTTTTCATAAAACTCGGCAAATTGGAATCTGACAAAGGGGTAGCGGTATTGGGAAAATGATTCTATTAAATATTTAAGAATTTAGAATTTCTAGAGCCTGATGGCGGGAAAATCAAACATGGAAAAGACTGCATGGTTATACACATAAAGCATCAATCACATGAAAATTTACGGAACCCTAGATAAAATGATACATAGAACACTGAATTTAATTATGGCGCACATGATATTACACAAATAAACCCTCAAAGCACCTGGATAGCGCAGATATTGACTTGGCGGCTGTTAACGTGTTCGCAGATGACGGGGCCGCAAAACAATTTTCCATGAAAGAAACCCTAAAATACATACATAGAAATAAAGCCCTTAATATTGCACAGCAATTAAACAGAAATTACATTGAAACGCCTCTTAAATAGGCGGAAGGCGCCTGATTTCAAAGTTGTGCAGTCTGCGTGGCCTATCCGACATCTTTCCTCCATTCTCCTCGTTCAAGTTAGGACGCTGACTAACAGAGAGCAGCGTTAAGCCCATGACGGCGCTCACCAATTACATGACACGTGGGCATGCACGTACACAAAGAGGTTCCAATTTGAACTTTCTCATAACAGAATATTAATTTGCAGTGTCTTTTGTTTTCCTTTCAGGGTCAAAATGTTTTAAGTGTTTAAAAACGTATGTTTAATGATTGCACAATGTTTGGCTATGAATTCAAAATGTGCGCTGCACGAAGATCAAGAATAGTATCATTCCGGTGTGAACACACTCATAAAAGGACATTTAAAGAATACAGAAAATTAATATGAAAAATCTAAAATGTAAAATCAATATTTAAATTATTTTTGTGCCATTTATTTTCAAATATAATAGTTTTACTTGGCATGCATAGCACTTCCACTTATGTGAACCCCGTAGGCAGCCATGGTAGGTCCGTGAGATGCTTGCCTCAGCGCAGTTGTTATAGGAGGTCTGGCGAGGTAAGACACTGTCACGTACACACTTCAAACTTTTTGCACTGATGTAGATTACCATAGTTCATTCTTCGTATACCGGTTAACTTTTGCTTGCGTACGTTTTGCCAGATATTTACCTCAGCCCTATGCTTCCGCTTAAACTAATAATTTGTGCAATGTGGCTTTTTGAAATGTAAACAAGGCGAACGGAGGAAAGATGTCGGAGAGGCCACGCAACTTGAATCAGGCGTCATCCACCTATGTTAAAGGCGTTTCACTGTAATTTCTGTATTATTGCTGCGTGCAATTTTTAGAGCTTTAATTCTATCTATGTATTTGAGGGTATTTTTCATGTTTGATTGTTTTACGGCCACATCACTTGTGATCACGTCGTTAATAGCCGCCAAGTCAATACATATGCCATCCATACGCTTTGAGAGCTTATTTGTGTAACAACATTTTATTTCAGGGTTTTATGTATATTTCATTCAGGGTTCCATGTTTAACCGGGCGGTCATTTCAATGTCTGATTTTCTTGCCATCCGGCATGTTCCAAGTCCAAAACAAATTCAATATGCAAAAGAATAATTTTCTCAACAGAAATAATAATTTGTTTGACCAGAATTTGCCATTTTTGCAGAGAAATACTGAAATTTCACCTGCACCACGTGCTTTGCTGCAACCCTTATCCTGCGGAATCCGCGCCATATAATATTGCTTTCTCATGCGCACATGTTTATTGTGACCATTCATGTCGTGCCCCATCTTGTTCCATTTTTATTTGTATCATTCTTTTAATTTGTAAGGTGACATTATTTCCGTCCTAGCAGGCTGTGTGTATAGGCCGCCACCACACTAACCACATGCTGGAAGACGTGCCCCCGACGAATTTGCGCTAGCGATGCTAAATAATCACACGTGTTCGCCCATTCATTTCACTATTATCTGCGCCCTGTCTTCAGGAGAAATCGTCAGTCCACTCTAGCGGCTGTCGGCCTCTTTCCTCGTGAAGATTGTGTTTTTTAATACCACAGAGAAGTCATCCATCTAGGAGTGCGCTAGATTAATTGCAGGCTGGGGGAGCACCCAAACGGAGTTACCTAGACACGCTCAAGTGTAATTCATAAACTTAAACTCCTGGCACATCTTTTGTATGAGTGGTAATAATAAAAGCAAGTAGAACGTGCATCAAGTGTTTCTTTGTAGTAACAGCCACCTCTTGCCATTGCTTACAGTGATAAAAGTTTAATAATGATGTTTAGTAATGCAAAGAGTTTCATAAGTACGCTCGGGTGAGACGGACACACATAACTCACTATATCCCTGAGAACCCTGAGTCTCAACAGTGCGGTGATTGAGAAACACCGCTGGCGCCCAACAGCAGTAAGTTTTTGTATCACCGTTCGTCTCGTGTCTCACCCGATGATGTCAACTGGCGTTCCCAAGTGGGGTCAGTGTATTCATCTGCATCGAATCATCCACGTCAACCATGAGAAAAAGGTGGGCACCTCATCTGATCATCCGCGAGAAGGCCCCAAGACTTCCACGCTGGCACCCGCGAACACGAGCTATCTGGTCATGCCAATCGACAGATGCGTGCATTGTGAAAGGGTAAGTGAGATAAATCTGTTTGATGAGAACTTGTGGAACCAATGCCAATACATGTCCAACACTGTATCCACACCATCAGAACCACGCCTGTGTGCGCACATAGGATTGAAGGAGGTGGGAATGAAGTGGGCGCAGTGCCAGTAGTGCAAATGGGATTTACATTTGCGATCATAGGGCCTGAGAAGTATGTAATCTTCTGTGATGGTGTCGTAAACCGTGTTGAGTGCCATAAGACGAACTGTGCTGAGATCGCGCTATAGACAACACCAGAGGTAAAGCCCATGCCGCCGCCAGTAGTCGTTACGTACATGCCACAGGTCTTGACGGGACCGATAGAAATGTACTTTTGCCAACTTTTGCGGGACATGATTCAGAATACCCTGGTACTTTTCTTGCGGTCTACGAGGATAAAGTCCACCAACATCGCGTACATAGGGATGATTGGACTGAGGTCACTGCCAACAGACTAATGGGAACCACTGCCATGTGGTGGAATTTAGTTTGCGATTACCGAGTCACCTAGGAGGAATTCTGTGAACGCTTGCTGGGTAGGTTCGACACGGATGATGATGCCGTACAAACACAGGCCAGACTCTACCATGAACAACAACGAGAAAGAGAGGGCCTAGAAGAGTTCATACAGAGGAAACTAGGTCTGTATAAGCGCATACATCCGGGACAGGTAACTTGCGGAGTACTTGAAATCATTGTGGCATTGGCGACACCTGATATTAGGCCGTACCTGTGGCAAGCAACACATGTCAGTGTGGAACAGTTCACGATAGAGGCATGCTTCTACTAGAGAAAGGCGCGCCTCTACGAGAGAGATGTGTGCACGCGACAGGGCTACCAATTCCTGGCAAAATCACCACAGGTCAACACCTGCAATGATACCCAATGTAACGAGACTACCACCGCCGTTCACATCAGTAAAAGCAAACCCTGATCAGGGGTCAAACTTTCGCAACAATAACCGCGAGAACTATTACAAAGGCAACAGGTCGGGAAACTGAATAGGAAGGTTGGCAAAACAGCACCTGCACCAATTTCACCGCCAGAAAGTAGGAATCTGCTTAAAGAAGGTTCCAAAGTGTTCCAGGTAAGTAACAGTAATGTACGTGCATTAAGGGTCAATGTTGAACTCGAGGGTAAAAATGTGATTACCGTCACTGACACTGCCGCAAGTCATAATTTTGTACGCGAGGACCTAATCCAGGTGATAACAACAAGAGTTCCGCCACAACGTCTGCAATTCACCACCACTAATCAACAAGGTGAAGCAAAAGTGTAATGCACGTAACGGTATGGATACGTGAGCTCCGTACAAAATGTGATGTTTACATTGTGCCGGACTTGTGCGACGAGATGATTCTGGGATTGCCGTGGCTAATTGACAACCAAGCCGTAATTGAACCGCATCTGACCGTCTGCATGTGGAAACAAATGGAAGGTGGATGCTGTATGCCGTGGGAGCAACGCCGCTGACAACAGCTGCCATGCAGCTTGCTGAGTTCGTGCACGAGGTGCCCGAACAACGTCTGCAACACCTGCTGGACCAGTATGCCAGTGGGTTCTACACTGATGGCAAGCTGCAGTGCATTGACGTCAATGAGCACGCCATCATCACGACGCACGAGGATCCGGTGTACTCCAAGCCACGAGACCCAGGTATTTGCTTGCAGCGTGTCATCAATCAGCAGTTATGTGAAATGCTCAATGATAATGTGAGTGAACCCACGCAAAGTCTCTACAACTCAGGCATTACACTAGCCCTTAAAAAGGACTGTGAATGGAGGTTTTGTGTTGATTTCCATCCACTGAATAAAATAACCATAAACATGCCACCTCCTATAATCAATATAAAGGACACTTTGTCAACACTAGGGCCAGCTACTGTATTACCTCAACTAGATCTCAAATCCGGATTTTGGCAAGTGCCTATCCGCCCCCAGGACAGAAAAAAACAGCTTTCACCACACCAGATGGGCGAAGATTTCAGTTCGCTGCAATTCCGTTTGGCCTAAAATGTGCCCCTGCCACCTTTCAGAATTTAATAGTGAATGTACTAGATGGATACGTAGGAGACTTTTCAATGGCCTATCTTGATGATGTACTTGTACGGTCGAACAGCTGGAAGGAACATCTACACCACCTGAGCATTGTGTTCGAAAGGTTCAAATGCAACAAATTTACTGGAAACTGGACAAGTGTAAGTTGGGTATGAGTAGGATGGAGTTTTTGAAACACTATGTAACAGGGAACGGACACGAACCGGAACAAAAACACGTACAGGTAATTCAAAACAAACCCACACCTAGGTCGCATAAACAAGTTAGAAAATTTTTTGGTTTGATAAATTGTTTAAGGGAGTTCGTCCCAAATTTTTTTGTGGTAACTGCACCATTGACTGAATTGCTATGTGAAAAGCGTAAATTTGCGTAGACCCCTTAAGCCAACCAGGCATATCGCAAAATCAAGCTTGCTTTCTAAAACTGCAAACCACTAGCCAGGTTTAGGCCAGAATTACCTGTTATCGTTCAAACCGATGCGAGCCAGGAAGGCATTGGTTCAGTGTTATATCAAGTGGAAGAACACGGGGGAAAACACATCCTGAATCACCACAGCGCAAAGTTTGGCGATGCAGAATGCAAATATCACGTTAATGAGCAAGAGTGTTTAGCAATTGTGCACGCACTGAGGAAGTACCGGCCGTATCGGTTAGGGAGACAGTTTACATTTAAAACAGATAACCGCTGTCCCATGTGGTTAGAGGGGATGCATAACGGGAAGAGTAAACTAGCCCACTGGACCTTATTACTCCAAGAATTTGATTTCAAGATAGAACACGTGGCGAGGAAAACCAATGAGCTTGCAGAAGCACTGTCCAGAAAGCCCTCTCTGAAGCTAATGGTAACGTACAACGCGGAATGGGAAGAGGCGCTATCACCCTGCCTTACCACCCTGACAGCACGCACACCAACTTTTGTTTTGCAAAGCATTGTCGCCACACCACCCGGTGAACTTGTCTCGTTGAATGTCCGTGGCGTATTAAGGGAGGTCCATGCAGCGCAGGAGAATTCCCCAGATACTGCACAATGCTGGCAACACTGTGCCACACGGTATTCTGAGCATTGGCGAGTAGTAGACTGAGAGATTCAGGTGAAACCTCCGGTAACTGTGCAAGATGGCGATCATATGTATAGAAGGAATCACGTGAACTTGTGTTAATGTACGGGTATGACAGCTTAAAGCATGGGCACCCAGGTACCGAACAGACGTGCAGGAACGTGCAAAAACTCTTTCATTGGCCAGGAATTCATGGGATGTACGTAAATATGTGCAAAGTTGTGTTACGTGCAATACCCGGAAGCCGCTGAGAACAGACGGCGATGCTCCATAACTGAGGCTGCCAACTGAGCCGTTCAAAATCGTAGCACTTGATATCATGGGCCCGTATCCCCACACCACAAGCGGAAAGAGGTTTTTGATTGTTATTACTGATTTGTTTACAAGATGGACCGAAACGTTTCCTGTAGGTAAAGTACGCGCACACACGGTTGCCCAGATAATGCAAACAGAATTTTTTCCGAGACGAGGTTATCTGGAATTTTTTTGACCGAAAACGGCACCCAGTTTGTGGGGAGAAAGTGGATAGAGTACTGCATGAAGTGGGGAGCAGAACACCTTACCACCCCAGCTTATCACCCCCGAGCGAACCCGACCAAGCGCCGGAATCAAGATATCAAAATTCAGTTGAGAATTCGGCTAGGAGACCACACCAGGTAGGCAGATTTAATTCCTGAAGTAATGTTTTGCATCAGAAACTGGGTAAATGCAGCCACTGGAAAAACTCCTGCAGAAATGGTCCAGGGCCTCGGGTCGTGCACACCTGGAGAACCAAGAGAAAACCCCCCCGGTACCACCCGAGGAAGTAGTAATTCATCAACAACAAATTAAAACACAGGCAAGGGAAAATCAGGAAAAGTATGTTAACACATGGATACCGGAGTGCATGGAATCACCACCGGAAGTAAGGCCAGGGATTTTCATATACGTTAGAGAAAACCCACTATCAGCTGGAACGAAAAAGTATTGTGCAGGACTGGCACCTAGATGCACAGGGCCAGTGAGAGTGGTAGAGAAACTGGGAAATTCTACGTTCTTAGTGAAGTTGGGACCAAGACGTGTCACGAAATGCCACAGTGACGACCTGCGTATAGCCTGACCACCTGCAGGGAAGAGAGGCAAGGAGATGCCGTTACGCCCAGTACCTCGGCGAGCGCGCTGTAGAATACCAGGAAGTACACACGGAAATGTAAACAACAAAATTAACACGGGAAAAACCGGCCCAGAAAACGTGAACAACAGTTCTGCCAACATGTCACTTAGGGGTTTCCTACCATCAGAACACTCCAGACCAAACAGAGAGGAAACAGGCAAAGAAAACACACACATACTAGTGGGAGAAGAGAATAGTAGAGCCACACAGTTTCAGGGCTTCCCCGCGGAGGCGAATAACAGTGTAACCAACCAAAGCAGCTTCAAGTGTTTCATGTGCAAAAACAATAAAAGTGGTAACAACAGTGTACACATAAATTGTACCACAACCAGTCCCAGTGATCAAAGTTTTAAGGGGTTTCCCCAGAGCATCAGTCAATACGGTTGTAACCAAAGTGAAAATGTAAACAATAGTGTCACGAGTGTAAATGTCACACCTTTCAGAGGTTTTCATGCATCCCCAGGGGATAGCATAGTAGGGCAAGAGAGTTTCAAAGGGTTTGGGGAGTTTAGTAGGAAAATGAGGGTGACGTCTGCTGTCAACACAACGTACCACTCACATGAGGCGAGGTAGTCACCGCTACGTCCCCACTACATGGTTCCAGCCTACACCCTCACCCCCTACAAACGCCGCAGAGTAAGGAGACTTCTGAGGCCATGCATCCTTTGCCCTCAAAAGGTGGACCCAGTTCGCAGCCGGGCAGGGCCTGCCAGAGTAATATTGAGTTGCTCACACCGTCTTTGTAATTTGTAAGGTGACATTATTTCCGTTATAGCAGGCTGTGTGTATAGGCCGCCACCACACTAACCACATGCTGGAAGACGTGCCCCCGACGAATTTGCGCTAGCGATGCTAAATAATCACACGTGTTCGCCCATTCATTTCACTATTATCTGCGCCCTGTCTTCAGGAGAAATCGTCAGTCCACTCTAGCGGCTGTCGGCCTCTTTCCTCGTGAAGATTTGTTTTTTAATACCACAGAGAAGTCATCCATCTAGGAGTGCGCTAGATTAATTGCAGGCTGGGGGAGCACCCAAACGGAGTTACCTAGACACGCTCGAGTGTAATTCATAAACAAACTCCTGGCACGTCTTTTGTATGAGTGGTAATAATAAAAGCAAGTAGAACGTGCATCAAGTGTTTCTTTGTAGTGACAGCCACCTCTTGCCATTGTTTACAGTGATAAAAGTTTAATAATGATGTTTAGTAATGCAAAGTGTTTCATAAGTACGCTCGGGTGAGACGGACACACATAACTCACTATATCCCTGAGAACCTTGAGTCTCAACAGTGCGGTGACTGAGAAACATTGCTGGCGTCCACCTACAGTGAGTTATTGTGTCACCATTCATCTCGTGTCTCACCCGACGGCATCAAGTTTAAAAAACTACAAGCACGCAAATTATTACGTTAAGCGGAAGCATAATGCTCGGGAATTGTCTGGCAAAATGTACGCAAGGCAAAGGTTATCCGGTACACTAAAAGTGAGCTACCGTAATCTACATCAGTGCAAAAAGTTTGAGGTGCGTACATGACAGCGTCTTACCTCGCCAGCTCTCCTCGACGGACTGCCCAGAGGCAGGGGTCGGGCTGCCTATGGGGTTCACACTAGCAGAAGTGCTATGCAAGCCAAATAAAAACTTTTATATTTCAAAAGAAATGGCACATAAGTAATTTAAATACAGAATTACATTAAACATTTAATTGTGAATTTTCTGTATTCGTTAAATGTCTTATACAGAGGCCTTCCTGCCGGAATAATAACGTTCTTATTCTTCGCGCAGCGCACATTGAGCAATATTTTGGAACATACATTTTTAACACCTAAATCGCTTGGAACCTGAAATAAAACAAAAGGCATTGTTTACACTCCAAATAAATATCCCGTTACGATAAAATTCAGGTTATGGCCTCTTTGCGCACGTGCGTGCCCATGTGTCACGTGAGTGGTGAGTGCCGTCATGGTCTTAACACTGCTGGCTGTTAGCCAGCGTCAATATGTATTTCCATTCATAAATTAATAAATATATATATATATATATATATATATATATATATATATATATATATATATATATATATATATATATATATATAACACACACACTTAATAATACTCATATCCAAATCATTTAACCATAATCAGCACTATAGTTTTCAAATTTTTTAATGAAAATTTTGTTTGACCGCACTTCTTTGTATCCACTAGGCAGGTTATTGTGATATCTGATCAAGGAATTTTTGACTCCATCAACACCAAAATTAGAGGAACCAGAATTCAAACAGTGAAGGAATATTTCTTATCTTGTGCTGTTGTAGCTATGAATATCTCTATTGAATTTTGCGCTGATGTTACTGGGTAAAGTCCATGCTTAAGTTTGTACATAAAAAGGGCAAAGAAGTGTAGCTTTCAGTTTTCTCAGAGGGTGGATAGCAGATATATCATAAATTAATTTTGTTGGGGTAAACGGATGAAAACCACACATGGCTTTTACAGTTCTATTCTGACACATATACAGTGAGGATTTAGACGATGAACCAACTTTAAATTCAAGTACTTTATACTGAAAGTTTTACTGCGCACAGAGCCAAGTACGACTTACGACAAATCTGTAGAGCCGCTGCCAGTTCATGTTGACTTGCAGAATGTCTATCCTGGGGTTGGTTGCGAACACGTCGGGGTGCAGATCTATAAACCCCAACTTCTGCTCCTCAAGCGTGTCCAAGTTCTCCACCCACACTTGACGTGGTGCTTGGTACACAGGCGGGAACTGCAGCTCCCGGCTCGTTACTATCGGGACCTTCCTGACAGGCTCTAGAACACACATTAACTATCCTCAGCCACACATACAATAGGCATTTTTTATATATTGCGCTTAGAATTTTTTTATACTGGATTATAAATCAGAAAATGGTATGACAACATATAGGATACATAAAAATTAATTTTTATCCACATTACTTTTACAGAAGGAACACAGAAGGCACCAATTTTTACATCTCATGTTACTACGCTTTCCTGCATTTTACACCTATATTTCTTTTGATCGAATTTAATATTTTCCAGCATTAATTTCTCTCTTCTTGCACTTTCCTGCAATTTGAAAAAAAATTTCTAAGTCATTGGAAGGGGCTGCAGAGGTGTAGAGGTTATACAACTCACTTCCCACATACGCAAACTTGAGTTTGATTTCCAATGGGGTCGCACTACGATTTTAGCATGTGGGAAACATGCCGGACAATGCCGGGGACCTCCTGTTTCCCTCGCCCATTCATTCCGGCGCTGATCCATACTCACCTCGCTTCATCCTCATCTGCTCTCAATACCTCGATGTTAACGGCCACCCAGATCCCTCTATTCCACCCCTAGTCCATTGAAAAAACTGTAAAATAAGTGTTCCAATGTAGTCCATACTATCTTTCACACAGCGAGACAATAGAATTGCGTGTCAGCAGAGAGACAAACCTCACGGCCGAGGCAGTTGTCCACCCATATAGTCACTGTTACTCTCTGAGCCACTAGCTACATTGTTTTCGCAAATGCTGTTATAATTGTTATGAATCGCTGCTTTACCAAATAACAGAAAAAGAACTCCATTAAAATGAGCACTTTTGAACTCCCTGCTCAAGATCTACTTGTATACAAATTGTGTGTTCCTCCGGCTTATGTAAAATTAACATTGCCATGGGCCTCATCACTTTATTCATGCGTTGGTCAAGTGAAACCGTAAAATTATTAGAGAAGTAAATTTTGTACAAATCTACTCATTTTTACACTTCAACGCATTAAAAAATACAGAAAGCGAGAGAATAGTTAAAGTTATCACAAATGGTCAGCTTAGACTCTTTGTTTGGCGTTAATATATGGAACTACTTTCCCCTCCAGCGTAACCAACTTTACTGGACTCGTGTCACTCATTGCGCCCGTTAAAACATATGCAGGTAGGAGCAGTGACTTTTTTCTAAGGTTGATTTCAAGAGTGCTCACTTTATCGTGAACAACATTTACTAATCACGCTGAACACAAATTCACGTAAAATTGAAGTAAAATAGATAATATCATGATACAACAGTGAGAAGCATCAGTGTGTGTGGAGAACGGAGTGGGGTTGGGAAATTCAGGAAGGGCGTAGAAGAGGAGTTTATGGTCTGGTAGGGGCGAGGTGAGATAGCTCGCCACCGGGCGGTAGCCTAATTGCGTGTGTGATAGTGGTTTTTTTTTTTACATGAAACTCAAAGCTTCGCGGATGTTCGAATGCTCCGTGCTTGTTATCTACATAAAACTGCAGGTGTGATTTGAATCAGTGTTTTGGGGCCTGAATTAAGAAGTTGGAAATAATATTGCACTGTAAAAAGTATAGGTTAACTCACCTTCGAGATTCTTTTCATTGGCACTTTCAATAGCTGCTGGAGCAGAACACAGTCGCCTGCTGATAACGCTACAGTTATACTTTTGGAAGAATAATTTCAGCACCGTGGACGTCATTATCGGACGATCAAGCGTTTACACCACGTCGTCTGCGCTCCAAGTTATTATATGCCCGGCTGCCAATCCAAACAAACACACTGCACACCATAGATTACCGATACGTAGCTGGAAACGTCACTTGAGTCTGATTTAATCGGCTAGCTAGGTCTTACAAAAATAAGTTTTCTTTTTTTTTATAAACAGTACAATTTCTGGTACACCGTCTTATCAATATTTCGTAACACATGAAATAAAGTTTTCAATTGTATGAATGGCTATAATAGCATGCTAATAAAAAAATCTATACATTGTGGACTTTTTTCTTCTGTTCATTGTTTATATAAAATTTTGATACTGGTCTTCCTATTCCAGAACGTTTACGTTATCTTGTTATCTTTAGCAGGTAAATATAATTTTTGGCGGGAAAACGTATAGCAAAGTAATTGGAACAACTTTATGATCTGTTGAAAATGTTTTGTGAGAAAGCTTTAGAGCTAATTAAGGAATTGGACCGTTCTCCTGATTGCCTGTCAGCTTTTAACGTAATGAGTTTCTACATGTTAATGTTAGTTAACCGTACGTGGTGCTGCTGCACTGATATTGTCCTATGTCGTGTGTATAGAAATCATATCACTGTAGTGTAAATTATTTCATGTCTTTGCATTTTCCCTGCAGGATGAGGCTGTTCGGCAGGTTCTAGAAGAGATGAAATCTCTGTTTGAACAGAATCAGAAAGATGTGTAAGCATTCCTTTTTAGCATAGTTCTTGTGTTTTGCGCATGTTTTTCTAGAAGGTATGAACGTAGCAGGATTGTTACGTGCATGTAAGTTAGTTCTATTAGTGGCGAGTTTTCCCCGTGTAGATGCGTAAACTGCATACATAAAGGAGTCAATATTCCTGGACCTTGTTGCGATTGAGAGATGTGTAGTATAATTTGTAAGATTCTGTTGGCGTGGGGGGGGGGGGGGGGGGGTAGAATACTTAATAGGATGTGCCGACGTGGTCGTTCGCGATGCCTGACAGGGAATCTGGTAGAACCTACATCTAAGAACAATACATCCCTTTAGCTGTCATGTTACGACATGTAAGGGCGCAATGCCGATCATTGCTGTCTGCATGCTACAATAAATACTGATCCCCAGCTGAGCGCATATCCCATTGATGTTGAATAGGTGGCAGGGTGATACATTTATTTACGTTCGTTTGTTTGTTTGTTTCTGTGCACATGTGACTATTGAATTATGTTTCTGTTGTTTAAACTATTTATTATTATTGTTATTAGATATATTATTACATTATTTAACCTGTAAATAAAATATTCCTTTACCTGGCATTTTTTGGGCCTGCGCACATCTTGTCTCATTATATTGGCATGTTCACCAGGATGTATTTGTTGATAGCGAATCACGTACACGCTGCCAACCGGCTACTGATCAGCTGTTTTCCCTGAGTTAAAAGTTGGCTATCTTGTTCGACACTGCACTGCTCTACACATCAGCACTGACATCGCTGGCCATGCCAGCCTAGAGTTCCTAAGTTTGTATGTTACCAAAACTACATCTGAATTTACTTAATGCCTGAAAATGTACTCGTACAAAATTATATAACCTGTAATCCGAATTTTTTTTACACTGAATTCTCACATCTACGTGAAATTGGCAAACAACACATGCAAGGCTATGGCAGTTTTTGTCAAAATGTTTGTGTTAGCACAAATGAAAGATTACTTATCACAAATGGATCAGTTACCGTGTATGTGCAGTTACCGAGTATGTGCAGTATGTAAGTCTTAAGGAAAATCTTAGATTTGTAGAAGTCCGTAAATTAGACTTAATAATTTTCTCAATTAAATACAATTGAATATTAAATTGTGATGGCTTGTTATAATGATAACGTAGTGTTGACTGCAGTGCGTAAGACTGTACGTCACTTCGCTCAGACAATAAGACGTGTAGTAACCAAGGCCATGACTAAGTGCGTGATTGTGTGTGTGTAGGAATGCTGCGATCGCAGGCGATGCAAGTTACATGTCTGGCGTCCATCTTCGGCATGCTGCACTCGAGAGGAACAAAAGATGCCTGCTCACATACTTGTAAGATGTTGACTCCCTGTGAATGTATGTCGTTCACAGTTTTACAGTTTTCTATGACGAGGTCATTAAAGTGTTGCTTTAGATCATGAATGAAGTTCAGGGTTTGAATCCCAGTTGGATGATGGCTGTCTGTAGATGTCTGTAACTAGCAGCCAAGTTGCCCCCTGTAAGCGTCACTCCCATATTAGCTTACTCCTCCAGGGCCGGATTAACACCGTTAGACGCCCTAGCACTAAGCACTTACGATTTTGGTGCCCTCACAGTCTACATATACAATAAAAGCTCAACATAACGCGGCTGTTGGGGGACATAACTCAGACCCACGTTATAGCTTTCCAATGCTATTCCGGGAGGTACAGAGTACAGTAGCAAAAACAAAAGCCATTGTTCTAATGGTGTGTGGCACCTATCTGTCAAATACAGTGCAAGTGTTGTTATGTTTATCCCCTTCCTATCAGAATGTTATTTTTTTGTATCTGCATCATTGAACTTGACAGCACCCAAGTGAGAGAAACAGAAGAGAAACGTGATTTGATGAAGGGAGTCACGTGCATTCAAGCAAGAATAGCTATAGGCTGTTCACTGTAAAGTGAGCACTTTTGAGGCCCTAGTTACTTTTTCTAACGATCTGTTTAAATAAATACTGCCATCTAATTAATAAACACAGCACGTGTATTCCACTGCACTCTGAATTTAACGTCTAAGGCTAAAATAAGATATATTTATCAACTATTATTCTAAACGAGAGGTCTTTCACTTTACCGTGAATAGCCTATAAGAAGTAGTGCGTTTTCCAGGCAAAGGATGTACTTATTCCACCAAGGGCGGCGTTCGCTGCGAGTTGTTTGTCGCGCGGGCTGGAGGAGGGGTTTCCCCCCTGGTGCACCTGGTTGGGTGGAAGCGAGAATGAGAAACAAAGCTCAAGTCCAAATATAACTAAACAAAGGTCAAATGCACGCTTGCACTGGAGATGGGATCTATCAGTGCCTCACATGATGTAAAATATGTCGCTTGCTCGTCTGATTTGCATTTCACTTGATTCACTTTTCATTTGATTTGCATGTCTTCGGGACAATAACACTGCACGTCTAAAATTTCAGATCCCCCCCCCCCCCCCCCCCCCCCCCCGAAAATGTGTAGACTATCCGAATAGCCGCTATATACACATTATAATCAAAGTGTCTGCATCATAATTATAATGATTGTGTTATCCTGTAGGAGATTAATTATAGGTCTGTAAATGGCTTAGATAACGGATTTCAAGCCCCACCTCAAATTTCAGAATTTTTTCCCAGAAAATAGGAAGACCTACTGATATAGCTGTTATATACACATTATAATTAAAGAGTCTACAGCATTATTATAATGATTACGTAGTGCTATACCTCATATGAGATTAATTAAAAGCCTGTAAATGACTTAGTCCCAGGCCCCTCAGTTCCTAACTTACCCAGAATATGAACCCAGAGCCCCTCGCATTGCAAGCCATTTTTATACAGAATGCGCCACAGAAGTCGGCATCCTTCGTACGACAGTATTCCAGCGTAGTTTAACTTACTTTAGTTAAACAATTTTGGCATTGAATAATCATAATTGGGTAGATGTGTTAACGCATGCACATTTCATGTTAACTTGTAAGTGGCAGTAAATGCTTGACAGCAGGACACTTGCAAGTATGATATACGGCTTGGAATGTAGCCATGCTATCCCCCCCCCCCCCCTCTAATGTTCCAACATCCAGATAAGATGGAAAGGTTGGTACAGTCATATTTTTTTTGGCCTGTTTACGGCTAAACAGCAGAACAGGTATAATAGGGTCACATAAAGACATTGTACCATGCCAACTAAGCTGAATGTGGGAAAACATAATATTGGCTGTAATGAATCAGTAAAATAGATCTCTGCGGTGAAAGGAGGGAGTGCACGCAGCTGCTCCCTCCGTCCCCTCCACCGCCCGTCCTCAACTCACAATCACCCGCCGACAGACCATACGCCTACCTGACAGCCTGCTTTCCACTTATAAGAGGCCACGGAATTCCGGGCTTCCTCTGTTATTCAAAACGCAAACAATAAAACTTAAATGGAAATTGTATTTTTAGAAATGCAATAAAACAGACACAGACCAAGTTGAGTCGAGAGAGTTGAGCAGCTCTTAACAACGTGATATCTTTAGAGCTGATCAGGGTAAAATTAAATGAGAATGAAGCAGCTCTTGGAATGCAATGGCTACTTTTTGTATTTTGCAAAGTTGTTTTTTTTTTTATTATTATTATTATTATTATTATATCCTAAAAACGAATCTTATGTAGTCCTAACGCATCTTCAATGTTTAGTAGAGATAAAGTGATCAATTTTTGTGTAGCCTGTTTCAACTGCACGAGTTGCAATTTTGCACCGCACAGTCCATAGTGACACTGTCTGGAAATGTGACATTTGTGTGATGCCCTTGTTTCTTCTTGATGCCCCAAGCACGTGTTTGCTTTGATTAATGATTCATCCCGTGTCAGAGCATGAGTGTTAAATAAACCCAGTGAGTGAAGTTTGCTTACAGGAAACATACATCTGTAAAAACAAAAAAAAAAATAGTAATTACCCATAATTATTGTACGTGTATGGTACGGAACACATTGGTGTGCAAGCTCAGGCAGTATTAGGTTATTAGAAATAGTTTAATGGTTTGAGGTTTTACAGGTAAAATGTGTGTATTTATTGCTTATTAGTAATGTGTTAATATTCCTACCAGTTTAACAAAACTGTTGGTACAGTAAAGTGGTGAGTGGAATGTGTTGTGAAAAATTACAGTAGCTGATTCAGAATTAATAAGGGATTACCTTGATAGCCAAGATCACCAAGAAACTTCATATCACGAGGATGTGGGCTCAAACTTAGATGCATGTTCAGGTAATCACATAAAGTAAGCTGGTTAGCCTCCAGGCTAAAAAAAATTTAGGAAATCATTTAATTAAAAAATAATAATTTGAAATGGTTGTGAACTATGATGTTAATGATGAATGAAGAGACCTTTGGGTGCAAATGCTGCATATCAGAGTACAACATTTATTGGTTTACAGCTATAAACACAAATTGTGTTTTCCATTCATTAAAAGTATGTTCACTAACAGGGAAAAGTCAGAAATTTTCACATGGGTCAAGAAAAATGTAAATAATTGCTACCCTACAAAAGGTGTTGGTTGTCTGAATACAGGATAGTGTAATTATAAGCATATGCATTTTAAAATTTCAATATTTTAAGTTTGTGAACTAATAACAATAATAATACATCTTTGCCAAGTAACATGGGGTCTATACATACCAAGTATTTGTGGCATGTATCCCAAGAATTATCGAGCTGAATAAAATGTTGGCCCTGCATGCTTGGTCTATTGCAGTTCGCTGACAGCATATTTGTACTGTCAGCTGTGAAAAAAATATAGTTTGGAAAAGTTTCAGTATTTCTAAAAATAGGTCAGGGAAAATTATAAGATTCTGCCTGTAAAACAGGGAAAAGACTGGGAATTCCTAATTAAAATTTCAGTGGATACCCTGATTAGTTTTTCAGCCCTTTGGTCCCCGATTTTAATTGCCATGTGTCAGAGATTTTTTTGGATGTGTGAAAAATTTCCCTTTTCTAACATCCAGAACTGCATATTGCATTGTCTGTTATTTTCCAAGCTCCGAGAAACAGTGTTAAATCATCACACAAACGTTCTCTACACTGCTGTACTATTCACTCCAATATTGAAATAGAAGCTGAATTGCTGTTCAAGCTGGACACATTTGAATTACAGTTAAAAGAAAAGTTTTATATGAAGTGAAGCAACAAACATTTGAAAGAACAGGTTGCATCTGGTTCAGGCGGGTTGCTGTCAGAAATTTGAAATAGCTAACGTACAAAACACATAAGATAGAGTTTTCTAAGTTGCATGTTTCTAAATTGTGATCATTCTAAGTTGTGTGGTTCTAAAATGCACATTTCTAAGTTATGACTATCTAAGTTGTGTGTTTCTAATTTGTGCTAGTTCTAAGTTATGTGGTTATGCCCTTCTAATTTACAATGTTTCTAAGTTTTGTGATTCTGCATTGTGTGTTTCTAACTTGCGTGTTTCTAAATTATGATAGTTTTAGGTTGCATGTTTCTAAGTTATAATGGTTCTAAGTTGTGATAGTTCTAACTTATGTTGATTTGTTCATGAATTCTAAGTTGGGATTTTTATGTTATGTGTGGTTCCCAGTTCAGGATAAATGGTTAATATTTTTCGCAGATCATGTCTACAGTGTCTATGCAAATGCATCAATAAGACTTAGCACATGCTAAAAATTCTGGGCCTTATTCATAGTCGTTTTTAGTCCGGACTAAGGAAAGATCATCCTCCGACCAAAATTTTATGTATTCAGAGATCATTTTTTTATTGCTAGTCCGAGGATCATCATGCTTTAGTCTGAACTGGGGGTAGGATTAACGAAGTATTAAGGTCAAAAAGAAACATGGTGAACATAAAATACAATAGTTTTGTTAATATTACATTCCATTAAAAGCTATATAAAATCTCACGAAACAAAAATTACGTTTAAGGCGATTCTATCAGTATGCAAAAATATGCCGACCTAATGTATGAAATGTTCTGTGAATAATAATTCAAAGGAAATATATCTAATAACTAAATACATAGGTTTCGAGGTACAGCAATGCCTTTCTCTTTCTGTGTCAATCAAATGCCTTCTCAGAAAATAGATTCTTATGACACGTGATATTAATACACTCGAAAATAAATTTAATACAAATCTTAATTTTGAAATATATACAGTAAAGTATACACTGATATTTAAAATTTTCTGTAGCTCAATGGTTACATCGTGGGTTGGTGTGCAGGACGCAAGTTTGAATCTTGTCCAGGTAATAGAATTTTAACCAGTTTATAATGTATTTACAATACTCATTTAACATCATTATAAAGGCACTATTGGCATAGTAAAATTGAACCAGCCCATATTACTAGTGCATAGAGGTGTGCTATAAAAATTTAACAAATCAATATGGAATAATGAGATATAAGTATATTAATTTTATCGTCGTCCATCCAGCAGTATTTGCCGTATATCACAGATCGTCAGATATTACAATATAAGATAAAAAAACAAGGTTAAAATGAATAAAGTACTTGTCAGTGTTTGAGGCAAAGGAGGGTTGTAATAGGGGTGGAAACAGGGTTCGGGGGGTGTTTAGTAAGTTTAAGATGAGGGAGTGGGAGATAGAAACGGTAATTAGGGGTTTGGAGAGCAGTAAGGCAGGAGGTCCAGGTGGGATAGGAAACGCAGCACTAAAGTTTGGTGGCAGGGAGTTGGCGAAATATTTAGAAGTGCTGTTTAAAAAGTCCTTAGGAGAGGGGAAGTTACCACAAGATTGGAAGGATGCTATGGTGGTACCTATACACAAGCAGGGAGAGGATAGGAAGAGGCCTGGTAGCTACAGACTGGCGAATCTCACATCAAGTACAGGAAAAGTAATGGAGAGGCTGGTGGTGCAGTATGGGGTGAGGGTTATGAACAATAGGAATTGGTTGGAGGAGTCCCAGCATGGTTTCAGGAGGGGATACTCATGTGAGACTCAGCTCGCTGGGTTATTAGAGGGTCTGGTGCAGGTAGTTGATGAGGGGAAGCAGGTGGATGCCTGCTTCATATATTTTGAGAAGGCATTCGATAAGGTGCCCCATGGAACATTGATAAGGAAAGTGGAGGCGCTGATACCAGACAGGAGGGTAGTGGAATGGATAGGGGACTTCCTCAGGGGGGGAAGGCAGAGGGTGAAAGTGGGGGAGGCAATATCGGAGGAAGAGGAGGTTATGTCAGGGGTACCACAGGGAAGCGTTCTGGGTCCTTTGTTATTTACCATAATGGTAAATGACATGGGTTTGGGGATTAGAGGAAAAATCAGATTGTTTGCAGACAATTGTGTTGTATATGCTGATGTGGGAGAGGGGGGCGGAAATTTGCAAGCGAACATTGATAAGATATGGTTGTAGACCAGGAAAAATAAAATGAAGATAAATGTAAGAAAAACTAAGATAGCGAGGTTCACAAGAAAGAAAATAATCAGGGACGTGTACAGATGGGAGGGATAAGAGATAGAAGAAGCAGCTGAATATAAGTATCTAGGGATCGTACTGCAGGGAGACCTCGGATGGAAAAAAACAGGTAGAGAGGGTTGTTGCAAAGGGAAGAAGGACTCTGGGTATGCTGGGAAGGGTGCTGAAGGGAGTCAGCTGTGAGGTGAAGGAGAAGGCGTTTGGCACAATGATACTGCCAATGTTAGAATATGCTGCAGCAGTATGGGACCCGTATGTGGAGGTGGAGGTGCGAGAACTGGAAAGGTGCAGAGAAGGGCAGCAAGAAGGGTGAAGAGTAGGTGGAGAAGGCAGGGGCAAGATGGTGTGGAAGAAGGGAACTATAGGCCATCAGTGATGATGAAAGAAATGGTGTGGAGCTCATTGAAGGACAGGAGGAAAGTTGAATGGTTCGTCAGGATGTACAGGGTGGCGAATGAAGAGAGAGGATGGGGAGGGCTACACTGCAAGCTAAGTAAGGGGTGTTTAGAGGAAGAGGAAACAACAGTGAGAAGCTTCAGAGGGTGTGGAGGAGAACGGAGCGGGGTAGGCAGTCCATGCTTGTGAGGTCAGTGAGGGAGTGGAATGTGTTGAGGGAGGAATTGGTATCTGTGAGAGGGGTTGGTAAGTTCAGGAAGGGAGTGGAAAAGGAGTTGGTTGGGTGAAGGAGAGTTGAGAGAGCTCGCCACCAGGCGGTAGCCAAATTGTGAGTGTATGTATGTATGGCAGTACAAAGGAGAAAAGTGACTTAGCGCTATCTAGTTACTATTTTGTCATTTGTGTAACTTGGAGGTTTTATTTTAGACAAAAATCTGCAATGCACATGCGCAGTAAACCTGACAACAGTGTACTTCTATAATCCTCTGACTAAAGTTAGTCTCACTAATCGGGGTTTATGAATACGATATAGTTCATCCATCCTTAATCCGGACTAACCCCAGACCAACATCATCTCTGGATCATTCTTGGACGAAGTTCTGATTATGAACAAGGATCTCTGTCTTTAATATTCATAAATGTGACCCTGGTCATGCGGTCAGATTATTTGCCTCCCACAAGGTGAACCTGGTTTGATTCCCGGCATCTTCACCTGTAATTTCGCATGTGTATAACATTGCAAGCGTTGCCATTGGCTGGTGTGTTTTGTCAGGGTATGTACTTCTGTTTTTCCCACCATTGCATTCCATTGCTGTTCTGCCACCACTTCACTTCATGAGTTAGAATTTTTAGTAAGCCATAGATATGTATGCTTTTTTTAAATGTTTATTTAGTTTGTAAGCCACTTCATTGGCAATTCCTTCACACAGACTTTTGTGTTGCCCTATTGGTGTGCTGTTGTTTTGCAGTGCAAATGATATTGTGTGAAACAATTTTACGAAGGTATTCATATCTATACTTTCAGATAGCTAATACATTTAAGTCAAGTGTGCAAAATTTAGTCACATAGCATTTCAGATATTGGTTTCAGTTGCTTAATTATTTATATTTGATTGATCTTTTCATTTCAGAGTGCTCTTATTTACTTCTTTTTTTTTCTCATTCGTTTTTTTTTTTTTTTTTTAATGTTTTCATGATTTTGTTGTTAGCCTGCTAAGTGTGTCTAACTTTTATGATGTTGCAAGCTGTGACCAGGCTTGTAGCGAACATTTTATCTGTAAGCTGTATGCTTTTTGTGCAGGTATAACCGGCTGCGAAGAATCCGCCAGATGCGATGGGAGTTTGGCAGCATCCTACCACCGGATATCAAGGCCAACTTGTGTGAACCTGAGGTGGGGTGCTATTACCACCAGCTACCTTCGAGTGGCTACTGTCTTGTCAGTGTTGAGGAGACACGGTCGGGGGGACAGCAAGGACAGGGTTGCCAAACATGCAAAATAAGTAGAAGTCTGGGAATTAGAAACTAGTCACAGAAAGTTGTGATTGGTGATGAAAATTGAAACCTGTAATGCTGTTAAACCTTGATGATGAGAGAGAGTGTGTGTGCCTGCATGAGAGAGGCTAGCAGGCTAACTGCACAGCCACCGTGGCCCCAAAGTGAACTGGAGACATGAACTTTTTATCCAATTGTCTGTAATACACACAATTGTAAAGGCTCAATATTGGGTATGTTTATTATAGATTGCTATTCGATACATGTAAATTTGTTAATTATTGTAACTGAATGCACCATATTTTGAATACGCTCCATTTGAGTTAATTTTTATTCTATATACTTTTTCATGGCAGATCGTAATGCCGCAGCTTATTTTCAGAGCAATAGAGTAATTTACCAATCATAATACTTTATTAATACAAAATTAAAGCACTAATTGGTTCAGAACATGTGCTTGTTGACCATTTCAGAGTCGCTTGAGAGTTACATGAATACCGTATTTTGGCGTGTGTAGGCTGCGCACATTTGTACAAAAAAAATGACCACAAAAATGGGGTGCGGCTTATATACGAGATATTGGTATAAAAAAACTTTTCCCCAAAGCATATTAAGGAATTTGTCAACATACAGTACATTTTATTGTCTTAATTCTTAAAGGCAGGAAATAAAAAAGCACTTGTGCAATTATCATGCGTGTAGTTAATTTCCCTACTGTACAAAAGAAACATCTCTTACGTGTTTGCACGCCCACCATGGCTATATGGCTCTATAAGTGCACATTGATAAGACGCCATTTTTTGCGTAACATGTTGCTGTGGTTTTTGCTTCCTCAAGTCACGTTACCTTCTGTGGAATAGTAATTGTGCAGTGTATATTCGCAAACATTGCAACATAACACAAATTTTCTGTCACAAATGTTTTGTAGGGGAGAAATTAAGTCAGAATTTATTATGTTTGTATGGAATTGTGACTTAACAATATTTATAGGAATACGAAAATTCAGTGTAGCCTATATTTCAAATATTATTTATCCTTAATTTTTAATCAAAAACTTCTGGTGCGGCCTATACACACTAAAATACGGCATATTGGTAGTATGATTCACTGCAATGTATTGTACAGAGGCTATAGCATAGAAGCAAGACTGTTAGTGATTCTCAGATAACCGCAAAATATCACCACGTGCATGTGTACACGAGTGAACCGTGTGTCTGTCGACAGGTCCAGTGGTTCTCCAGCTACAGCAAGATGTTGGCGACCTACATGGGCTCCCTCGGGGATAGTAGCGGCTTGAATCTCACCCAGGACATGCATCCTCCCAAGTCTCTGTACATAGAGGTCAGTTTGGCTCTCCTCGCTGTGCAGGTGAATCAGCATTTGCTGCTAGTGGTATAGCACAGTTGCTTAAGAGATAGCTGACAGTGCTGAAGGGTGCTGTCTGGTTGTGGGAAGTTTGTGTGGGAGTTGTAGAAGTGTGGGAGCGATAAGGGTGAACTAGGTGCATGCATCAAGTATCTGCAAGGCACTCAACTGATATGCAGTCTTTTCCTCATCGACTCGGCTCGTAGAACTTTCAGTGGTGGAAAGTGGAGAGATTTGGGAAGCTCTTAAAATGAAGGTTTTGAGAGCTAACAAGAATGAAGTCAGGTGAGCATGGAGCAGCACCAGAATGCAAGGGTGGGGGAAACAATAGAGCTCAGAGAAAACTTGCCAAAGGCATTGTTCAGCATGGACTCCCACATGCGAAAATGCAGGAGCGACCCCGCCAGGAATTGAACTCGGTTCACCTAGGTGGGAGGCAAGTAGTATCTTACCTCTACAACACCACAACCCCTCTTTCCAGTCGTATTTTTGGTGTAATAATGATAACAGATGTTTGGTACAAGTCCCTATGCTACGTTAAATATCATATAAACTGATTGTGATACACTTGTTCACATTATACCGTTTGTACTTAAAATAATTCGTGTCGGAGGTGGAAACAGAAACCCAACTAGTATTCTGACTTAGAAATTTTTTTAATGCTATTCATAAGCAGATATTGGTGAAAAATAAACTGAAAAATATTTAAAGGACAACTATATGGCTGTAGCTCTGTTTGGAGGCCTGGGCAGACGGCGCCATGAATAGTTGAGGTCACGTGTGTCAATGGGGGTGAAGCGAGGTAGAGATGTAGCAGTGACGGAGTACATTGGTTGGAGGGAAACAAGTACCCCAAGAAACCCACCAGCCATTGGCAACACCTTGTAATGGTTTTGAGCAAAGACTTAAATGGAGTTCGCTATAAACAGCTCAGTTTGAAAGCAAGATATCTCATTTGAAAAAAAAAAAGTTTGTTGATAAAAGGAAGCGCCAAAAGTAAATAAATAAGTGATGAAGCGGTAAACTGTTCACTGAATATTTATTGCCATTTCTTCTACAATATCTGCATACAAAAAAATATTTATCACTCGTGGCAGCAGTAAAAATTAGAAAAAGACAGAATCACAGCTTGATAATGTGTATTTGGGGAACTTATCACTTTGAGTGATAAGAAGATAGCAGAGAATCGTTACTTTCTCTCTCAGTACCCAAATGACTCCTCACACTGGCGGAAATAAATTTTATAGAGTTCAAATGTCTGAAATTAAACGAAGGTAGAAGTTACTGGCACTGCCGATGTGAGTTACGATGGCCGCTCGCTACTCCTCTAGACGAGCGCTTCTTGGCTTCTGTTACTGTTGTAACTGATACTTGACAAGTGTCGTACCTGCTCTACATCGACTGAAAGTTTCATCATCTGAACAGTTCCGAATCGTGGCGTTACGTAGTGCGGTAATGTCTGAAAATAGCACACAAACACTGGCGTAGCTATGGAAATGTAGTGTATTCATGTGGTGGGTCACGCAGCCAAACGTGGCCACCTGCACGGTCCTTATTTCATCATACATCGCAACACGAGGCTAAGTGTCAAGCATACTAACCCAATCAAACTGCGCGATGTCATCCTATGACATCTGCTACTACTGTTCAATGACTCAAATAAAATAAAGAATTTGGAAAAATGAAAATATATAAAATACAAACAGTGTGTTATTGCCCCTATATTCTAAATACTGAATGAGTTACTATCCTTAACAATGAATCACGATGGAGAGCACAGAGGGATTGAGTTCGAACGAGAACTCAAAATCCTCAACACTCAACCATCTGGTATAGGATTTGGACACATCCTGTACCTCAACTGTTGGCACAATTCCTTACCACGATGGGTCGGTGGAATGAGGTTTCAAACCTCGGATGCCAATGCAAGGATGTAGACTCAATGTAATACTCAACCACAGAAACACCTAAATAATCATGCTCACAAGACCCGGGCTAGCTCTAATAGGAGTTCGACCCACACTGGGGTATGAGACATTGAGAAGGGCTAACTTGTTGTGTGTGAGGCGTTGGTGACTTGGGGACACTGCCCCCGATGAATACTTTGAATTTGATTGTACTCTTGTATGTGTGTGTATGTGGCCTTCACTTTCTTTTTTAGTCGGTTTAAGTAAGGGAACAACAAATTTTTCAACAGTGGGCGGTACAGTCCGCCGACGTATTATCGCGGAGGCTGCAAGCTGCGGAGCTCTCTTTGTCCCGTCTGTACTGCTGTACTGCTGCCGGCTGAGGTACAGCTGTCAACTCCAGTTGTTGGCTGTGTGCTATTCTGGCTGCTGAAAGTGGTGTGTGTAGGTCAAGGTGGGATAGCAGTATATTCGAGGGGCAGAACTGACAGTTCTATGCCTGTCACCTCTAGATGACTGTGTGTACTCAAATGGAAGTTGACCCGACGTACTGGCCAGCAAATTAAATATAGTACTGCCTCTTGATATTATATTCACTAATACTACTACTCTGTAGATTAATTTCAATTTCAATCTGGCACCAGTTTTAAAGTTTCTCGGCATATGGCCGGTTAACAAACACTTCTGAGTCAAAATAAATTATAAGCCACTTAACATAAGTTACTGTACGTGGAGTGAAGCCAGTTGTAAAGAACAGTCCTACTGTGTACGTCCTGATACATGACTAATCCCAACATGTCTAGTCACCCAACCACATCTGGCCAATTCACTTGCCTGAAAGGTTAAACAGCGCACTTGAGCAGATGCAATACCAAGGTGTTGTGTGTTCCTAATGAAGGGCTCCCCTAAAGATTAACTTGTGCAACACGCGGGGTGACACTAAGGTGTAACGCTCTTGGTGATGCCTAGGCCAAACTCTGAATACAGCTTGGGTTCATTGTATTTTCCATCAGGCTATACGCGATGTTGAAATTACTTCACGCACACCAAATAAGAAATATTTAATTCACTTGCAAATTTTAAATAAGAATTTACTGTGACTTTTGCAGTTCTGATAAAAAACAAGGGTTTAAGGTTACTAACACCAATGAGTGAAAGTCACACAATTATTCCAAAAATATGGTGGTTTTAATAAGACCACTTGAACAATATAGTAATGCAAGAATACAACATACTCAGTGGTTTCTACCATAAGAAATTACTGTACCATATAACTCAACGTAATATACAAAGTTTAACTTGCGGAAGTTAAGTGTTTTCGAGTCAAAGCAAATACAGCCTTGTTTGCTACTGTGTGAGAGTCTGAACGTCATACTACAGTGCAAGCTTAAAAGTGCTTGTAGTTCTAGTTCTTTGATTCACTAAGCATTGCTGGGGCCAGGGTGCTGTAGTGGTCGGAATACTCGCTTCCCTCCAAGATGAACCAGGTTCGATTCCTGTTGGGGTCATTCCTGGATTTTTGCACGTGGAAATCGTGCTGTGCAATGCTGCTAATTAGTGGGTTTTCTCAGGAATCTTCCATTTCCCCATCCTTGCATTTTGGCACTTGCTTCATTCACATTGCTCTCGGAAGACCCTGATGTTACAAGCCGCCCGAATCACTCTACTCCACTAAGAATTACTGCTACCATTTACACAGTCCATCTATTTTCACTATAATACTTTATAAAAGAATATTAGAATGTACTATTCAAACACTACATTATCTAATATGTAAGGCCTCAATAATGAATAAGGTAATTGCCAAGAAAGTCAGTAATAACGAGTGAGAAGTTTTTTGACATACGTATTGATGCAACTCCCTCTCTCAGGAATTAATGAGATTAATTCCAAGAGGTTGGGAGGCTGAATTCCCTCTGGGATATAGTAATTCAAGGTTCCCCTTGGGGATGAGTAGAACGCAAGATGTTTTTGCCTGGCTGGGTCATAGATCCTCCCATGTTCGAAGGTTGGAAATTGTGTCCTTTGGACTGAATAACCTTGATGGGCGGGGGGGGGGGGGGGTTCAAACCCGAGGGAGGATTTAACCAAATTTGTCTCCCGTCCCGGGAGTTTTGTTATGCTCACCATAAAGGTTGTCAAATTACATTATGCCAGCTATCGCATGAATGGGAAAGTTCCTTAAGAATATAGGCTTCTATGCAGAATCAGTTAATTCTAGCTTTCAGCGTCCTTTGTAGGGAGCCGGTCTAGTTGGTTTGTGCTGTGGCACAAAGTCAGGTGTGGATGTCGCTATTTTGCGACAACTAGGCACGTGAGGAGTAATGCGGATGGTGATGTGACCTAGGCTATACCAGTAAGATGGTTGCGAATCATTTATCCAAAAGTAAGATAATTGGTCATTGAGCTTCGTAGTGTACAGTACTGACCAAAAATGATCTACCCATGTGTAACGTACACTTGTGTGCAGTGAGTCTGAATGTGTTAAAGAGAAAGTGTCGTAGTAAAATGGGTTGTTGCAGTAAAATTGTACTCTGTCTTATCCAGTGGTAATATGAACATCTTACTTTTCTGTATGGTGAATATGTCAAACTACCAGTTGTTGTTGGTCCCCCCCCCCCCCCCTCCCCCTTTCAAATGCTCCTTCGAGATCCATATTAAAGAGGTTCCAGTGCTTACATTTAATTAGGTACACATGTTATGTTGGTTGTGATGCGGCAGTGTAACAGTTGGTAGTGGTGCAGGTACGTTGCCTGTCTGACTATGGGCGTCTGGAGCTGGACGATGGGGACGTGGTCGTGCTGAAGAAGAACAGCCAGCACCTGCTGCCGCGCTCCCAGTGCGAGCTGCTCATTCGCCAGGGTATCCTGCAGCACGTCATGCCGTGATCTCCGTCCCTCCGCTGCTCCACCGTACTGCTACTTCTGCCACGTGTGCTGTTCCAATACATAGTGCTGCGTGCAGGACTTCACTAACGAAGGACGAACATGAGTGCCACATTTCTTATTGCAGCCTATATCAGACAATTTGTTGACCTGCATAGAAGGTTTTCCTGGATGACAAGCCTAAATTTTTTAGTTCCTTCTTAAACTTCCTGAGAGAGTTTTACTATCTCCTACACATTATCACTAGCTTCTAAGTTCCATTACCAATTATTTAAATTGCTTCAATTGCAATAAATCATCATTGAAGAAAAACTTAGCATGAATGTTTTAAGAGAATTTAAACATTTGTTGAACATAGTTATAAAATAGCATGAAAATTGGAATGTAGCAACTTATATAGTTTACAAAACAACTGTGGTCATTTGTGTTTAAGACATCAGGTGCAAAATTATTGTGATAACTTTTCTGTGTGAATGACACAAAATGGCAGGAATTGGCATATGATGTTTTGCATCTCACTGACAGCATTGTATAGTAGTGTAGAACGATAGTAACTTGAACAGCCTTTCTGAAAATAATAGCATATTTGGGTTAATGTTATAAACAGGCCTCAAGGCTACCAAAAATATGTAAAAGCACAGAAATTCAAGTATTTAAAGTCCAGTCGATTTATCAACGTGCACACACGCAAAGAAGGACAACACATCTTTCATACGGTTGCGTGATTGTGACGTTTCGCTGGCCTCTGCCAGTAAAACGTTGCGATTGGGCAACCGAGTGAAAAATGTGTCGTATCTTATGTGTGTGCGCCTTTTAACAAGTACTGGGCTGTAAGTATTTGAATCTCTGTCCTTTTACATATTTTCTCTTATACATATCAAGTAGAACTTGTTGTCTCCTATCATTGAATGTCAAAACAAGGTTACTTTTAATGTCGTGCTGTAGAGAATTGTCAATTAAATGAGTAAAGTGGAATGATATTCATATTTAGTTCTATTCTAATGGAATGTAATTGTATTAATTCAGCAATTATCTGTCACTGCATTATTGAAAAAAATTATTGTATTTACGCGAGTATAACAGCCCCATTTTTAACCAAAAAATAATATCTATAACTCGGGAGGGTGTTATACACTAACTAATTAGAATCGTAAAATCATTGACCTGAAATATGTTATTTCTGGTTACTACCATAACTTAAAAGAGCCAAACTATAACTAGATTACAACTAATAAAATAAATAAACCCTTTAAAATATATTTTTGATTTTTAAAAAAGTTCTGTTTATTACCAGTACTTGTGAAAACATTCCACTCCACCAGATCATTGATACGACGTCACTTCGGAAGTGGTCGGGAAGCTTCGGCTGGAGTCGGGACTTGGTCCAAAGAGTAGTGTCGCAGAGACATTCCACTCCACCAGATCACTGATACGACGTCACTTCGGAAGTGGTCGGGAAACTTCGGCTGGAGTCGGGACTTGGTCTAAAGAGTAGTGTCGCAGAGACATTCCACTCCACCAGATCATTGATACGACGTCACTTCGGAAGTGGTCAGGAAGCTTCGGCTGGAGTCAGGACTTGGTCCAAAGAGTAGTGTCGCAGAGACATTCTGCTCTGCAGCAAGCGCTGTGGGATCATACAACAAGGAGAGTAGTGATGTGGCAGACACTCCACTCTACCTCACGTGCTCCCGAGATATATTTTACTTTCTGAAAATGATTTGAAACTATGCAAGTTCGTAAAAATAACTTGGGCAACTCGATTCTTTGTCTTGATGCTCGAGAGGTACGTTAATGGATGCACAGAAATTTTTTTGCCATGGGTGTTATATATGAATATTTTATATTTTTAATTTCTCGAGTTCAGAATTATGAGGGGTGATATTTACGTGCAGCTGTTATACTCACGTGAATACGGTAAAAACCAGCAAAAATTTTAGTCATAGCTTGTTAAGTGTTTTAAATATTATAAAATCTCCAGTCACTGTGAATGAAATATTGTAGACATTAATGTTAAATGGACTGTTGTGGGTAAGTTACATTGACAATAGCTTAGCACTATGAACTGTTACTCTTCATTACACACAACAAAGATCAGATATGTACTAATGCTCAGCAGTTCTCAATCTTGTTATAATAAATATTTTTATTTTCACTAAAATACAATATGTTTTGATCAGACGAAAAGCTATATCTACCCCATTCCTGTACATTCCTTTCTTTATTATAAATTTTTGAACATGACTGAGACGTGACATCCTACTGACAATGGCCCAAGTGGTTTTGGTGGGTGTGAGGGCAGACACGCCCGGGTGAGTGTGAACTCTAGTTACAGCGCAGAACAGGAGCTCGGCCAGTGTAGAGGACTGGTTGCGTGGCTTTCCAGCTGGGCACGAAATTGGGGGGCATCAAGCACAATCTTACGTCTGGGTATACACTCTCTCGCTTGTATACCTGGGCGACTGGTTTCCTGTGGAGGCTGCTAGACCTGCTGCGGCATTGGAGGTTCACGTCAGCGTTACCTGTCGTCCTGGCTGATTCAGTGAGCTGGTGTCCCTGTATCAAGGGGTTGGCGATGCCGTAGGGGACTTCCTCGCCCCTGAGGAAGGCCTGGATGATGGGGTGGATCTCTCCGTCAGTCTTGGTGGGGGGTTCAAATAGGGCTGGAGGGAACGGACTCTCCAGGCGACTGGAGGCCCGAGTTTGTTTCTAGGACTTAGACTGTCAAGTACAGTAAGGTTGGAGTCAAGCCTTTGTTTGTGCTTAAAAGAGCCTCTCCCTCCCCCCCCCCCCTCTCTATATGTATGTGTGTATATATATATATGTATATATGTTTGCGATAAATTGAGCATTTTGAAAGCCCTGCTTTAAATTTACTGGTATGCATGTGGTTATTCTTCTACCATATGTAAGATTAACATTGTCGTGGGCCTCGTCTATTTATTCATGCATCTGTCAAGTGAAACTATGAAATTATTTGAAAAGTAAATATCTAACAAATCTGCTCATTTTTGCACTTTGATGCATTGAAGAATAAACAGAAAGAAAAAGAAATAATTTAAGCAGGTAGCCCCTTGTTACGTCTCTTTAGATGACTCCTGATTTTAGACACTGAGATAACATATCTTTAATATAGATTACGTCACTAGATGCTGGATGGTTCATGATTTAAAACACACAGCCACAGTTTCAACTCTGCATTTAATCGTAATTTTTACTTACACTCTGCTGCCTCAATGCAGCCAACTATTACATATCAACAGTTACTACACCTCTGACCTGGAAAGTCTGGGAAGTTTCGGTATAATCCATGTCGTGTGATTTTGTCCTACCCTCATTAAATGTCTCATCAATTTTGATGGCAAAATAATTATTTTTTTCAGCAAAATGTGCTATTTGGAAATGGCCTGCAGGGTCAAAAATATGATGCTGCTGCCATCTCTTGTCACCCTTAAGTTGTGTCTGAAACCGACAATTTGGTATTTTAGTATTTAGAAGTTTATTGTGCATGAATTCGAATGTCTCTTTACAGTGCTGCATGCGATGTGTGAACCACTTGCACATTTTCCGACGTTGCTTTGTTTTTTATTTTGACCGAAGAACAATGCGAGCAACAAATGCCCCTTTCTGTGTAAGCTGGGCTAGAAGAACATGCTGATGCGGTAAGAGAGGCCACGTCATATTAGTAATTGTGACATACACAGTGCTGCCCTCTGGCTTTGCCTTTTGCGTTGCCCTCCGGAGGGTCTTCTACTGCGATTTGCTGTTTCTATGTGTCTGAAACTTATAATATGGGGATTAGCAACATGCAATCATATGAAATTACTCGTATCTCAGTTGCACAGTGCTAAGGTCTTAAATAGTAGCCTATTTATTATTAAAAAGTTAATGACACACACATATATTCAGCTACTATATCATATTAGATATCACACTATGGGGTTATCATAAATAATATTATATAATTCTATACTGTAATCACAATAACTATTACAAAGGATATAAAGAAGGTAGAGATTCGTAATAATTATGCTTGAAAGGCTCAAACTATTCCATTCTTTATTTTATTTTGTGCGCCCTGTGAATCTGGGTGTGTACACTATCACCGCAAACGTGCACTAGCACGCCGTTTTAGCAAGCGTTCCAAAATCGGTTCATGATTGTTTGCTGAGATGCAATGTCACGTGCGCCTTACGGGAGAGGGGAAGGCGTTCCTGTGTTCGCCTCGTTTTATGTGAACGTGCTGACATAGGAAAAGCACTGGTCTCTGCGCTGAGCGTGGTATGGGGGGGGGGGGGGGGGTCCTGCACGTCATGCATAGTTGCGCACGCGCCAACTGGGTCACGCACGTATGGCGTTGAACTGTTCCTTTTACCATAATTCTAACTTACGAATATTTCCTGATTTTCTCATGCAACATACTGACGCCGTCAGGTGAGACACGAGATGAACGATGAGACAAATACTTACTGGTAATTTGGGCGCCAGCGGTGCTTCCCACTCACTGCATTATTGAGACTCAGGGTTCTCAGGGATGCTGTGGGTTCTATGTGTCCGTCTCACCAGTGCGTACTTACAAATATGTAGGAAATACTAAACTTTTTACTAAAAATCACTGGAAATAAACACTTAATAAAATATCTGTGGCTATGACACTGTCACTACTGAATAAAAGATAGAAGTTCACTGTAGACTTGCTTTTATTGTTATGCATACACATAAACGTGCCAGTGAAAGTATGATTATTTCGGTCGTGTCGAGCTAACGCTGCTTGGGTGCTCCCCAGCCCGCAATTACTCTAGCGCACGCCTAGATGAATGATCTCGCCAAGGTGCGTGAAAGCACAGCCATCACAAGGGAAGATGACCGACAGCTGCTAGGGTGGACTGACGGTTTTTCCCTGAAGACAGGAGATGGTGAATTACAAATGAAACCCATGATACATATTAACACGAGTGATTACTCGGCATCACTAAAGCAAGCTTGTCGGGGCTCGCCATCCAGCACGTGGGTAGTGTGGTGACTGCCTATACACAGAGCCGGCTAGGACGGGAATAATTGCACCGTACATTAATTACAAAATTACATAAACCCTCAAAAGATACATGAAACCAGATGGGACACGAGATGAATATTCACAATAAACACACACGTGTGTGTGAAAAAAAGTGTAGATGGCGCGGATGCCGCTGGATGAAGTTCGTAGCAGACCACGTGATGCAGATGGAATTGCAATGTTTCTTTATGAAAATGGCAAATTAAATTCAGAGAAAGTATTATTCTTGCTGAGAAAATTATTCTCTTTACAATTTAATACAAAGCATGAATGTGTTGATATAGGCTGTTCATGGTAAAGTGAGCACTTTTTAAGGCCCTTATAAATTTTTCCTTTCATCCAATTTCCATCTTCCTGCAGCTTTTTAATATAAATGTTGCAATGTGACCAATAAACACAGTGTATACATTTCGCCAACCTCAAAATTTAATGCCTGAGGCTGCAATTAGATATATTTATTAATGGTCAATACCAGTTGAGAGGGCCTTAAAAAGTTTTTTTCTGGTCTTGTTATGTCTTTGCTTTAAATTTGTGGTAACAGATTCAATCATTGATGCACACAAACATCAATGTTTACTGTCAACACTTATCTATGGTAGAAAACCTTGGTGGTTCACGGCCGATGGACTCAAGCTATCAATGTCCAATCCCTACAATAGAGGTAAAACTCGTAAATCTAGACTTGCTGAACATGCTTGGGAAAATGTCCACTGGTCTGGAGAACTACGGTGTTTGTACGATTTAACTTGATCAAAAGTAGTTTCTTGCTGGCCTGTTTTTTGGCTTTATTCCTCCTTGGCTCCTTTCAATCAAAAATTGTGTACGCCTAATTTAGCTTCAATCTGTTATAAAATATAATTGTCTTCTAGGGATGGGGAATATTTCCCAGAACATGTCCGGAGAGAGGAGCTGGATCTACAGTTCCGAGCAAGCCAAATGTGCAGTTCTTTTGGAACACCACACTATTCCACCAACTTCATACAGAAAATAAACAAAATTTGTTTGTATTTTTGGTGGTTAACTTCTAATCAGTGAAAAAATTATAATCCACGCCTTAAAATTTGTGTACCGCAAGTATTATTTAAGTGAGTTGCTGATTCCGGCGATTGGATGTAACTCTTCGCAGCCTCGGAACTGTTCAGACTCGGAGCTGTTGCAAACACGCGAAAGGTTCCGGTGAATTAACAGTTCCAGAGACGGAATTGCTCTTCGTCACGAACTGTTGTGAACTCACGAATGGTTTCGGCGAATGAACTGCACCACCTACAGCATCAGAACTGTTGTGAATTGTTCCAAAGACATGAAATATAATACCAAACCTGCAGTGGAACAGAAATGTGAATGATATTTCAATAAATAGTTTTATTGGCCCACAAACACCACAGCAGGGTATTTTTTTTTTTTTAATTCAAAATGTTTCGCTCAGACTTACCAGTAAGGATAAAATATGATGGACGATTCTTTTTGATGAATCGGAAAGTCCTGGAACGGTTCCTGAAAATCGGAACATTTACTATTTCTACTGTCTTCCCTAGTTTTACTTCAGATTAGTGATGAGTGTAAATTGACTACTCGTTACTCTCGTAGTTGTTCCCATGCAGGATACAAAGTAACAAGTACCGATTCTCGAAAATACTCGTTACATAAGTAACTATTCATGAAGCTATCGTAGGTACCTATAGTGCAGGCTCGAGTGGATACAAAGTAACAAGTACCGATTCTCGAAAATACTCGTTACATAAGTAACTTCACGAAGCTATCGCAGGTACCTATAGTGCAGGCTCGAGTGGACATTTGTAGTAGAAAGTAACAATGTAACAAATTGTCTCCTCGATGCAGCTCAGCATCCCAGGGAATTAGGGTCAGGCGGAAACTGCCATTGAGTCCTGGGGGGATATTTTTGTATTGATAATTACAATATTTGTACATTTAAAAGTTGTATATACAAAGTGTCTTATTGTGTGTTACTTACATTTTTTTTTCCAGCTTATAATTTTTCTGCCCATTGCTGTTCAGACTATAGACAATCCATTTGAGAGCTTTGTGAAAGTGCTACATTATTTGTTGTGACAAGTAATTGATATAAACATGGTTCATTATGTAAAACTTTTGCATAGTTTGTTTGTGTGGACAGTCGACGTAAGGGGATTTATGATATCGATGAGAACATTGTTCAACTAGTTTTTTTTTACCAATTTCTTTGTGTGTAATTATGATTGTTTATTTTAATGTGATTATTTACTGATAATATATCATTACGCTTGTTTTATGTTGAATCTTATTCCCTTAACCTGCTGAAAGGTTTTAAAAAAGAAAACAAGGCTCAGTGCAATTAAAAAACTACTACAAATAAAGAGTTGGACATATCTGGCCACCAAATGCGAATCCATAACTTTACGTGCAGCAATTATGTATTGAGTGCTTTGCGTACGGTACGTATTATTATTCTCATTGAAATAGGGCCATAATCTCTCTAACTAGCCTTTTAGTAACTGGTAATGAAAGTTTCTTTTTCTCGACCACCGCACTGCCTATAAAAAATTTCCTAGTAACGAGTGCGGAGCTGTAGTAACTATTCCTTTGTCACGGGCCAGGGTCTACTCTCTCCCTCACTCACTCATACTATAAATACGATGTTGACAGTCATACAGAAATTCCCGTATCTGTAAGAAAATACATCTGATAGCCGCACTAATACGAGTATAGCTACAACAGTAAAATATAGAAAAACATGAAAAACTGCTTTTTCTAGTATATTCACTCAATACTTCTAATACTGGCACAAATAAATCCAGTTTGCCCGAAACATTGTTGAGTTTGTACACACCTGACTTTGAAAAATTAACCTTACACCTGGTTGTCTCTTGAAACAGAACCTATTATAGGTCCTTACCTTAATTGTCAAAAGTAATTTTAGGCTTGGATAACACAGTATAACGATATTTTCACCTCATTTATCTTCTACACACAATAATGCACTAATTCTTTAGCAATTAATTTACAAACATCACTTTTCAGCTTCTCTTTCCGTTTCCCCACTTGCTTTGGGGATAGGAAATGGGACTGTGAAAGAGATAATAGAGGCCGACCTGTATAGTTCTTGGGCTTAAGACTTATCTAGTTTTAGGACCGAGGTAATATTTACGCTTTGCCATTCACCAGCACACACGACCATTCGACAGAGACTTATTTAGTTAACAAGTTCGAAACGAACTAACTCATTTTACCGAAATTCGTTGCCAGCCACTAAACTAAAGATCGTAAGTTAATATATTAAATTTACCGCTCAGACTGCGTCACCCCCGACCTTTCACCCAACGGTGGAAGTGAACGATCATCGATGACTGCAAAACTCGTAAACAAGCTTCGCAGCCGTCCTCACGCTCAGGGGATGACGCTTCGCCTCGTCATCGCGGCAGCAATCCACTCCACTATTGCAAAGTTGGAAAGGAAGACATACTACAGAAATGATCCTGTGAAGTATAGTCTTATCGTTTCTCTGGTTTTGACAAGTAATTGTACTAGCAGACTAATTGTTACGTTTGTGAATAAAAAAACGTAGTTTTCGTATTTATGGTACAATATTCAAATATGTAACAAATATTCGGTATATCATTATTAGTTAGTAACGAATGTATTCATTATTTACATATTACTTTCTATAAATACAATAATGTTTCTATTTATAAAGGATAAAAAACATTATACAACACTGCTATCTACTGTTTTAAAATTACACTACTAACAGAACTTCTGTAACTTGTAAAGAGAGAAATATAAATATATTTTATACAGAGGCATTATTAATTCAAATTGTAAATTAAAACTAATTTTTCTGATCGGTAGTTATTTATTCAATATTGCAATTATTTTATTTTACAAAATGGCGAAAAAAAAGACAAAAACACATACGATACTAGCGCTAGACGCGTATCAAAAAGTTTAATTCCTGATGACATACTCAGCCTACTCTCGCTATACTCCCAAGTGAAAATTTGACAAAGCTGGTTTTAGACTGTATAATGGCCAAACGTGAAGGAAAGCGTAATTTGTGCTGTATAAGTTTAATTTAAACGTAATAAAACGACGCCGTTTTGTAAACGTTATGAAGTTTATTTAGTGGATGAAATACAAAATAATTGGGTAAATTTGGCGGATACTCGTTTGTAAAAGGATATTATTTAATCTTGTCGTTCATATAGCAAGTTCAGTTCAAATACTATTGCCGAACGAAAAACACATATATTTTATATAATCAATACTTTATTAAAGTCCTTCAATATGTAATGTTTTTCAAATGTAATATGTCTTAGGACAATTGACAAAAGGGAGCTATCCTAACTCCATTACTACAAAAATAAAAGGCAAATGATGCGTTTATTTTGACTTGTTCCACGTGTTCTGTGACCGTTCGTCACGCACCCTTCTTAGACCGCGGCCACGCACTACCAGCAACATCACCCACCACTTGCGTGAGAGCAGTGCAATGCACTAAAAACGTTCCGAGCGTATCCGCGTGCGGTTTAGTGCGCCTTTGGTTTAATGTATGTGTGTGTCTATATATTTTTATATGGCCTTTTTTAATTATATTTCGTTATTAGTTATTGCGTGTGCAACGCAGTGTAATCATGTGTCCATCATTTAGTGTTTCAATGATAGCCGGTTTGTTTATTTTTATAAAATAAGTGTTACATGTTCATAATTTATGTAATTTATTGATGTTTCTCAGGCTGCTGCACCAGGAGGGAGCATGAGGTCATGTGGATCGGAGACAAGATTTGATGTATCTTCCTGGCGTTCTGTTCAACTACATTATTCTGTTCTACAAGCCATGTCATGCCGAGAATAACATCCTCGCATATGTCATCTGAGAAGAAAACTGCTACGAATGTTTCAATTCCCCATATTTTTACCGTAATTTTCAAATCTCCACCAATGGTCCCTGAGTGGTGACGTGTTGCCAGATGTTGTACTCTTTTAATCTGACTTACATTATGGCGTTAACCGTCAGCGTCGGCCCGTTTTTCCCCGCCGCCAGCAGCTCTGGCAAAAGTATTTCAAACACGAACGACGTCACTGTGTCAACCTGCGTTCCGTGCATCAGGGTGAAGGCACCAGTGCAGTGAAATCAGCGTAGATGTGTTTATTATTGTTTTTTAAATGCCTTTTTAATATTGTGTTTTCAATGTGATATAGTGTGTTCGCCTCGTGCATACCGCAGCGACCACGTGTCATATTTCTTTTTGGTTACATATTGTGAAGGGAAATATTTTGTGTGTTCTTGTTATATTATGTTGCCGAATGCAATATGTTTGCAAAGGTGAGTGCAGTGCACTCAAGCTGTGGACGGAATATTTTTATGCAGATATTAAGGGTAAATATTATTCTTGTTGACAGTTGTGTTATATTATTTTTATAAAGTGTTACGTTGTGTCCTATCGTGTTTCTGCTCAAGGGTGTAATAAAGTCCTTATATGTAAATAGGATAAGTGACGTGTACACGAGATACATGTCGGTAGAAAACTGATTCATTAAATGTTGTGCATTGTTGTGACGGTTTAGTGTGTTATTTTCAAAAGTGTAATAGTTTGTTTCCTAAATGCACTCAAGTGCTCACTATCATAAAGGGACACTGTAGAATATTCTTTAAGCATTTTTGAGAAGGGTTTGTGCATTTTTCGTACTTGTTTACTTTTTCTACAGTTGTCATTGTTTTGGGGGATGCCACAGATAGCACGATGCCAGTGTCATAGGTCACATAATAAATCAAAGACAACCCAACAGTGACAAGTAGTGGAGGCAACGGCCAAACTGCACGACCACTGTCTGTTGTCTGCAGACTTTGTAAACATGTATCCGAATATCAATATTCTTTTAAAGTTATTTTTTGACGTATCTAAATTGCAATGTTCTTGTATAAATGAACAATGAAAGCACACATGAATACGGGACTAGATCCCTACAAACAAGGACACACTGTCCATGTGAAATCTAACACATTTTGGTTAGGAAAGAAAAGAACCGCACCGCAATTATGAACGTGAGTGTACTGTTCACAATTGTATTTTTATTTTAAGTATTTTATTATATAATCTGAAGTGTGTAATGTAATTATTTTTATCATTATGTGCCATCTTCGTTTCACTCATCTCATCTTAAATTAGTTTTGTTCTGATTAACGGAACTTTGTGTTTGTGCAGTTTGAACTTTGTGCGGTAATTGGTGCCGAGGTACCAACCTGCATGGCCATGTTACTGTAGTAGCGTCTTCGCCTTCCGTGGGTGCCGATCGGGTATGAGCCCGCCCCGAGGTCTTCAACTTTTGAACCGATCATGTAAGACGCAATAGTTAATTTAATTCTTCTGGAACATTTCATCACTTTTTCGTTACCCCGGAGAGTGCACCGCCCCACCGTTCAGACTGTTTTGTTACACTGCTGAACCTTAATTTTTCATGTAATCTTTTAACAGTTTCTCACCTTTTTAACCAGCTGTAGAGCTCTCCGAGCTATAGTGGAAATGTATAAACTTACATGCTTCATACGAGGGTAATATGAATAAATTGTATTGTCATTAATAAGTTCTGCACACAAATTTATTTATCAGGTCGGTCTGATCGTGGGACATAGCGTAATTCTAAACCTCCAATAATTTACTACGACTGTTCATGGAGTTGGGTGGCCCAAACAACCCACGACGATTCATAGTGCCGTATGATGGTCGGAGGGGGGGGGGGGCGACATTTCGTACTAGCCTAGGCCAAACAGGATTTATATCTGCTTCAAGACTTGGAATTATTCGACGAACAGGAATCACCAAAGGAATGACGTCGGAACATAGAGGGGAGGCCCCACGGCAGTCGGCCTTCATGGCCACCAAGATTTTCGTTCTCTGCACTGATGCCCAAACCAGGTAAAAATGTTCCAGCAAAGTGACCTAACCTTTCAACCTCTGTTCAGAAAACGCCACCATGTCAATTGATTAAATGATTTAGGATGAAATTGTGTGATGTAGCAGTGTCAATAAGAGCACAACACAGATTTTTGTTCACTGTAACACCAATGCGGATTAATCTGTTGTTAGGTCCGGAAATTTGCATTAACAAAATTTTCCGAGGTGTCTGGTCGTGTCGTTTTCATGCTGGTCCGGGGTGGGCAACGTCAGGTTGCCCTACCCCCGATATTTGTTCGTCGTCGCCGCTCGTGAGATCTGTGATTGTTTGTAATCAGTTCAGGTGGGGCACTGTTTGTTCCAGTGTGGCCCATCGCACCAACGGTGTGGTTGAGGTGGTATGTTCTGTCCTTTGGGCTGACGAAACTGTGCATGGTCACATGTATTTTGTTTGACACGGTCCGGTCTTGAGGTTACCACTACATTTTTTGATATTCCGGCTGTGTTGAGAGTTGCTTCGTCGCTGCATGCAGGTTTTTGTTTTTGTCAGCACTGGATCGCAGCACGGCTGTGCGGAATCGCGACAGTCTGAATGAAATCACTTTCACTTGTGTGGATGACAGGGGCTACTGCAGCCCAGAATTCAGCTCATACTGAACATGCGATTATCTCCAAAATCTCACATAACGATTGTTCTGGATGATGAATGTGGATTAATCCCGTCTTGTGCTCTGCGAACAAGTACAGTGATTCTTATCCTTGTTCGACGAGAATGACTTGTCTGCGTGTTCGTTGTGACGAGACTGTATTGTCGAACCAGTTCTTGAACATGTCCTGGAACTCTTCCCATTACTTGCCATAATGACTTATGCCACACCACCACATACGTGCATCACCAATAAATCATTTGCAAATACAATTTGTCCAATCATCCTGGTCTAAACTGTATCTTTGAAGGCGACTCACACAATCATTCAGGAAGGTGAGATGGTCTTCATTGGAGGTGCCAGTGTATGTAGGTAATGATTGAAAAACTGCTATCATCAATGCCGGTGGTTATGGTGGAAAAAACAGCGGAAAGTTTTGTTGTTGTTTAGCTAGTCGGCCGAACACATCGTCATGTTGTTCGCTCGGTGTGGGCAAGTTATGTTGCCATGTTGTTGATGGGTTGTGCTAGCGAACACACGGGATGTAGTACTCGTCCCTTCTCGTAACTCGTTCTTCTGTGGTGATGCATTGTCTATGATATATCTGGCAACAGATTCCACACACTAGCATAGTGCAGCCCAGTACTTCACATGTAGATCTTGCACACATACATAATATTCTGTGGAAATGCAACGTTTTTTGTTCTATGTTGGTTGGTATTGGTAGGCATATCCACAAGTTTGGATTGCAGACTGGATTAATGAAGCCCTTCATCTCCCGTGGACACAAACACCACGTGCACACTTCCTCATTCTGTTTGGAGATTGTACGTGCAATTTCGCCTATACTGAGTTCCATATTCATTTTCATTCCATATTATTCAGAATTTGAACGTGTCTTCTTCTGATATGTCAACAAATGGTAAAGTGGGGTTAGGTATACATCGTAGGCACTTTGTACACAAAGAAGAATGTTCACCATTCATCATCGTCCATTTAGAACTTCCTCTATTGTGTATGTGGTGTGGCTGTGTTAGAACACCATGATGTGTTCTTTCGCTGACCACATGGTCTTTGGATTATGGCTTTCACCCTCACGGCGCATCATGGTAGGGGTGGTCCTGTCGACCACGATGCGGCACGGATGGAGGGGGATGGTAGGTGCCTTGTTCCCCTCTGCATTGGTATGTCTGAAAATAGTGTCTCTTGCTGCATCGCAGGTGCTCTACAATTTACAAATGGCATCATGGTCTGTTCCTTTGTAGCAATTTTGAGTTTGGCACCTGACTTCCCATGTGCTGTTTGCGCTTTTTCCTTATGATAATTCCCTAATTCGTAGACCTCGTACAATGTAAACATGTCCGAATTATTCGCCAGTAGCAAATTCTGTGAAGCCAAGTCTCAGAGGATGGTTGCATGTGGGTGCATGTGGTCACACATTAGGAAGAAGAAAAGGCGCGAAAGCATGCTCAAGAATGCTTGGTGGGGAAAATTGTAAAAATGTTGTTGGGAAAATTGATGTATGAAAAATAGGTGAGGTTATGAAGTACGGTGTGAGTGATGGATGGCTTGGCGGGATGTGAAGCTACACAGAGAGGCGCCAATTGATGTCTGTCAGGTTTCTGGCCTAAGGGGGAACATGGGGTTATATGGACTGGAAGTAAGGTTTTGATCAGTTTTACCAGGTAGGCGCCAGCCCACTCAGCGAACATGATGATGCTCTTGATCTCGGGTCGTACGACCGATCACCCTCAGAGGCATTCCTCTGGTCCCGACATCCTTTGCATTACCGCAGGTGGTGATGATGATGAATTTCTGCTGTAGAATACTCTAGGCCTTTGCTAGTGAGTGCTCTTAGCCTCCCTCAATGATTAACTCACTCCCGACAGGTGTTTTGGGCCCCCTTATGCCCGAAAAATACGTTAAGAAATAGGTGCATTGCATACCTGGTTTGCGTGGCCGAAATGCGGCCAGAAATAAGTAAATGCGTAAACTCACAAGAATCACTATTTATTTATCAGATTTACAACTTGGCACTCACATGTTAATCTTCGCCACTGTGGCTTGGCGAGCTCCAAAGCAGACAAAATAAACCACAAAGGCTACACAAAGAATTATGTGTACATTAAGTCTCCAATATGTACAAACGCCGAAGTGTGGGGTGGCACTTTCGCCAGACTAAAAATGAAAAGCAAAATTTACAATAATTAAACAGATGACTATTGTGCATTACATGATTATTCTAAGTGGTGAAGGCCTGGAGATGCCCGATAAGTCAACCTTACCAAATAGTCCCCGAGACTCTACTAACTTCCCTTGGCCCCAAGCTCCCTCATTGGCCGACCTCTGGCACATGACCATTAAAAAAATGTGTGATAAATAAAAATGTATAACAATAAATAAAACTGTGGTTGAATGTATGAACTGATGGGGATGCCATACAACAATTACACTTTTAAAAAAGGAATAAAATTATGCTAAAAGAAATTAAAACATGACTCAAGCAGTTGTGGGACACGTTGATATAGGGCTTTTCCATGAGGGCTAACCTAAAATATGTATTTTCTACCGGGCCAATCTGCCCCTATTAAAATATATTTCATTAAACGTATTATGTGTGTGCAGGCAGGGAAACAGGTTTTTTAATATGTGCAACTTAAATCTATCACAAACATTCTAGAAATAAAAATGGCAATTTCATAGTTTATCTTGGCAGGGGGTGGCATTACTTTAAACAGCGGAATAAACATGTATCCACCCTAACCTCTATCTCCTGGCAGAGTGTCAATAGTGGTCAAAATGTGGTTCGAAATGGGCCACATGTTCGGGCCAGCAATTTGACGGCGTCCAATTGCTTAGAAAGCTATGAGATGTGCTTCGTGGATGGTGATACAGAAGCCAGATTTAAATTGTGGAAAAAATTAGATATTTGAGTAATGGATGTGTCTGGGTGAGGTGAATTTGATGAGGTACTTTACCCGGGGCACCAGGCACTACCAGACCTAGTGCCGGGAAAAGTAAGAGCAAACTCTTCTCACTGAGCCGTGTCGTCGACGGCCAAAGGCAGCTAACCTTCTATGCTGCTGCAGTCCTGTGATGAATCTTGATTAACTGTACGCATATTACATGGTGGATTATTGAGGGCATCCAACACCCTTATGCTACGTTACACTGAAATACTTGCAAACAATAATACAAAGTTCCAACACACGTGTAAATTGGCGGGAAATTGTAAGGGCCCGTACCCTGAAATGGCTTGTAGCATACCTGAATAAAATTACCCGATTTACATAGTGATATTTATTAGGCATTTACTGAACATGCCCCGAAGGCAACACTTTACATATTTCAAGCCAGACAAGCACCGGTCGGCAGCGGTAAAACAGTAGAAAATTGGTGACAAAGCTCGTGCGTTAAGTATGGTGCAGAATTGAGCTTCCCCAGGCGAGTCAAACACTGCGGAAGTGAGAAGTGGTTTCCCGGGCGACTAACGGAAAAAAGGTTCTTCAGATAATGAAATTATTGCAGTGAAAATGGTTGGTACAAATGCTGCATGCTGCCCAGGCGTGGAACCGAACGGTACGCGACCGACCTCTCTATGCTCAGGGCATCTACAGTCTTTCCAATATAGCGCGCTCGGTGAGACTGCTGCCAGAGCATGCCACATGGAACTAATTTCTGGCACCGTGCATGTTAAAACTATGATAAACACATCACACACTTGCAATAACCTGCTTAAAAATCCAATACATAATTAACAAATATAAAACTCACCAAAATATGTAAAACACAATTAACACTTGAAATGCAAGTTGATGGATTAGGTGGAGTGAAACACGTGAAAAGTAAATAAACATGAAATACAGAAAACACTCATTAAAGCAGGTACACCAAAATGGCTTTTATATATATATATATATATATATATATATATATATATATATATATCCCAGTCTCACATTATGTCTGTGTATTGTGTAAGCTATTAATTATATACTTTGCATTTTCAATATAATTGGCTCTCATTACATATCACTCCACCACACACTCACATTCGTACACTAATCTGCCCCCACTACACCTGGCTTGCCCTTGCACTGACTTGAAACACTCCCTGGACACTGGACACTGCTGCAGCCTGAGAGGATCGCAAGTCCTCTTTGCACAGGTCCCTCACTGCGGCGGGCAAACGGACTAGGGAGAAGCCGTGGTCGGCGTAAACACAACAGTGACACATGTATCACTGCTGTCGTCTCCGACACAGCATATATGGGCTCTTCTGCTGCCCCACATGCCTCGTAGACTGCAGCTGTTGCTGTAGTTCTGTGCGTCTGCTGGGGCATCGTAGCACTGCGGTGTCCCCACACACTCCACATGCCAGCGACAGCCTGATCCGTCTCCCAGTCCGGTGCAGGTCCAGTGAGCCGGCTGACTCGCTGTCCTTGCCACTTGCGTAGATTATAAAGCTTGGACTCCTCCCCTAATGACTGCGGTCGTGTCGCCGTCGGGCACGACCCATATCGACGACCACTGTGGGGGATTGATCCTCTTCGTAGGTCCTCACAGCTGGCTGAGTCACAAGTTGCTCTTCCGTCCCTGCAGAGACCGCTGGTAGCTTCTCGTCCGAAGGTGCTGGCCCTGGTTCCAGTGCCGGTGCTCGAACGTCGGAGTTCCCCAGCCGCCCTGTTCCATCGAATGCTGCGGTGGCTGCTTTCTGGCGCGCCTCCTCAAGCTGCAAAGTGCCGGGAAACGTCGGATTTTCTCCACCCACTGCTGAGCTCTCTGTCCGAGGTGCTGAGGCATCTTCGTCGCTGGTGGTTAGCCTGACTACCTCGGCAGGGGTTTCCCCGTCGTGGGTCATTTGTCTTGCAACCGCCAAATCCTGCTGTTCTGCTGGCTCCTCATTTCCGCTCTGTGAATCAACATCCCTGTCCAGACTGGAGTCGGGTTTCTCATCACTTTAACCACTGATGTTCTGAGAATCACTGCTCTCTGTGTTACTGTTTTTCTCGATGGTGGGGCAAAGTTGCTCACCAGGCAGGCTAAGATTTCGGCCGAACAGAACGTCCGCTGACGACCTCCCTGTGGCAGCGTTCACACACCGGCAGAGAGTGTAGAGTGCAGCTGGTAGGTTTTTCCTTCTGTTTTAGCAAATGTGCGCATGTTTCTTGCTCAGTGATGACTTCCTTAACAGATCATAAATTAATTCGTCATTTACCTCGACAGTCACTTCATTTAGTTGGGCTTCCCGAAACGATTCCTGTCTGTCTGGCTGTAAAATTTCCTCCCACTCTGCAGTGTCAGACACTATCACATTCTTGTCCGGCGCTCCAGTAAGTGTGTCCACAAGCTCATTATCTTTACCGGCCATATGTTCAACCATAAAGGCATTTTCTTGGAGCATAAGTCCCACCGGGTCAGTTTACTGCGTGATTCGCGCATGTTGTGAAGCCACACCAGGCACCTGTTATCAGTACGCATGGTAAAGCACTGATATTCTAGATAGGCCCTGTATCGCTTAACTTCCTTGACCATGGCCAGACACTTGTGCTCATTTACGAGATAGTGCTGTTCGGTTGCTCCTAACTTGGCATTGGAAAAATGTATTATCTGCTTCCCTCTCGCCTCTGTGCACTGGTACAGTACTGCACCTGAACCTTCATGACTCACATCCATCTACAGGTATAGGTGGCGCGTAGGATTGTGCCTGACTAAGGTGGCATACACCTTAAAGCTCTCTTTAATGGTTTGGAACGCCTCGCCCTCTTCTTTCCCCCATACAAACCTCGTCTGCGGTCACAATAAGTCTGTTAATAGCACAGTTATTGTGGCAAAATCCTTAATATACTCGCGCAGCCAGTTTATCAACACGAAAGATTTGCACAATTGTTTTCGCGTGCGTGATGGCGCATGCTTGTCACTGATTCTCAACTGCTCTGGTGTGGTTGTATTTCTGGACTTGTCAACAATATGGCCTAGGAACTATATACTCATTTGACCGGGGTGGCATTTGTTGGCAGCACATGTCAGTCTATTTATGGCAAGGTGCTCTAAGACAATAAACAGATGGTGCAAGTGTTCCTCCCACATCTCTGACCACACGACCTCGTCGTCGAGATACACTAGCGTGAAATCTCCGATCAGACCAACTCTCACCATCATCGATTGGAAAGTTGCAGGTGCGCACTTGAGACCGAAAGGCATTGCAGAAAATTGGAAACGCCAGCCATCCAGGGTAGTGAAAGCAATTTTCTCATGATCCTCCTGCCAGACGGGGATCTACCCATAGCAGCTGCGTAAAGCCAAAGATGTCCACATTTTGGCATTTCCTAAGGTACTCAAGGTGTCCTTAGCACTTATATATGGCAGCAGCATGCTACATGTCACCTGTTTGATCGAGCGAAAGTCAACACAAAAATGCCATGACACGTATTTATTTGGTTCTAGCGTTACAGCGGAATTATATCTTCTGCGCATAAGCTTAATCACACCGTCTGTTAACATTTCCTGCACCTGCTTACGTGTTATTTTGACCTGATGGGGAAGGTAACTGTGTAGGCCGCAGTAGATGGTCTAGTCTTGCGTCAAAGGAATCTCGTGTTCTGCAACTGTTGTTCTACGTAAGATGTCATGTTTACCAAAGATTGCTCTACGTTCAGTTAATAAGCACTGGAAGGCTCCCTGATACTCTGCTGGAATGTTATGCTGGAAGTCTTTTAACTGCACACTATATGCTTGCCTATGATCAATGTTGTACACAGTTCTTCTCTCCTTAGTGCCAAAATGAATACGCCTAGCCGCTGTTTCCACAATCATGTTCTGTTCGCTTAACCAAGGAATTCCTAGAATAGCATCTTTGGTGATTTCGGCTGTTATTATTGCCTGCATTTTTGTTTCAATCTCACGTACTCTGACAGTTATGTCTGCTTGACTCACTACTGCATTACACTCCTGTCCTGTAGCTTAATGTACCATGTGGCCCATGGAGGTTATGTCATGTTTGTTTACAAACTGGACGAAGTTGTGAGACCCAGCGGTATCTATTAGCGCATGACACTTATCAACACTTGCAAGAATTCGGATGAATTGGGCATTGATACCACTCACCTGGTTTATAAGTGCTTGTTGCGGGGTTAATTCTGGGGTATTCTGTGTGACCGTGGTACAGGGCATCTCCAGCATCCTGACCCCCTGCTTGCCGTTTCGCTGCTGTTGCTGGTTCCCACCATGTTGCTTGTATACATGAAGGTCATTTTGGCTGTGACTTTGCCAGTGACCTTGCTCACCCTCGCAATAGCGACATGGAGTCGGTGGCAGTTGGTTTCTATCCCACTTCACAAACTTTTTCACACCTGGTTTTCCTGTGCGATCTGCGCCATTGCTTATAAAAGTCCATCACGACTGTATGTGGTGGAATTATGCTCGTTTACACCAAACTTTCCCTGTTTCGGATTGTCCATGCTCCCATCATGCCCGTTTTCACCGCTTTCACGTTTCCTGTGACACCATCGTGCGGCGCTGGGCTCGCAACACAGTTGTGGTGCACTCCGTTCCAGGATCCACGGGGCCCGCATCAGCTCTTCTACCCCATTATTCAGCAGCAGTTTCAAGACTGTGCAGAACTCGGGTCGTGCCGCCTCCACTACAACTTCCAGCTGCTCGTGCTCCGGTAGGTTCGGGTGGCATCGGCTAATGAGATGTGTCTTCCGGGTTATGAAGGCTCTCAGCAACTCGCCTTCTTGCTGCTCCTGTAACGTCAGCTTGCTCTGGGCTTGTATGGAGCCGAACGCTCCTCCGAAGCAACACTGGTACGCCCGTAAATATTCCAAACACTTTAAGCCATAATGGTTGACAGATTTCGACCATTCTCGTGCACTGTTCTCAAGCTGCCTCCCAATGCAGCTAGACTAATCACCCTCGTGAACACCGCATCTCTGTAGACATGACTAACAGTCTTGCAAGAAGGCTGTTGTGTCTTCATTCGGCTCTCCTGAAAAAGTTGGCAAGTTCTGGAATTTGCTAGGGGTGGGGCTAGGCATTGTTCTGCTGGACTGCTCCACTAGGTTGGCTGTAACCTCTGGTGACATAACACTATATCATTGCCAGCTGTATGCCGCGTTCTGTCTGTGCTGTTGTAGTTGCCATGCTACTGTGGTAACGGGAATGGAGATTGTAGGGTTGAGTATTGCAGGTTGCTGAAATGACAGTGGTTGGGGTAGTTGTTGGTTGGCCAGACTGGTAATGTTAGTTTTGACAGGTTAGGTAGGAATGGTGTCGACTGGCTGATCGGCGCTCTCGCTCGGACAGGAATCACACGTGTGGGTTCCCTGGCTGCACAGTCTCCGCATTTTAATTGCCTCCCCTGGTTGTAGATGCTTTCTCGTACAGTTCTGCATTGCGCATGAATCCTCACCCTACAGCAGTGACACTGACACATCACTCCTTCCGGTGCTCCTTCGCACTCTGCTCATCCGCAGGTTACCATAACCTGTTGTAACTCGGTGAAAACATTGCTCAAGTAATTCACTATCCAGTCTCGTGTATTCACATCCAGTGAGATGGCCTGTGCTTGGTTGGCTGGCCAAGGATCCAGGTTATAAACTGTTCTCTGTTCTTTTCTCCCAAAATGGATGAGGCACACTGCTGGTTCAACCATGGTGTGTTGATCAGTAAACCACGGCAATCCCAGAATGGCGTCTTTGTGAATGTCATCTCTCACAAATGCTTTTGTTGACATATACGGTAATATCAGCTTCACCTTACATGTCTCCGGTATGTTGTTGTATTGCAAGTTGAACAGTATGTTGAACATCTCTAACTTTAATGGCATTAACAAATTTTTACTTGAAAAAATTATGGGAGGCAGCCATGTAGATTAGGGTTTGGCGCTGCTGATTGTTGATTTGTACAGTAATTCTGACAAACCCATTTTGTGAACTGCTAATCTAGGCGATAAGGGTCTGTTGTGGAGTCGGTTCCATGCTGATTCTTCGTCGGGACAAGCGGTGTCTGCCAGCTTTAGCCCATCCGCTTGTTTCCCAGGCATGTATCACTCATCGTGGCACCACTTGGCAGGCCCACCCTTCCAGGGCAATCTCTATCCCAATGTTCACCCACACACAACTGACATGGACGTTTATGTCGCTGGCAGGCGGTAGGGGGTATGTTCGAACGTATTGTTCACTGTATTGCGGGTTGCCTGCTTTGTTGACACTGTAGGTGGGACAGCTGTTGCTCCCTCTGTGTTCTGTTTCGACATGGTTTCACTGTTCAAAATTATGTCCTAAGTTCTTGACTTGCTCATTATCATGGCGCGGTTGGTCACAGTCGCGGCGTAGCTGGGCCGGGATACTGGCGTTTAGTAGCATCACTGTTTGAAAGAAATTTCTCTCAATTGAGTGGATCACTGGAACCAGAGCGGTACGATATTCCTGTCGCACGGTACTGGCGACCACCTCCAAATGTCCTTCAAGTCCAGTTCTGGGTTATAGGAACGCACTAGACTGATCTTCTTGGTGGCGAAACTGTAAAGTGACTCTTCGCCCTGTTCCTTCAAAATGATCTAACTTCTAGCGCAAAGAGAAGTGAATGTATTCGCAAAGTAACATGTAAAGATCTGGCTAAATTCACTCCACATCATGCTGTAGTGGTTCACTCCGTGCCACCAGGATTTAGCTTCGTTGCCCAGGCGCTCTCTATTACTAAACTGCCAATTTTCCTGATGAACTGCTTAGCTTGCTCTCACAAGTTTTTAAGAATGCCACAGGGTCTTTGTTAGCAGCGCCATCATAATTTGGTAACAACTGGAAGCAAGATGGTGTGGAGTAGAGGCTTTGGCCCCTGTTTGCCGGAGTTTGGTTTTCATTGATGTGCGAATATGATCATCTTCTGCCTCCAGAGCTAGTACAGTTTGTAAGAGTGGGGTTGAACAAGCAGGTGGGTGTGGTAACTCCAGAATTGGTTATTGCAGTATTTGTTGGATGGTGCTGTAGAACTCGCCATTGCCTGTAGTTGAGACTGGCATCTGCAAATTTTGTAGTATAACGAGTTTCGGCATGGGCTTTACCCATTGATCACGACCGATGTAGCCGGCTGGCAGCGTAAACAAGTGATGTGACACACGTCTCGTAAGTGGCGCATTCCCTCGATGAAATGCACTGTGCATGATACAACCTCCAACATCGATTGCATGCTAGGGTTGCAGCTCCAAGTCCATCACAATTATTTGAATATGCACACTTTCGCAAAATCTGGTGGAAGCGAGATGGTGATTGCAGGTGATTTGGCGGTGTTGTGCATGTGCACAAACTCGGCGCACATATTGGATTGTTAAATCCTAGGATTTTTTAGGTTTGAGGCATTGTGTACACAAGTCCGCAGGCTGTGCCAAAATTGTATGTGCCCAAGCATCCTCACACAGTTCTATGTTTAACAAGTTGACTTGCTCTCATAGTCGTTGGGCCGCAGTAGCATCACCGCACACGTATGTTCTTCCCTGGAGGTACGTCAGCGAGAACAGATCCGGGTTTGGTGTTGGCCTCAAGCACTGGTTGCACAAAATAGTAGGTAGGCCATTATATGTTTAGCCAGTCTGAACACTCTCATAAGAAATCGCGACGCGACGATGCGAAGCTTACATGTTGACATTTCTTCATCACGCTACGTGGTCGCTTGTCCTGCTGCAACACCTGATGGCGTGGTGTAAGAGGGGTTGTCCCTGCTGGCATAACACAGCTTGGAGGGAGGGGGTAGCAGGTGGCTTGCTACCCCTCCGCCGGTGCAAGATGGTTGTGATTGGCTGATGTGACAGACATAGTACGGACCCAAGATGGCTCTGACTTGCTTGCCTCCCACGAAATAATGACGATTTTGGCATGAAGTGGCATGTGGCCTGTTTTCTCTTAGTTTTCTTGTTGCTGTTTCTTGATGTGTTGATTCTAGATGGTTATGGTACATCAGGAAACACCACCAGTAGCAGAAAATAAAGAGCCTATGCTCAGAGGAAATGGTGTATGCAGGTGCATGTGGTCACACATAGCACACAAGACAAAGAGATGAAACAAGGTTTAAGTACGGTAAAATTTCGAAATATCTGGCGATGAGACAAGGCCACAAAGTTGGGCAAGCCACTTGATTTGAGAAAGAAATGACTTGCTGTGCCACTCACTAGTGAGAAAGCCACACTAGTGAAACAGCCACACTATTTGGGAAAGTCAATCTATGAAGAAAAGTGCTAAGCCCGGTAAAATTTTGGAACACTTGATGGCAGGACAAAACCAAAAAGTTGGGCAAACCACTTGACAGGACTTGGTTTCTGAACTCCAGGGGAGAAGGAAAGTTGTAGAGATTATGAAGGAAAAGTCTGGGTAAGTGCGCCAGCTCAGTGAGCACAAGAAGAAGGTTGGGTCGTGTTGGCGACGGCACAGTGTGGCCTTCCCTGATAGCCCCCTGTTCTTGATGCGGCAGAGGTTGTTACTATTATTCCAGTTGATGTAATAAATGCTTGGAGTAACACGAGGTGTTGGCCCCTCATCCATGGCGTTTCTTCAAGTTGTAAATTTTTCATTGAGTTAAAATTCCTCAAGGCCTAGGCTAGTGGGGGCTGTAAGACTCCCCCAAATGCTTACTCACTCCCATGCAGGCTGTTTTGGTGCCCTTCGACACCATCAATTAATAAATAAAATAAAACATGAAAACAGGTGAAACTGCCAATAAGATGCCGGCGAAATAAAGAGACGATGTCTCGCATTGAATGCTATTTATTCCACTATACCTTTAGCAGAAGCACTTACATTGATTTTGATTCCACTCAAGCGGGAACACACTAAAGCTGTAAATATGGTGCTAGGCCATGGTAAAATTTAAGATGCATTAAACCCCGGTTATATACAAGATGACCAGGCTGTGAGGTGGCTCACTCCCCAGGCTGCAAAAACAAGGGACCAGAAAGTTAAGTTACTCTATTGAAAAACTACATGATTGGTGCGAAACAGTGAACTCCTGGAGAGGATGCACGTGCATGTTCGCCTCATGTGATGATCAAGACACTACTGAAAAACATGGCGACGGGTACTTGCTCAGTGGCTGCTGTTTCCATGCAATGACACATGATCAATTTAAACACAGAATATTAAAGACTGAATGAATGAAGTGAAATAAAATAACCCTAGATGAAAATGAAACACAAAAGATACAAAAAATTTTCCCTAAAAATTACTGAGTTTTATATATATATATATATAAAACTCAGTAATTTTTAGGGAAAATTTTATATATATATATATATATAAACTTAGATGTAACACTTACCCCATGGTTGGAAACATAACCTCCAATTTGGGGGTAAGTAGCAGGTTGTTTACAGCTCTGTACATGTTGTGATTTATTTACAAGCGTGTGTACACTGTTAAATTTTAATACACAATACAAAAAACAATAACAATAAATCCTTGAAATGACACTCTTAAAAATTAAATATGATTATTCTGCAAATTTCGGCACGTGACCATTATGTTAAGTTATACGCACGTACGGTTCATAAACCACATGTGAACGATACTGGAAAAGTCAGTGCTTGTACTGGCTTTAATACTAACCAAAAAGGAAAATCATTATTTATTTTCATCTGCATGGAAACAACTGCGGGCGAAAACTATACACACTTGATTTTGCACATTTCATCTTAAAATATGGATGCGCAACATGTTCTTTCAAATTTAATTTGCGCATGGCAAGCAAAAATATTACAGTAACAAAACAGGACATAATTAACACTGTAAAACCCCTTTAGAAACTAACATTCATGATTGCACTGTATCTCATGGGCGATGGAAACACATTTAAAAAGGTCATAGTAATTTCGAACTTGAAATGCGAACATGCAACACTAATGCAGTTGGTGCCAGACTTCACTGCACACATGATTGCTACGACGACTAACCAATGCACTAAAACCCATATTGAAATCAGAAACACAGTTACACTCAAAACAATACAATAATAAAACCTACGGTAGGATAGGGGAGGAAAAGTGATCTACTTAAGGGTTGGGAGTCGTGAAGGATATTTACCGGCATTTCTCACCAAACCTCTGCTGGAAATCTTGGGTGCCAGACAATGCAGTAGTGCAACATCAAGTTGTTGTAGGTAGAGCTGACTCCTTTCTCCAGGTCGTGTGCCGACAGCCAAGGCGGTATCCTTCGGATGGTGCTCCATCCGTCGTTATTAATAAAAATATATTACCAATATTATGTGTGCTGCACAGTGATGTCTTAGGGCGGCTCAAACACCCATCAGTTAGGTAAACGAAGATACAAAAACACTGAAATATGTATTAAAGTACTTGATATAGAACACTTATGAATTGGCAGGAAAGGTGGGGGTACTGCGCTCCTGCAGCCTGCAGGCAACCCGAATGAAGATGCATACTCACGTAAATTCACTGGGTTTTTATTAAACATTGCTCTAGGAAACAACTTACAATATGTTGCCAGGCTTTACCCGCCAGCAGGGTTACACTGTACAAAACGGCACGTGGCCACAAAAGATTTACAGTAAAGTTATGCCTTCCCAGGCGATACTAAACTATGGGAAGGAGAGGAGCGGAGATTCTCAGGCTGTTAAGTAAATAAAGGTTTCAGCAGTATTCTGAAGAAGATCGTTAATGTGGTTTTACGGATTTGTCGTCAAAGCTCTCAGGCGAAGCCGACAGTTGTCCGCATTGACCACCTGTCACTCTATGAAGGTCCCGATGTTGCAGAGCCTGTTCGTTACTAACATACTTAAAGAGGGGTCAGTGTTACATGCAGCCGGTCTGCATTGATTCCCTTGACCGGGTCACAGGGGTTACGTAAGAAGCACGCGGCGATTTAAAAAGGCGAGCTGCTTTGTGCATTAAATAAGCTTATCGGGACCCGTGCACTCCTGGCCATGGGCGGTTTGAATTTTTGCCGTTACCTTTGAAGCAATTTTGTGCGACTGACGGGCCAGACTACTGAACTGGATGCGTCAGTGTAAGACATTTGGAATGATGGCGACAGATTTGTTATGTGCAAATAATGAGTTTCAATTAAGTGACTGAACAGAGACATTAATAACGACTTTAATTACAATTGAGATATAGCAGATACTAAATATTGTGCTTACTGAAAATAACCAGAGTAATAGTGGATATAGTTATTTTAATGTAAATAATAGCTGTATGAATTAAGCAAAAATTAAGTTTAGTTCTTTTATATTTATAAAGATCTCCATCCCTCACGAACTTCGCATTTTGTAACAGTATTTTGGTTGTTCCTAAGATTATAATTTTAAACATGAATATATTTCCATTGCATATTTGGAGTTGGCAACGTGAACGTGACATGAGAAGATATTGACGGCCTATAGCCTGTCGCTGGGTACACTGACCGCCCCGCACTGGCTTCAGCTCCGCTCCCCTCCGCCGAGACATTTCAATCATTCACCAGTGATGTTATACGTACCATTTTTATGGTATTTTTAACCATAATTAGACATTGTGTACTATGTACATTGACGAGGTGTTCATAATACGCACTGTACCATAATCCGATGATAGTAAAAATATGCAGTTAATGACTTAGAAGTATAATAAAAGATAAGTCGTTTGTTGCCTGCTTGGTTTAAGCCGAAAGCCGAGCCCCTATTATTTATCTGCGAATTAGAGTTTGAACTGTTCGAGGTTTCACGAACGAGATACCGACATCGAAATGTATCAATCTTCTTCGGGTTTCTGGCAGTGCTCAGTTGTTCCATTTTATTTTCTTCGTTTATTGTTGTCAGTCGCGTTGTGTTGTTCTATATTATGGGCGGATAATTTGGCCTGTTTTAGTTAACAAATACACCCCATTGCTGTGCAGGCAGGGGTATTTGACTATCACATTTTTAAAAGGTGGAATGATTATTTTGTGATTTATAAAGCAGGTGATGTTTTAATTTTTATTTGATATCAGTAGTGTAACATTGAAACAACTGTTGTGTAATGAAAGTAAAACAACCATTAAATTGTGATTTTACACATTTGTTATAAATGTAGTACAATTTTGTGCCTGTATACCATAATTATGAATGTCCCGTACCAGGATAGAGTACTGACGCTGTACATCACCGCATTTCTCTCTCCTCTCTCTCTCTCTCTCTCTCTCTCCCTCTCTCCTCTCTCTCTCCTCTCTCTCTCTCTCTCCTCTCTCTCTCTCTCTCTCTCTCCTTTGTTCCTGCTCCGTCACGTAACTGCGCAGACCGCAAGCCCTGCAATTACCGCTGGCAGCCGCATCTGGCACCACAGCTCTCCAGCATCTGAAGGACTTCCTGGACCACGTGTCCTGTCATTGGGGCGGCGGTTGCGGGACAACCACATCCCACTCAGATATGTCCGTCACCCGGTGCAAATCAACCACAAGCCACGCAGACATGTCTGTCACCTGGTGCAGATAAACCACTAGCCACTCAGACATGTCTGCAACCTGGTGCCGATCAACCATGAACAACTTAGACATGTCTGCCACCTGGTGCCGATCAACCACTAGCCACTCAGACATGTCTGCCACCTGGTGCAGATCAACCGCTAGCCACTCAGACATGTTTGTCACCCAGTGCTGATCAACCACGAGCAACTCAGACATGTCTGCAACCTGGTGCCGATCAACCATGAACAACTTAGACATGTCTGCCACCTGGTGCAGATCAACCACTAGCCACTCAGACATGTCTGTCACCCGGTGCAGATCGCGAGGCAAGGAAACAGTCGCAACTCAATGGCTGTGTCTGAATTCACCGCCTTGCGCCCTTGTCCACTTCCCCTTGCGCCCTTCGCGTGATATAAGCCCCTGTCCCCTTCGTGAAGAAGTGTGAATCTCTTAATTAGCACACCCTTCTTCGTTCGTATCTCGATTACTGACCGATCGATGTGCGAGTTTCTGTTGTTTACACCGGGAGTCAAGACTGGAGGTCCGCATGTTTGTTTACGTTTCCATTTGCACGCAAATAGTTTCATCTGCTGATTTTTCCACAAATAAAAATATGAGATACAACCGGGTTAGACGGCCAGAAAATTTCAAACTGTTTATATATACAAGAACTTGCTAGTGCTCAAGAAGACTGTTCGTCATCCATCTTTAAGGGACGAAGATGAACAGAGGACAAATAGCAACGAATAGCAGATCATCAAAAACGATCTAGGGTATGAGACATGTACCCTAGGCTGAAGGGGATTCCATAGGGTGCATTTGTACCCTAGCCGTGACTTCGGACAGCAACTATTTGCCGTCGCGCCATAGATGCACTTTTCTAGGTAACGAAGCCAGCTAAGGGCTCTTGGCCATAGGCGCGCTTAGGGGATGCAGCTTCAACCCCCATTTCAACACGTAAATAGGAAACCAAAAAATGAATCTTGCCTATTTCGAATTTTCACCAGACAGTCTGCTTGTTTGTAACGACCACAAATTAAAAATAATTTTATTGTAGTTTATAATTATTTTGTGGTGATTAATATGTTTAAATATAATCTTACTTTGAATTTTCAATCTAGTAAAAGTGGACCTTCATTTTACTTTTCGCAACCCATTACCTAACCCTGCGCACGTCTGTGCACTTGGCACGTGAATTCAGACACGGCCAATGTTACAACTATGGGCCTTCTTCTAAAATCGACGTGGCGCACATATCATGCATAGCATAGCATAGCAAGTAAAAACTTGTATTTTGAGATTGCAACGTCCACGACTTGTATTTCGCGTGACTTACTTGGCGTTATTTACGTGACTTGGCATTAAGATGGTCATCTCCGAGTACCTTACGCCAAGTTTCTCACGCCGGCCAATAAGAACGCGAAACGTCATAGAAACTGTTGTAACCAACATAAGCGTATAAAATTCTTGTGATGGAAAAATTATTTCCTATTCCTTTACTCTTTCTGATTGGTGAGGTAAGTTTTTTTTTTTTTTTTTCTTTTGCGTTAACGCCGATTGTATACGAACAGTTTCGCTTGCTATGCTTCGTAAGTTTTGTTGTTGAAGCTAAGTCGATTGTGGACCCCGACTAACGCTCGTCTTTTCTTTGGAAATCTGGCAACAGTGCGACAATTTACAAGCAACCGAACGACTTAAAAGTTGCTGCTTAAAAAAATTGAAACATTTATTTAGAAAACTTTGAATAAAAAAGTAAGGGGTTTTTTTTTTAAAAGCGACATTTGGCGTACGAATTTGTTGCAACTGTTTGTAATGTTCGTCTAATGTCTGTCATAGAAAAAGAGAACTGAGCACGAAAAAATACTTAAATAAGACAAGAAACCTGTGGACGGGAAAATAATTATATGTGTACATATAACTATTTTCATATAATTATATGTATACTTATAATTATTTTCTCATCCCTAGGTTACTTGTCTTAAATATTTTTTTCGTACATATAATTATGCATATGTATACGCGTTTGAAGTCGCCTTTATTTACAGTTGCGTTGCCTAGCAACCACGGCGTTGGAGACACACGATCGGTAGTCTGCTGTGTTAACCTTATCAGATGGGTATATGCAGTCTTTTATTTTATCTGTTGAAATCATTTCCAGAAACAAATCTGCATTGTAGGAGGAACAAGACATTTAATCAGTACTTGATAGTATTAATTTTCACCTTTGTAAAAGTTATTCAACCCATGTTTGTTTACTTCCATTTTCGTGACACGTGCATCACCAATCAAGTTCGCAGTTGACATCTTAATGTATTTTCCCGGACTACTGCAGCAGAGCTCATGTCGCAGGAAACTAGAATCACACACACGAACATACAGACACAGAAAACCAACCTAGAATAGTTTCCAATAGGCAGACCTACATGAAGAACACAAGAGAACTCTGTGGAAGGAGTTCAGTTAGTAAGCAGCAAATTAATGAAACAAAAAACTAATGATGGACACAACTAAACCAGAGAAACACAGTGATCTTCTTGCAACCAAACAATTCCTTCTGTAGAATTCTGTGTGGTCATGTACCTGTTGACAACTATTCCAGTTTGATTTTGTGCGTTTGTATGTGTAATACTACTTTTCTGCAACAAAAACTCGGCTTCAACAGTGTATATCCAAAACAATTTATTATTCGTTTCATATGTCACTATTGTAAACATTATCTTTAGCTTGTCAAAATACTTACCAATGTTTTAAAATTGAGTACCTAGGTCTATTGCGAAAGTTTTCAAATGCCACTTCCAGGAATACATGTAGACTCTATATAATTTTCTTTAATTTAATTTTCATTTCTGTAAATCCCATGTCCTAATGTTGCATGTATGTAGGTACATTGCAACCAATTTATTATATTTGACAACTTCCAGCATGTACTGGTACCTAAGAAAGAAACAAGTAAGTATAATTATAAAAAATTAAATGCAGATGTGCAAAATACTGTCCCTCCCATTCAGAAACCATATCAATGACATGCTGGTAGATAATTATATTAATGGTTACAATCATTTTTTAAAATTAAACAGTGTAATTAACTTTACCCAAATATAACTGAAGAGAAGTAGCACGATTTACTTATCAGTTACTCGGAGCCTCGCAGAGTACAGTACTGGTGAAATACAACCTTCTTGTGCAACATGTCTGCACTGGGCGTGGAAGGTTTAACTTAACATCGCAAGTATTTGCGAAATTTCCGAGCCTTTACTTATTGTCTTACTGCATGAATCTTCTGAAGTCATACTTTGTTTGTAATTTTTTTAATAAGTAAAAAAAAGTATTAAATTCTTTTGTATATGTAAAAACCAAATATTTATACGGAGAAATATGTTTTTTTTTTTTTTTTTTTTCGAGAGAATAATTTTAAAGTGTTTAATTTTTTCTGAAACAAACGCGCTCCGAAGAAAATTATTGTTGAGAACGTCGACGAAGAAGCAGGCCAAAAAACTGCTATTAGTTAGCTGTTACTGCGATTATATACACAACTTCTGGAGTTAACGATATAAATAAATAAATAAATAGACCCCTAAAGAGCAGAGTAGGCAATCCCGACCTTTATAACAAGATGATATGTAACCTAGGTCAAGATCCCGATGCGTAGCGACGTAATCTCTGTGAGATATTTCCAGCCGAGAACGTAGTAGAATTCTCTCGTTTCTCAACAGGTCTGGAGAAGGATGACTGTAGGCTGTCCCCGATAAACTGAGCACTTCCGAAAACCCTCTCATTTGTAATAATAGTCAATAAATATATTTTGTTTTACTCTTAGACATTAACTTACGAGTGCGGTGGAATATGCACACTGTCATTATTACTTACGTGGCAATATTTATTTTGAAAAGTTGGTTTAACTATTAAAAAATGGCTGAAAGGAAAAAGTAATTAGGGCCTCAGAAGTGCTCACTTTACCGCGAACGGCCTGTAGTAATGCGCAATCGTTGGATTCTCCTGAAAACCGCTGCCAGAAGGCGACATAACTAGGGATAGAAAAATTTCGCGAGTTCAATGACCTGTAGGCTAGACCAGGCTGTTTCGCCAGGGAGTAGCCAGTGTTACTCCACACCTGGTAGTAGGGCACTCGCTACTTGTTTCCTCTCCAGTCTGCTATTGGCTCAGAGTAGTCCAGGGCGTGTCTAATAAACTACGATCCAACTGCAAACTCGACTTCAGTGTACACGTGTTAGACGTCTACCTCGTTGAGAAACGAACTCGCGAAATATTCCTATCTCTTCATGTATCAGTCTAGCATCACACTACGAAGGTGATATATATATAATATTGACGAACGTGTATGTTCATACGCCTGTTAGGAATGAACCCAAGAACCGCGAAGGGGCCGCAGTGACTCAGTGGTTAGACTGCTCGCCTCCCACCAATGCGAACCGGGTTCAAACCCCGGCCGGGTCACACCCGGATTTTTGCAAGTGTGAATCGTGCCGAGTGATGCCGCTGATCAGGAGAGTTTTCTCGAGGAACTCCCCCACCCCCTCCCGCCATTGCATTCCGACGCTGCTCCATTCTCGCCTCATTTCACCCTCATCGGCGTTCAAGACCTCATTGTCAAGAGCCGCCTAAATTTCTCAACTTAAGGAACAGCAAAAACATTTGCAAAACATACTGGTATATGGTTGATTACCTGTGCTATAACATAAATAACTATAATCCAACCATTAACACTGGTGCGGAATGCAATAGGATAAAAAAAGGGGGGAAAGGGGGGTCTGGAACAGATTTTGGAAAATTAATTGAAAATTATGTACTGAAAAATTAAATAAACAATAACAATAAGTTGCCCTTGCATGTTAAGATTAAAATTATTATAACCATTACAATAGAAAAAGGAGTTTTTTTTTCTTGCTACGCGAAGTGCTCACTTCAGAGATCGAGGTCGAACCCCTACCAAAATAAAAGTCTGTGTACGCAACTGATTAGCACATTCTATACAGCGATGTTTATAACAGCCGCATATGACCATAGTCATAACTAGGGCCATGTGTTTCTCGCGGAACTATTTATGGCCATGCCAGACTTCAATATCCACAACCGCAACATCCTTTGGTTATTTGCCGCGTGCCTACGTGAGAAGACATGTTCTTATTTGACTGGACCAATCTTCACTTGTGATATATAGTGGATTTGGAAAACAACTCGCATGATACACTTGCTTGTAAAAGTTAAATAATAATATATAACAATTAAATGCATAACTTTTATTTTATAAAATTATGAGTTACCAAATCGATGGATGTGACATTATAGTCTAATTATTCTTAAAAATACGAGTTCGTAGGCACGTTGCGTGATAAACTTGTTTATAAAAGTTAAATAAAAATATATAAGCTGAAATACATAACTTTCATTATATAAAATTATGATTTGCCAAATCGGTGGTTGTGACGTCATAATATAGTTATGCTTGAAAATACGAGTTTGCAGAAACGTCGCACGATATAAATTAAATATATACACGTTTTTTCCTCTCTAACACGTATTCACATATATAATTTAAACTCCTTGCTCCAACACGTATAGCCGAGTGGTGTTCGTCTGGCGGCTACCAGGTACAGTGGTTCGATCCCGCACCCTTCCAAAGGAATTTTTTGAACTTTGAAAAATAAAAAAATAAAAAATAACTAGCATAATCAAGATGGCGGATGCACACCAGCGCCTCCTGGCTGGCGATGAAGGAAAGAACAACATGGCAGCGGACATACCAGTACTCCATGGCACGTGATGAACGAACTATTGCAAACAAGATGGCGGACACACCAGCATCCCTGGCGAGCGATGGAGGAACCAAAGATATCGGTGGAAACAGCAGAGCCCTCTGGCGGGCGACCACCGAACTGCGTAGATGGCGGAGCGAAGAAGATAAGAGAGTACAGAGAGCACGGAAAGGAAGAGATAGAAACAGAGGAAGAGAAAGATTGAGAGAGAAAGGAAAGAAAGAATACAAAAGATAAAGAAAATGGGAGCTTATCTCAAAAAAGTGTAAAGAAACTATCAATACTGTGTGCTGCACGCGGTGGACTGGTTATCAAGGCGGAGAAACCCCATATAAAACAAGAAGGATGTTAGGTAGGCGTTGACGTTTCATTGACAGCTATATCATTAGAGGTGAAGTCAGAAACATGTTAAACAGCACCAAGACAATTAAAATACACGAGTGAATTACCCAGGATTCGAGTGCAGAAAAACTCGTAAAATTAAGCAACTGCATCAGGGAGGTAGGATTCCGAGCATCAACTCCCGATGTAACCAGTCTAATGCTTTGAATGATAAGTTCACTAACCTGACATATTTACATGGCCATCATTTTGAAAATAAGTGTTTCAGCAACTACAAACACGTAAGTTTACATGGCCTACCATACGTTATTTGCGTGAAAAAATTTGGTGGGAATCTGTTGATTGGTCTCCGACATATAGAATAAAATTCTTATATCCTTAAACGGAGGTATCTTACAAAATCATCTAAAAATAGGCTCTGTACACAACGTTTCTAATAGATATACTGTCAGCATACAAGCTTGATTGAATTTATTAAATTGTTAAATAGATATGCCCTATATCTAGGGACAGGAGAATTTCGCGTTGTAAACGACCTGTCGGCTAGACTCTACGATCCTATGTATTGTGGAGCCTCAGCTTTCTGTTCGTTCACTGTGTAGCCAGTTTTACCTCAGACTAGGTGGCACGTGATCTGGTGCTTGTTTCCTTACACGTCAGTTTTTGGCTTGGAGTTCACATGGACGTGTCTAACAAACTGCGATCGAATTTCAATCGGAACACATTTGTATATTAGCATCAAGCCTAGCTTGTCCTAAAAGAGATTCGCCCCTACCAATATGTAGTTGCAATAAATCATTTCAAAATAATACTTTTTTCTTAGTGTTGGTTGTGAGGCGGTAAAACTAACAAAAGCTGCTAATTTTTGTTGTCGCGTCGCATATATCGCGTCGCATATGTCATGTCGCATATGTCACGTCGCATATGTCGCGCTATTGTGATCCCAGCGAGAATTATACTGTATAGTATATTGCGGGGTCTTCGCACTTTTTATTAAAACTTTAAACAATCAATCCCATATATGTAGTGTATCACAAGCTTTTTATACTTGTGTTAACACAAAAGTGTCTATTTTTTGATTAAATTGAACTTTTACTTATATGTATATAGAGATATGCAAAATTCGCTTTATTATTTACGGACAGACTGAACTCCAAGTTACTGGGTGTTTGACCTACTTCAGCCAGTGGCCAAAAATATGTCTGGCACTCCTCGGAGAACTCTTGCTCCAATAATATAAGTTCAGAGGTGGAGTGGCCAATCTATTTGGAGGAGATCAAGCAGATACGTGGCGTTGATTACAGTGCAGCGGCCAATGAAACCACGCACTGTGGCCAATTGTTTATAAGACAGCGGAGTCTATCATGTCACCGGAAGATAACGCGAATTTTGCGCGTCTCTACTAATAAATTACCGTATATATAAATCACAACATTTAATTTTTAATCAATGCGAGTAAAACAGGGAGAAAATAGGTGCCTAGTAAGAAATAGTTTTCTATGTAAAATAGTATTACACTGAGTGCCCACGAATGCGGTGCGAAGTCTCATTGATGTAATGTTCTAGACTCGGTTTGCACGTAGCGGAGGAATATCCTGGAAGTAGAACTAAAGAAGGGCTTCAGAACAGTTGAAGGTAACCGAGAATGGGCGTGATTGTAAAGAAGAGGACGTATTTCTGGCAACCCGCATTGTTCCGACACTGAAAAAAGCAACTAAAGTGATACGAGGTTGAAAGGTTTAGGTTAGGGTTTCTCCCGAACGTTTTCGAAGATAGGCGGCCAGGAAATACCCGCCTGTGCAGGTTATCGGTCACTCCCCAGATTTACGACCAGATACCACGACGACAGTTTATACTGGCGTGCCGTCCCATATTCTGTCTCAGCTGAGAGGTCTCTGAAACACCTGCCACCAGTGAGCTTATCAGACGGACTGGAGTGTTCAAGTCCAGTACAGGCTGATCCACGGTTCGCGAACCCTGTGGCGCTTGCAGCCTCTTGTTTCGGAAGGGGCCTTGAAAAAATTAGACTAGACAACAAAAACAGGTCGTATCAAAATCGCGGCTCCCGTTTGGGTTCAAAAAATTAATTCTCGGAAAAAAACTGTAGAAATGGGAGATCGTGGCCTTAACAATGAGGTCTTGAGAACCGATGAGGGTGAAATGAGGTGAAAATAGAGCAGCGCCGGAATGCAAGGGCGGGGGAAGCGGGAGACCCCCCGAGTAAACCCGCAGACCAACGGCATCGTCCGGCACGATTCCCACTTGCGTAAATCCGGGGTGGCGATTGAACCCGATTCGCCGTGGTGGGAGGCGAGCAGTCTAGCCGCTAAGCACCGCGACCCGTATATAAAAATTAGAGACTTGCTAATGGCCACCTATAAATTGGGGGTCCGAAAATTTCTTCCCTGGGAAAATCTCGACTTGGAAAGTTAGAAGTTAGCTGTGATTAAGCGTCTATCACGATAAAATCGCGCGTGTTCCTCTGATACTAAACTATTTCTGAGCCAAAATGTGTAAATAGGTGTACAAATACCTTTGAGGAAATTTTACATTTTGTTTAACTGGCATTGCATTAAATTATCCAAATTAAACGTTCATCTTCACATATTTTCCTCATGCCAGGCCAGCGAGTCCCGCAAATTACTTTCGAATACGACAATATTGTATTGTGATTCTCGCGGGAGGCCATCGTCTCAATATATACCCCCCCCCCCCTCGCCAAATCCTTGCGTACGCCACTGTTTTGACCGTTGTAAGGATCTAGTTCTTCTATTTTGTGTCCTTCCTCCTTACGTAACTTTAAACCACCTATTAGTCGTCATATGGCCCTCACTGTAAGCAGTCGTGTGTATTCCAAGTTTTAAAAGAGTGTGGAATATTTCTATGAAAATAATTCTTCAGGACAGAAATCAAATTATATATATTGTTACCAATTTATAAATTTTGTAATTGAAACTTAGATGGTGTCCTTGAATAGTGCCAAATTCAGCAAAAATCACTATGAATAGCACTTTGTTTACGATTATTATTATTATTCTCTAAAAGAGTGTTTTAAACTGTGGCGGCAATGCTGTGCATTTTCTAATCATATTGCTGTATTAACATTCTGACGAGTATGCAAGTATATACTCGTGACTACGTTTATAAGGAAGTTTCTTTACTCTTTAAAACAAAACTTGCGATTCTCACGTTGTTCTACTGTTTCTAAGTAAAAAAAATTACAGGTTGCCAACATTTCAGTTCGTAAGAATAAAACAGTTCTTTGTGATAGTTTGTGGAATGAACGCGGTGGATTGCGAAAACCTGTTACTGTGCGTGAGAGAAACGAGCGGCGCTGGTGAGAGAAACGAGCGGCGCTGGTGAAGAGGGGGGCGGGGTCTGTGGCGAGGGGTGAGCCTGGAGAATCCCTGGGAAACCTGGTCTTAACTAGCAGTCCAGGCGGACGTTTGCCTCTCGCCAGAACAATTGTAAAGTCGCGCGCGCAAACATCAGCCCCTCGTTCTAACGAGGTTCTGTTGACACGTGAGATCTGTCAGTGACCCAGCTGTACATCAGCAAGTCGTGTCTGCATTATTGTACATATTTGTTTCTTTAGGAGAGTAAACGAATTCTATGGGTTGGTATATTAATCCGACCATGGCTTGAAGTAAGCAGAGCAAAGTGATTTACAGCAAGGAAGGCGTAATCATAAATACTGTAAGGGAGAAGTGCGATGACGAAGCAAGACAACGGGTTGTAATATTAGCGGCAAAGCAAGCAACTGGTCGCCCAGCTTTTTACAAGGGCGTTGGTGTAACCGCCATAAAACAGATCCGAAAATTAAATAAAATTACTATTGAAACTGACCTCAGATTTTTTATCAACGCCTGGTAAAATATCTACTCCGCTGTGAAAAAAAACACACATCTTTGCAAGTGAATGTTTTCGATAATTGTGTTATTAGAAACACTATCCACGATTTCTATAATTGTGTTATTAGAAACACTATCCACGATTTCTATAATTGTGTTATTAGAAACACTATCCACGATTTCTATAATTGTGTTATTAGAAACACTATCCACGATTTCTATAATTGTGTTATTAGAAACACTATCCACGATTTTTATCTGCACGAAAAGGCTAATCCAACTACTCCAAAAATGTTGCCAATCATAAAAAAATGAGATAGATTTTCTATGGGGAGTGAATGTTTAATATGGTTCTTATTATTAATTTTTGGATTAAATTGATTGCCTAAAGATAAAACTACAGGCCTTTGACACCATTTCATGTTCCTGTTTACGGGCCGGCAGTCTAAAGGATTTAGCGAGTAGATCAATACATATTTAATATGCATGATTATCTGTTTGTGTGTCCGTGTCGATTCGATTTATTCAACTGATTTTCATGGTTGAAATTAATTTTTACTTGCATGTATGAAACAGCAAATTACTTTGACTGGAAAATATTTTTATTCGGCGCAAGAAATTACTAAGTCTATTCCTAAAGGCGTCTTTTTTTAATCATTATTTTTAAAAAACATTTTTATTTATGACATATTTTTAGTGATTGTGTATTAATATGATTAAATGTTTTTTACTTGCACGATAGCGTGCCTTCGACCAGGGCCAGGGCCAGGGCCAGTCGTACATCCGCCACTCACAGTACATATTTGGTGACACATTGGCAGTGACGACAAGCTAGAACTGATGTTCTGTATACGTCACCACAATAGCACGAGTTCCACTGGCATGTGCATTTACACTTGCCAGCGTCCTATTGGTCCGTATAAACCCCCCTCCCGCATGCCTAACTTACTTAAAGACCCAGTATTCGCTATTTGTCAGCTAATGAGTAGGCAAGCTGACTGTGTCCCTATCACAGCGACTTGCCATATGTTGTACTATATACATGTTCATTTTTCATTTCGGTAGCTAAAACAAAATTTCATTTTCTGATCACGAATATTACAACTGATGTTTCGTAGTCTGCATATAAGATCATCAGAGACACTGGCTAAGCAATGGAATTATATCCATGCGAGTTTAAAGAGGTGCTCGCTTGCTAGATTTTTAGTATCATACGACCACATTTGCTGTTTACTTTACTTCAACCTCACAATTGAATCGGAAACTGTAATAGTGAAATGTTTAAAAACAAAATAATTTTTCGCACTTAAATGCGTGACGTTTTCCCATTGAATTAAGCTTGCTTATGACACCCAATGATAACACAATTACAATGTTTTGTTTGCTCGTGTAAACACCATTGGAGGGCGTGATTAAGAATTACGGAATAAAGTTAGTAATTAGTATTTTGGCTAGGGCAAATATTTATCACAATTTGAGCCTAGCTGTAATTTTTAAATAAAAATATTTATAGAACTTCATAATTTATCGTTAACTTAAGCCGTCTCTCAGCTTGAAAGTGTACTCACTCTCACTCGCTACCCTCACTCTGGCACACTCGCGCTCACTTTAGCGAACTGAGACTTGTGCCCTCTGTAAGCCTTCGGCATTATTTCTCTGACAGAACAAGTAATAAATAAGGAAAAATAAAATATTGCTGGCCTTTCCCTTTCCTTGAATAAATGTACAATATTTTATAAAATAGTAACTTATTTTTATTTGTTACATTTTTGCATTATTAAAAACATAATTGTTATGTGCAAAACGCAGTATTTAATAATATGCACAAAATTAACCTAAATGAAACATGAATATAATAACATAATAATTTGTTATGTTTAGAGTCCTACAAAATTCGCGTTATTATTTGGCATCAGGCTAAACTTCACAGAGCCGTATATAATCGAACCAGAGTCGTTTCTCCATTGGCTGCTGCGTAGATGTGAAGTCACTCCCTTTCTGACTGGATTGCACGTGATTGGACTGCACAATTGCGAAGTGCTCGTTTATTGGCGCAGATCTACTCAGGGAGTGCCAGATAAAGTATAGACTAATGACAAACTTAATACAAATGTATACGTGTTTTAAGTTTAATGTGTCCCTTAATAATAACGCGAATTTTGCAGGTCTCTAGTCATGTTATTACACATTTCACAATCGCAATGATTAAGTTAAGTCGATAAAATATTTCTAACACTGGTTTAGGAACAACAAAATATATGTCTGGATATGAGAGTTTAGACTTGAAAACAACATGGCTGCCAGAGAGGGTGCGAGAGTAAGCACCGAGTGTACATCGTCGTTCACTCTCCCTCTAGCGATCTCTCCTAGGAGTTCGGACAACATAGAGGACTCTCTATGAAGTCAAGAGTGAGCGAGAGAGTACTCTCTCTGCGAATTGGGACACGACCTTAAAATCGACCTCTTTGGAACAACAGCGCACCAAGCGGCGGAAATTCTCCGTACGCCAAACTCTCCCATAAGAAATATCGTTCTATTCCTAAACTGAGCAGTGGCGTTTATTACACAGACGCAAGGTAAGCAATACTTACCCTATACATATTGGAAATGTTTGACGCTTTATAATTTTCGCCGTAACTTTAAATTTAAAAACATTTAATTCTGAGTTTCCCGTTTCCGATTCGAGAAACAGTTTTCGTAACTCCCGTACTGTACACGCATAGTGCTGCTATCTAGCATTTATTTTCTAACACGGGAGCGACTAGCGATGAATAGAACTCGCAAGCGAGTTATCGGCAGGTTAAGCAGTCGTTCTGTTTGCGTCCTCCAGTCCTACATTTTTCCTTGAAAAGTAGATGAAAGTGTTCAGGAAAACGGGAGTTTTCTTATAATTTGTAATATGCTCTATAAATAATATTCAGTTTAATTGTTATTACATTCATTTCGTTTCCGTTTTTATAAATAATGTTAGGTATTATAAAACGGTTAAATACGCGTGTAGGATAACCCAAGTTGGAAGTCGCGTTTGTCAGTAGAAATTGAGGATGTAACCACAGCCCGGTACTAGCAAATGCTATCTAAAACACTCAAATATGTGGGGCTATTTTATTGCTTAACCTGTAAAAAAAAACTCACAACACGCCACTGGTTCATTGGCGGTTTCACCAGTGAGCAGGTAGCGTTGCTCCACATTTGGCAGTGTGGAATTCGCTACTTGTTTCCTTCCCAGTTTGCTACTGGTTCAGAGTCGTTCAGGGCGTGTGCAATAAACGATGATCCAATTACAGAGTCGACTTCATTCTACACGTGTTCGCCTTCTACCTCGTCCTGAAGTGAACTCGCGAAATCTTCCTATCCCTACCCATAGTTCATATAACGCAGCAGTAAGATCGACAAGGCAAAGATGAGCAAGTTCGGAATGCAAAGGGCCCTTATTCCCCACGTCTGGCATGTCGATTCCAAACAGCGACGTCACTGTTAGAAGCCGCGCGGTGGTCTACTCCAGTTACTGTAGAACGTTATGCGAAGTACGCGCGCGGCGCGGCCTGAATTTACAAACAATGCTCTTCCGTATGCATTATGCATGAGAGCGAGCGCTGACAACGGGCCTCATGTTCTGTCCCCGACAGCCACCTTCTGCTATCATTACCTTCAACAGCTGGTAGTCCCGGACAATAAGGCCGTGTCTACGTTCGGCTGTTCCTGTTGTTCCTGTGTCCGAAACTCGGCGTCAAGTGACGTCACATTGACGCGGTCCGAATATGGTCTGCAAATTGTTTGTCTGAAGTGAGCTATCAGAATCTGACACTAGAGCGCACTAAACTCGGCATATTATTTGTTGTTGCGTAGTGATGTCTAAATTTCCTGTATTATTGGTTATATAATGTTTACAAAATTATTGATTTGAATATAATAAAAGCCTTAGAAGTTTTATTTTTAATTAGTTCGCCAACTGAGATGCAAACTCTATTTTTTAAACATACGTTTTAAATGTTTTAGCCTTCAAATAAAATTGTTCAGACCGAGCGAAGCCATCCCTTAATTATTTATTACCATTTCATCATATTTGTTTTGAGAAAGCTCACCTTGAACCTCCACTGTGTACATTAATAACGTAAACATTTCACGAATTCGCGCGAAAGTATTTGAAGTCTTCTTCTTTTTCTATCAGCTTAGGTCGCAACTTCGAACAAAAGTTCAGTTTTCTGATCGCTTCAACTTAGGACACATGTCGACTTGGGATACGGCATCTTGGGACAACGCCATGACGTCAGAGAGTCACGTCAATCAGCGCGCCCTTGTCTTAAGACACTGGTTGGGATAGCCCAAATGTAAACAGGCCCTCAGGCTCTCTCCGCTACTGACAAGCTCGACATTGGGCTGAAATCTTACTAGCTGAGCACTACTAGCAGTACAAACTTAGTTAGTGGCGCCTGTTTTACGCGAAAACTTTCAGGACAAAGCTGTGTTCCATAAACACATTGGTTCCGTAACCACTTTCGTGATTGGACCATTTGAATTGTTACGCGTCTTACCAGTAGAGACGTGCGAAATTCGCGTTATCTCTCGGTGACATGATAGACTCCGCTACCTTATAAACAATTGGCCACAGTGCGTGGTTTCATTGGTCGCTGCACTGTAATCAACGTCACGTATCTGCTTGATCTCGTCCAAATAGATTGGTCACTCCACCGCTGAACTTATATCATTGGATCAAGAGTTCTCCGAGGAGTGCCAGACATACTTTTGGCCACTGGCTGAAGTTGGTCAAACTCACAGTAACTTGGACTTCTGTCTGTCCTCTACTTGCCTGTATGCCCGCGAATCACGGACGGTCGGTATTGGGAGAAACTTAACCTTTTCAGAACACCACTGTAGTGGTGAGTAAGGGGCGATGAGATAAAAAATTATTGTGATGTATGATGATGGTGTGAAATGTAACACAAGTGTGAATATACTACGATATTAAGTTATAGCAATTAATAGTGTTATGTGCGCCTTTACAGATGAATAGATGGAGAATATCAAAATCAGTTTCGTTTTCAAGAGGAAATATGTAATTATAAGAACTCATGTTACACAACGTCTTTAAAACTAGCAGTCATTCATTTGTATTATTCTGAAGAACTAGTGCAGCTCAAATAAGAACTCTACATACAAAGAACACCAGACAATTACAATATTCTGCCATTTTTAATAAGACAAAGCAAACTATTTCTACACACTGGAAAAGACAGATTATCCCTTAAAAAATATTCAATGATTAAACGAGCAAAACAATGATTATATCTGCTGCCAGTTGTGTAAAATAAATGAGATGGTTTTGGTTTTTGGTTATTAAAAAAAAATTACTATTGTCCCCAAACATATTCATCTGTACATACGATTGTGAAATCATGTGCAACTGTCAGTTATTAATCTGGCACTGTTTCTTGGAAATTGCTGATAAGTTAAATATGAAAGTGTCCGACCAGTCATAGCTCAGTCCTAATCTCTTAAGCCTCTGAGTATCTGATTAGTTTGTAACTGAATTTCGAAATATTTATTGGTTCAGAGATATTATATGCCGTTAATTTCAACTTTTTTATCACATGTAAAAACTTAATTTCAACTTTTTTATCACATGTAAAAACATTAGATGTAGATGATGCTGAAATATATTCTGGCTTTCAGCTGATACTGCACGCAAGATAGGATATTGCGACGACTAGTAGACTAGTTCTCGATGCCTTCGAAGAGCAGGGAACCAGATCAGTTCTGAATAGGATTCAGGCGGACTCCCCGGTCCATCTCGTCGCTGTCTAAGTACAAGCCGTTCTCAGCAGTGGAAAGGAACTCCAGGCCGATGAGACATCATCTTTTTAATCAGTTTCTGTCTCTCCTTCTCAGTCGTAGATACTACCTCGTCCAGTCTTGCAGTCATCATCTCCAGAACGTTCCAACTTTCACTTCTCGACAAAAGAAAAAAGTTCTATTCAAAATGTTCTAAACCAACTGAATGGCAACAGCTTTTCCTTAGTAACCATTCCTGAGATCTGTATTTTATATGGTCGTAAAACTTTTTCTCCATGTCGAAACGTAGTGTATGAGAAATTTAATAGCAATTCATCAGTTAGTAAGTGCGTTGAAAACAAATCAAATAGTTAGGTAAAAACACACGGTAGAGTGTGGCTAAACTCTGCAGCTTCACATAAACATATTATAACGAGGCACCATTCGTGGCATAGCCATTATAAAATCAAATTTTAAATAGAAAAAAATACATGGATGGACATTATAAGGATACTCTAATTTATGATGAAACAAGTACGATAAAATGAATAATTAGTGAGATGATAAGTGAGGAACAACTGTAAGGGAACTCCTTACGCCACTTTAACTTACGGTTTCTGGTGTTGCAAACAAAAAGACTTATATTGCATGCTGTACTTAAGTCAACACATCATTTGTCACGCAGTCGCAGCCAATGAGTTGTAGGCTATATGTTCGGCTTCAATTATATGAACCAATCATGACCTATACCAGAAATACTGTTTGCAAATAATTTACCCACCGGTAAAATCATTGTTCATTGAGCTTCGAAGTGTGAGGGACAGACCAAAAATTACCTAAACGTGCATAATGTACACAATTTTGTACATTAGGTCTGAATGGGTTAAAGGCTGTTCACGATAAAGTGAGCACTTATAAAATAAACCTTACAAAAGAGTCACTCCCCCTGCCTGCATATATTTTAACGGGCATATTGAGTGGCATGCGCCCATTGAAGTTGGTAATGATAGAAATAGTTCCAGAACTTAACGTCGAATAAAAAGTGTTAGGTAACCATTAGCGATAACTTATATTATTCATTTCGCTTTCTGTTTTTTTTTTGTGTGTATCGAAGTGTAGAAATGACCAGATTTGTAAAATATTTCCATATCTTATAATTCCACAGTTTCACCTGACGGATGCATGAATAAAGTGATGAGGCCCATCTCAATGTTAATTTTACATAATGTGGAGGAATACACAGCGTGCATATAAGTAGATCTTAAGCAGGGCTTTCAAAAGTGCTCTTTTACCGTGAACAGCCTATAAGAGGCTGTATCACCCCCTTACACAGAAATTGTTCGTTAAACTGTCATAACAGAAGAATCAGGGACATTCCTGAAAATGTTTCATTTTAGAAGCATTACATTTCATAGTTCTATGCAAATTTTTGTACGTGTTTGCTAGTAGGTGTTCTTTCGTTGTCATTAAAAGGTGAGAAGAATTAATATATAGTATCTTGTGTTAAGTTAATTGTTGCATAAATATGCGTTATTAGTTTATATTATCCCTGTGACGAAGGGTGAAGTAATCAGCTAAGATTCTACTGTCGCATTTTAAAATAGATCCTCCTAAATTGGAACTAGGAAGAAATAAATAAACAATTCAATATGGCGTGTAACACGGGTTCTTAATTCTGATTGGTTCACCCCTTTCCCCCGCTCTTGCTTTTCACACATCTTCCATTACCGTAGTCTGCTGAAGGCAGTCATATTTAATTCCTGATACCAGTCGGCTGTTGTAGGTGGCCATCTTTGATTCCCGCACCGGCCACCAGAGTGTACTAAGTTCTTTAATTCCCACACCTGCCGCCAGTTGTCTGCTGTAGGCGGCCATCTTTGATTCCCGCACCAGTCACCAGAGTGTGGGAGTTCGACTGTTCACAGCTAGGAACGCTGGTATCGATGCAGCTATTTTGTATGTTGGTTTGTTCACTCGTCGCCTGCAGAGGCGCGCTACATCGGGGAGCTGAGTTCAAACGGTGGCCGCCAGGAGCGCTGGGAATTTTTTTCGTTGTTTTAAAACTCAAAAAATGCAGGAGAAATGCGATATCGATCCGACCACCCTTCGATCGTCAGTCCTCGACCACCATTACATGGGAAGTGTAAGGAGAAGAAATAACGTATGTAATCGCATCCGCCTATGCACTCGACAGACAATAAACTTGCAATCGCGAGAAAAAAAAATCGCTATTGCATGGTTAGGAGAAGAAATGAAGTCAATGCTAGCATCGGCCTGCGTACTCACCAGACAATAAACTTGTCATCGCCACAAAAGGTGAATGTTTAATGTGTAATATACAAATAGGAAAAAGATAACTGCAGGGTCTGCGCTCGCACATACACTATATATGGGTAAAAGTTATATAAAATTAACCCTTTGAGGATTGAACAAATTTACTAGCGCTGAAGACAGGGTCGAAGTGAGCTGCCACAGCAATAACATTTGTGTTCGTCTCTGCATCTCTACTTACCATCGTCCTATTGGTCCTGGCCACACAGGACACGCCTACCGTACTCCGAAAAGGTTTATTATTGGCTGGCTGTCGGCCAATGAAGTCACGTGTTGACTGTGTACCAATTAATTTATCGCGACAGATGTAAAAGGTTTTTCAATGCACCGTGTTAACTTAAGATTTTACTAAAAATAAGAATTTTATTGCTGCGAATTGAACTGTTGACAAGGTGTAATTTTTCACTCAGATTTTTATAAAGTGCAGGGAAACAGTGAAGCTATAGAAGTGCTAGTTTGGATTTAGAGAACAAAGAAATTACTATATTAACCCAGCCTCGAGAATATACGTGCATACTCCTTAAAGGGTTAATAGCGTGGGGAAAAAAAAAAAACCACCATTCTAAAATTCAGAATTATTATACATGTACACAAAAAATTTGGGGAGGTCGCATCTCTACATAAAAGAAATATGCATCCACAGAGGCAATTATGCAACGACATACATATACCTCGATCATGCACGTACATACCTGCACACTTCTGCAGCCGCCACTGCTGGGCACAAATGGACTAGCTGACATACTTGCGGGTTTTCTCATATTCCTTCTGGTCTCCTTTCCCCTGGCGTCCTGGAGGGGACGAGTCTCATGCTCATGATCACACTCAGCGCCTCATATATCAGGAAAGCCTGCGTTATAGTTTATTTATCGCCCGAACAACCAAAACAATTACCAATTAGAACTTAAGAGAAACTTATTGTAACGTAATTGGAAAGTAATCCGATAAAAAAATATTATTATATATGTAAGTATTTTTAGCATAAATATTCTTGCATCTTAACATAATTTCATTCTTTTCATACTGGTTTATTTTTATATTGTTATAATGATATCATTAAAAATGTAACTAGGAATTTTTTACCCAAAAAAAATCTTAACTTTATGATAAGGATGTAATACTCAGTGTAAAACAAACGGAATTAATATACAAGAGATTCCTGACTTATTTGTTCCTGTCATTATAAACCAATTTGAAATTGTTTCCCTTTATTATAACCTTAGAATACTGTTGTTAACTTGGGATATTATCGCAGTGCGTGATAGTTGACAGTAGTCGGTTTTAACCCATTAAGTAGTATGCACGTATATATACACAGGACTACGATTATGTGGAAATTTCTTTGCTCTCGGAGACAAAACTCATCCTTTATTGTTTTGCCGATTCACTGAACTATATCGGAATTACATTTAAAAAATAAATAAAATCAGTCAACATTTCATTTCGTAAGAATAGAACTGTTACTTTTAATAATTTCTCAAATGAACACGATGGGGGGGGGGGGGGCTGTCTCCTACGGCCAGCCAATTATAAACGTTGCAGGGCACAGTAAGCATTCCCGGTGTAGCCAGGACCAATAGGACGATGGTATGTGGCAATGCACTGACCAACACAATTGATATTGCCGAAGTGGAAAATATAGGCAACTCACTTCACTCTTGTCCTTAGCACCAGTAGATTTGTGCAGTCCTTAAAGGACGGCATTTAGACTCGGGTTAGTGTTTCTAAACTTTCTGCTCGAAAGAGACACAACCAGAAACACTCCCTTCTTCGGGCACCTCCTGTACGGCTGGAGTCGTTACGATTCGTGGTATGTGGATCGAGGGACTGCAGGTGCAGTGGTACAGTGGTTAGAGTACCCGCCTCCCACCTACGTAAACCGGGTTCGATTCCTGGCGGGGCCGTTCACGGATTTTGCATGTGGGAATCGTGACGGACGATGCCGCTGGTCTCCGGGTTTTCTCGGCGTTTCCCCCACCCTTGCATTCCGGCTCTCTTCGCTGCGCCCTCATTGGCTCTCAAGGCCTCTTCAAACACTCACAAAAACAATTTGGCTGAAAGTCGCCCGGCCTAAAATTATTTGGCCCAGTGTCACCTTGGTTCAAATTAATTGGCGTAGTTGTAGGCCACGCTTTTTCAAGTAGAATGTAGGATGTCCTTGATACAGGCTGTTCACGGTAACCTGAGCATTTTGCAAGCCCTGATTAAGATCTACGTGTATGAACAATGTGTCGTCTTCCACCATATGTAAAATATGGTGGAATCGCCATAGGACTTATCAGTTTATTCATGCGTCGGTTAATTAAAACCAAAATTATTATAATAGTAAACATTGTAAGAAATGTGCTGAGTCTTACTCTCGTATGCATTTAAAAAGCCGAAAGTAAAAGAACATATTTCAGTATTCACGAAAGTTCACCTAACAATTTTATTCAACATTAATATAGTAACTAATTACCCTCCGCTTTTACTGGGCGCATGTCGGTCAATGTGCTCGTTAAAATACTGTATATGTGGACATGGGCAGTGACATTTTTCAAACGTTAATTTCAAAAGTGCTCGATTAACTGAGAACAGGCCATAATTGCAACTACTGAAACACACACACACACACACACACACACACCTCTCTCTCTCTCTCTCTCTCTCTCTCTCTCTCTCTCTCTCTCTATATATATATATATATATATATATATATATATATATATATATACTTTCCCAGCGTAGATAAGCAACCATGCATTGATTCATCGTCGCGAAAAGATGCAGTAAAAGCAGGGCCCTAGCCTGGAATTTACTTCGGGGGAGGGGAAAAATATGAGAACTATAGTATTAAAAAATATTAGTTCGAAAAATTATTTACAAACAATGGGCTAACATACGGAGCTGGAACTACCAAATGCTTTAAACACCCTTCATGTTCGATAGAGATCATATATTTCTTCTTTAATAAAAATAAATAAAATTGTAACTTTTTACATTTTATTTCTTAAATATTTTATTTGTATTAGCGGGGAGGGGGAATATGTCCAGGGTAACCCCTCTCCCCCCTCTTTTCCTGAAGTAAAAGTATAATAGTCAAACATCCGCAGGTCCGCCTCAGTGTGCTAGGATGTGTCGTCATCCAGTTGGCGGAGTCTTCGCGCTGCTAGTGAGACGTATGTCGTACCAGCCCAGCCCGCGGGGTCAGACAAGTCTGCGGTCACGTGTTCAAGGCAGGGCCGGGCCGGGGGGGGGGGCCACCTTTCAATATGTACGACTTCGCCACTCAGCTGTTTGCTTGTTTGTCAACAAAGATCGCCGCGGCCCCTGGGCGAGGGAAGAGCAGCTCAAGCGAACCTGCCTCTCCACGAGCAGTTCTCTTTTATTAACACTTTCATAAAGGCTGTTCACGTTTAACTGGGAACTTTTGAAATCAACATTTGAAAAACGCCACGGTCCCTACTTGAGTATATTACCATCGGGCGAAGTGACTGACGAGCGGCCAGTCAAGTTGGCAAATGGCGGAAATAAAGGAGTTCTGCGTATTCACTTAAAATTTGAAGTGTCAGGTAAACACTTGTGAATAAAGAAAATATTTCCAAGCGCACGTAAGTGTAAGAATTATAAACATTTTTGACATACTTGCATTTATAATAATTCCACGCTTTTATCTGGTCACCAGACCCCCAGCAATTTTAATTTTACACATGGAGGAATAATACACAACTTGTATACAAGCAGATCTTCATCGGAGCGTTCAAAAGTGCTCACTTTAACGTGAACAGCCTGTACCCACTTCTATTTATGGTATTTATTTATCGTATGGCACAAGCATATCGGTGATGGAGTCACGGGGAGGAAATCATCAGGGTTCACTTTACAGGCAGCCAACGCAAATTGTGTTGAGCTTGTGATTTCCCTGCCCATTCTTCCAGGATGTTGAATCCATCTCTAAGGGGGTGTTGTGCACTTCTGAGAGGTGTATGTCTTGAACGAAGCCTCTTAATGTTTATATCTTGCGAGATGTTCGTGTGCGGGTTCCCTATATTTACAATTTCAAGTGTAATATATAAGACATTTTTCGATGCGCGCTGTATTAAGCAAAGCGAGTGTACCTCACCGGACGTACTAATATTAATAATTTGAGGACTATGGCCGAGTCTGGCTGGGGGAACTGTAGTATAAGGCGTTATCTGACCTTGAAGACAGAAATCATAACGGGTAGACTTCCATTGCTTCGCTAGTTTTTTGATGATCTTACATAAGTCCGCTCAGAGTTGAATCCAGTTTGAACTCTAAAGGCCATTTCACGCGATCAAATATAATTGAATTCAATTATTGAATCCAATTTGTTGAACTAAAAATCACTTCATCTTGCTTTTCAAAGTATTGCATTCAATAAGCTTTCAAGTCACCACATTAAAATTTAGGGAGAGTCCTCTAGCACCGGACAGTTTATATTTTTGGTCTGTTGTGCTCCAATGTATGCATAATTTCATAAAGTAATGCATGTTCGATGTCCTCCAGTACACATCCAACAATAGTTCTGATACAACGAATAAAAAATGTGAAATGGTTAGTTAGTATATTGAACTAAAAATTAGGCTATTTTCTCTCTTTCATTAAGAATTGCCTGTAGTACCAGACAGTTACAAATTTAGTCCAAATTTTCTCTAAATACTAATGATTATGTTCATAAAATAGGTCATATTATATTATTTTGCTGTTAGAAAGACATGAACATATTAAGGGGTTCCAGATGCATCTGTAAACATAGTTTAAATCTGTCAAATTGAACTTTAAATATTTAAATGTAATTGGTAAAATTTGGTGAAAACTCGGCTACGTATAACTGTAAATATTATGTTAGTAGACAATCCATTATCAATGTGATCTATAATAATGAAATATGCATTATTTTTACAAAGAGTTCGACGTATTTAGGCCTGTATCTTCACAAACACAATCTCTACCATATCAAAGTCCAGTGTTCAAAGACATCTAACACATTTATAAAATAAGGGCGCACCTTCAATGCCTGCTCAGTTTTCATGGGTATATTCTTTACTCTTATGACACTGGATACAGTCTTCCTAAAAACTTTTCCCTCGCAATATACAGACCGTTTCCTGTTCACTAGATTGTGTCACTGCTGCATCATCAAATTTGAGAGCTTTCTTGCACTTGAGGCAATTTCTTGTTTCTTGCCATCGTGATTGGCCTAAAGCATTTCCCTAAATGGAATCGACGTAAGAATCTCGCTCCTCTGTGCCTTCCGTTCCCTACACTGGAGTCTACGTCTGCTAGCATTTCGTCCCGGTTAGATTTTTTTTTCAACATTTCTCCAACCACCTGGACCTGGAGTTGGTTCCACACTGGCTTGTGTGGTAGGCCTGTCGAACTGCGTGACATCGCCTCCAGTTCCTAGGCTGGCTGATGGGTTTCCCACATCTGTCATTTTTGAAGGTAGAAAATTCAAATCTGAGAAAAATGCCGTCGTTTAATGGGTGGATGCCTGTGCAAGAGAAAGCTTTTTGGGCCATCTCCGGGCACATGCCAACACTGCAATGTTGTAGTATTCATTTATGCGCAGTCCAGGATTCTTCCTCATCCACGAGGAACATGCTTCCGAATATGCCCTTTTAAGGATTTTCATAAGTGACATATCGAGGCGCTGCAGTTTATGAGTCGTGTGGGGAGGTGTAAACAGCATATGGATGTGCTGGGATCTTGCATATAAAGTGACCTTCAATTCCTTATGACTGCAGTGACCGCCAAGGATTAGAAACACAGGACGTTGCTCTGACAGACGTGCATGCTTAGCGAAGTGCTTCAACCATGCCAATAAAATGTCTGCATTCATCCAGCCATTTGCTTGAGCTACTCCATAACACTCATCAGGAACACCGACCATAAATCTCGAGGGAAAATATAAACAGAGGTGATATAAATTGCCCTATGGCACTCGTGCAGAATATCAGCATCACATTGCGACCTCTCTATCCAGAAGTTAGTTTCCCACATTGCAGTCTCCCACTCAGTGAAATAACTTTGCTGTTTTCATGGTGGCCCACTGCTCGCATTGTGCTGATGGATTCGCCAGTTCTAAGTGCCAGTTCCGGATTCCTCTTGAAAAAATAGTAGTAGCAATTTTCCCCTGGTATTTTTTTACAAAATCTATGTGGCAGCTTCAAAGAAGCAGCTAAATCGTTAGACAGCTCCAGGGACTCTTCCAACCGCTTGATATGGGCAAATAAATACTCCTCGTATTTCTCTGAAAATGTTCTTTCTTTTAAACCACATTAAACAGCACACTGTTCACATTAATCTTCATGCCTTCTTCAGGGCGTGTGCCTCTGGTCTACCCTTTTTTTATAATTTCCAGTCATTGTTTATTTTAATGACACAATCTGCAAACAGACAAAACTTACTTCTTACACATCTGAAAATAGAAAAAGATTAGCTTGTGTGTCCAATACTAGCCTTATAAAAAATAGGCTTCAATTTTGGTATTAAATTACAATAAAGCAATAAATATTCGAAATTACTAATTACAATGTGAACTCTAATAAGTTGAAGCCATAATTATTAAATTTGTAATTATTGTATGTCCGCTCGTGAACGAAGCTTATTTTAGACAAGGCTACTCTGATACACACTGGCTACCTAAGTGTCCGATACTAAAGGACATCGAACCATTTTAAGTTAATACTGCGGGAACATATTATTCAAATTACACATAATATCAGTACAAATTATAAGCACCATTCACTGACCTGATTTAAAACACTGCTCTTGTAAATCTTACGAGAGGCATGTACACAAACAACGAAAATCACAAAAAGTGGGTACTCTGCTAACAGCTTTGAGTGACGTATACACTCTGGTGGTGGTTTTGTGTGCACGGAGGAACCTTTCAGATACAACGTGCATGATGCTGCTATCTATCGGGATTCTCATTAACTCTCACGTGTCTGGTACTAGCCGCCGTCCAGTGCCAGGGGACTGACTCTCCCCTTATCACAAACTTTTTTAATGAAACCAGTTAAAAAAATATCTAAATTAGTTTTTATAAGTATCTACGACTAATGCACGACACGAAAATAATTTGTTAAAACCCAACTAATTTTCTTCTTTTTACTGTACACTTTCTTTTAAAAAATATGCATCCTTACTTTGTAAAAAATTTAATTAAATTACATCCACTACTACTGTTAGAAAATATGTGATAATGCGAATGGAAATTTACATTCAAGAAAATATAGAATAATTTCTAAACAAAGATCTTGAAGGGAAACGAGACATTCAATAATTTTTAAAAGAAAACGGTCGCTATTATGACGTATCTATGACGTCATACAGCTTTCAATGAACTGAATTAAGAAAAAAATCGACGGTAATTTGAAGAGAAATTAGATCGTGTGAAAGAGCCTTTATTCTAACCGCAGTAATAGTCTATTGTACAATAGTGCAGAAATCGACTGCTAATTGATGGCTTATATTTAGAGATGATGGTTTATCGCGGGAAAGTTGTCTTCTTGCTAGGATTATACGTACTGTACACAAGTCCGTCAGGTTTCTTTCCTTATTGGCTGTCATGCAGGTATGAATATACTACCCCATTTCACTGGACCAATGCAGATTTTCTAACTTTATGGCAGAACGTTCGTGATTGGTCAGCAAACAACTTAGCCGAGTCAAAACATTGTCCACGCAATCATGAAAGAATAAACTAGTTAGAGTGTTAGAGAAGATATGTTGGCTAAAGCAATTTTTGCGATTTTCCATCATCTCTACTTATATTACAATGTACTTCGGTACTTGGACACCAGTGGACAAACTTCAAAAGCTTGTTACAGAATTAATCAGCGAACTGTTCACGTGTCTACAATAACTTGTAGGTAGGGATATGAAATATTCGCGAATATTTTAGGACAAGCTAGACATCAAACTGCCGTGTTTGCGGTTGGAACATAGTTTATTAATTATTAGACACCCCCAGGTGAACTCTGAGCCAATAACAGACCTGCAAGGAAACGAGCACCCAGTCCCGTGACACCTGGTGCGAGGTAGGACTTGCTACACATAGGAGCAGAAGTCAATCTCGGGTGGGTGGCTCAGTTCTGTCCCCAGCCACAGGGCTCCAGCTGCGCATTCATTTCATATGACCCCGCACAAAACCCAAACAGAATCCATCTTCGCTAACTAACAACTTACCCTACATTCTCCAGCAATAATATAATTACAAGAATATATACATTTATCCTCCGCTGCTGTCGCACCGATTTTCTCAGTGTCCTCTCCAATTTGCGCTGGTTTCCTGTGCTCTTCCATCTTCTTCATTCGGGGTGTGTCCATGGCTACAATTGTGGCCATGGCACCAGACAGCGCTGCTACAGCCGCGATGCACGCACCCCTGCTAAACATAGTAAATACGACCTAAGCCGTATAGGGGTTACCTCGAGACGCATCCCATTCTCCAACCGTCTTAGCAATCATGCCGGAGGGTAAACAGAACTGTGAATGTGCTCACACTGGCGCAGCGCGGTTTGCGGGTCGACAGTAAAATAAAATATAAAAAAATGCCAGCAGCCAAATAACAGAAAGCTGAGGACAGTGGAGTATACCATACAGGAAGTTTAAAACTTGACATTTCCATATCGCTGCTGCTAAAGGCTGTTTAGCACTTTTGAAATCAACCACAGATAAAAGTCACTGGCCCTGCCTGCATATATTATAACGGACGCACTGAGTGACATCCGCCCAGTAAAGTTGGTAACGATGAAGTGAAAGTAGTTCCATTTCTTAACGGCGAATAAAAAGTGTTAGGTAACTATTTTTAATTATAGAAATTATTACTTTTGCCTCCTGTTTTCTTTTAATGCAACGAAGTGTTTATCTGAGGATATTTGTGATATTATTATTTTCTAACGATTCCACAGTTCCACATGACCGACGCATGAATAAAGTGATGAGGTATAAGTAGAGGCAGTTGTTTTTCGCGAAAATATTTGTGGTCATTCTAGACTTCAATACCCTACGTCCGCAAACAAAACTTCCTTTGTTTATTGGCCACGCGTGTATTTGAGAAGAAATGTACTTATTTGACTGGGCCAATCAGAATAAAGTACTCCGATTCGCGTATATTACAACGCCAGAGTACTTACGCACTTGTTTGAAAACCTTGGAGGATGGCCATACTATTAACACGCGTGCTAAAAATACATCTCTGTTAAATATTCCAGCTGACAAAACCCATGTGTATGCTAATTCTTTCACCGTCTCTGTCGCACGAGCATGGAATAATTTACCCGTAGAAGTGAGGAACTCTAACATCAACAACTTTTAAGAGCAGTGCTGCCAAATACATTAAGAATATGCGCCAATGATTCCATACACACGTATCAATATTCCATAGTACTTATAATATATTTTTTCATCTTAACTATTTGTATACTTTACCTACACCTTTTGATTTATACATTCACTTTGATCAGTGTGTAAATTGTAGCTGTCCATTCGTCAATTAATTTTTATTTGTTGCTGCATTCAATTTTCATTATACGTAAGTTATTATAATATATATTTTTACTTATTTTAATGAGCTAAGATTCAATATGTTGTTTGCTTCTCAGGTACTTTATAGGTTATGCACATTTATATTTATGGTTGGTAATGCGGATTATGAAACAAATTTTGTGTTATTGTAGATCAGTATTATTGTGCTATTTTAATTTTAGTTTCTTTAAACATTGCCTTGTCTCTAGTCCTGCTCAAGATATGTACATAATATGAAACCACTGATTTTTTTCACATTTACTACTTTTTGAGCTACCATATTTCGGTTTCGCCTCTTGTTAATGTAAATATCTTTCTTGTTCTTTATGTTTACGTATGTGTACACTGAGTTACGCCGGGTTAAGTGTAAGAGAAGGTATTGAAGCTTTAACTTAGCCAGTATAAATAAAGTCAACATAAATAAATAAATGATTTGCGGGCAGACACTTGAGGTACATGACATTTCAATCATCCAACCACGACAGTGCATATAAATTAAGGAGGTTTGAAATATTTTCGCGAGAAACATCTTTCCCTAGGTATAAGGCAACGTTAATTCTATATAAGGCGGAAGAATACATAACGTGCATACAAGTAGATCTCAAAAGAGCTCATTTTACCGTGAACAGCCTATAGGCAGACGCATGTATTGGTTGTACCGGGTGTAGCGGAGGACCGTGAGGTACTCCTTGAGCCAGGTACAGATGTTGTAGCTGAAGGCCGCAGGTAAGAGGTCACCTGGCCGGCCGACTGTGTAGAGCCGGGGAATCCCCCGGAGTGCTGGCAGGTTCTGCAGCCTCCCTGCTGTCTGGCTCCTGCAACACTGCTCTGCTGGACATATCACTAAAGTTTATTGCTCAATTAAATAATGCACATTTCCTTTTGCTGCCTCGCCTCTTATTATACGCTTTCGCTCTTTCTTTGCCCTCCCCCCCCCCCCCTTTTTTTTTCTTCTAGCAAACCTCCTTTGAAAAATCACCCCATTTATGACGTCTTTCATTATTTTCCAAACAAGTTATGTTTAATTTATTTATTTATGGCTTATAGTGACCTTATCTTACACTGGACCCATAACTAGGGATAGAAACATTTCGCGAATTCATTTCAGGACAAGGTAGATATCAAACACGTGTACACTGAAGTTGAATTTGCAATTGGATCGTAGTTTATTAGACACGCCCTGGACTACTCTGAGCCAATAGCAGACATGTAAAGAAACAAGTTACGAATCCTATACTACCAGGTGTGTATGAGTGAGTGAAGAGATTTGAGCGGCTCTTAACAGCGAAGTCTTGAGAGCCGATGAGGGTGATTGAAGTGAATATGGAGCGGTGCCGGAATGCAGGGGCGGGGGAAACGGGAGATACCCGAGAAAATCCGCCGACCAACGGCATCGTCCGGCACGATTCCCACTTGCGGAAATCCGGTGACCCGGCCGGGGATCGAGCCCGGTTCGCCTTGGTGAGAGGCGAGCAGGCTGACCGCTCAGCCTCCGCGGCCCCTAGCAGGTGTGTAGTAACACTGGCTAATCACTGGGGAAGCAGCCAATGAACAAACATCTGAGTCTCGAGTGTACACATCACTGTGGAGTCTAGCTTACAGGACTTGCTAGAAATTCAAACATTGAACTTATATATTAAAACATACATGTATTTAACTTAATACTAAACAAACCAAATATGCAATTTAATTACTCTCTCACTCATTCACTTACACACACATTCATCATTCACATATGCAGACATGCACAACACGACTTCACGAAATGTCAATTTCATCCCCTCATCCACTGGGGTGACTAAGGTAGTACTTATTTACTTTATTCTTAAATTATTTACTTAAAGTTTGAGTATTTCTGTGTTCAGTCGGCAGGCTGCTCCATGTGCCTTCGATGCGGCAGTGGTGAAGGAGCTCGAATATAATTTGGTCTTGTGTAGTGGTATTAGCTGTCCATTGTCGACTTTACAGCGAGTGTTTACTGGATGATTACTCGCGAAAAACTTTCGAGACACGATAGAGTTCAAATCGCTGTAAGGTCGTCCAGCTTTTTTGATTGGCTGAAACATATTCTGGTCCGTGGCAACTGACTCCGCACGAATCACGAAGGTTCAGTGTCGGAGATACGAGATTCTGATTGTCGCGTCAAATGTGGAAACATTACCAGTAGCCAATGGATGTACGAAAGCTGAGGTGTATATATAACATTGAAGTCCACTCTGTGAATTTTTCGCGAAAAGTCACTGGCCCTATTCATAAGCATTCTAAACTTGTGTGCACATAAAAATGCGTTATGTTTTGTTCAATTTAAATTATACATATATTTTATCTATAAATTGTAATATTTGATTTATAATTAATATTAACAAAAACAGCGAGAAAAAAGGTGTGTTGGTAATGCCTAGTAAGAAATAGTTTCTTATGCAAAATATTATTACATTGAGTGCACACATTGTTTGCATGAGGCGGAGGAATATCCTGGGAGTAGGGCTTCTGCAGGGCTTCAAAAAAGTTAGAAGTAACCGCGAGTGGACTAAATGCACGTGAAAATGCACTTGCAGTTGCGCCTTAGGTCAGGATCTGCGATTTACCCTTTGAGGGGTATGCACACACACACACACACACACACACACACACACACACACACACACAGATATATATATATATATATATATATATATATATATATATATATATATATATATATATATATATATATATAAATTTTTATTTTGCTTTTCGACTCGTTAAGACGTGAGCAAAAGAGAGTGCATGACGGTTTGGCAATATTGCAACGCCAGAGGTAGTACTTCCCGTCTAGTCTCTTTTGCTGGAACCATTGCGCTACAGGCTGTTCACGATAAAGTGAGCACTTTAGAAATGAACCTTAGAAAAAAGTTACTGCCCCTGTATGCACGTATTTTAATGGGCACACTGAGTGACATTCGCCCAGTAAAGTAGGTAACGATAAATGGAAACTAGTTCTATAGCTCAACGTTGAGTAGAAAGTGTTAGGTAACGATTTGTGACAACTTAAAATTATTTATTTCGCTTTCTGTTTTATTTAATGCACAGAAGTGTAAAAAAGAGCAGATTTATGAAGTATTTCCTTTTCTAATCATTTTACTGTTTCACTTGACCGACGCACGAACCAAGTAATGAAGCCGCTGGCCATGTTAATTTTACGTAAGGAGGAGGAATACACAAAGTGCATACAAGTAGATCTTAAGCAAGGCTTTCAAAAGTGCTCATTTTACAGTAAACAGCTTTTTTTAATTAGAATGGTACCACAGTGACACGTTTTCACTTGCAAAGGATTTCGAGAGGACTATATTGACATAACTGCTCTCACGATGATTTTACAGATTGACTAACAAGTTAATGTAGACCGTAATAAATGTGTTGATCGTTGATTTACATATAAATTGCCGTGTGCTGCCATGTGTTGAGTCACAATACTAATGGCGGTCCCTGATGAATAATTCAGACTGCTCTGTACGCGGCATGCAGTGTTGCCAACACAGAAAGAGGAGATTTCGCTACACCTCTAGTAAAATTCCGCTACATTCCGCTACACAACTATATATTTTTTTAAATTTCATTCTAATAATTTGACGGAAAATGTTGCCTGGCCTAAATATCGAAGCTTGTACAGCCAGAAGTACAATAAATCTCGACAAAAAAAAAAAGCGTGAACAAATCCGACTACAAACAAACTCTCCAAAATACAAAGTAACCAAAAATCGTAACTCCAGAAACTCGCCAAATGGTCAAACAGCACACATGCAAAATAAAGAACACATGTCAAACAGCACATGTGCAAAATAAGAACACAACGCCGACGCCGAGGTCCAGAACTAGGAACAGACGGCAAGAACTATTAATGGGAGGAAAAAATGACCTTCATGATAACAGGTGATGATATCAGACATTCATTTCATAATAAAGACGTATCTGAAGATTCTGCTATCTTTAGTGCAGTGGCGATATTAATGGTAGCTATAGTATGTATTTGGCGACAGGCAATGAATTACGGGGTCGTCAAACAAATTATATGTTCACAAAATTAGAACAATATTAAAATATTAACAAATAAAAAATAGTATTTAAGCTTTAAAAAGTAAACCTAACTCTGCTGCGATAAGTTTTAAAGCACAATGGCTATTTTCATGGGTGCCAGAGGCATGCTAGAAAGTCGCTACAATATCTATGTTTATCACTTTTCGCCGCTTTGTCCCCCCAAGGTTTAAATGTCGCTATGCGTGGCGGAATTCCGCTACTGTTGGCAATACTGGGCATGTCGGATATGCAGTGTCCCAGCTGCGTATGTTAGCGAAGTTTAGAGCTTATATCACGCAACGTTTCCTCTCCCGTCCTTAGGGGCGATCACCTTGAGAGAGGGGCTTACAAACAAGCCCATAACGAGCTGGGAAACCCTGTTGTCGCATCAGCGTTGAGTATACACAACTCGATATACGAGCTCTAGCGCGAGTGTGTAACTACCGCACATGCTGCGTTCGTGTCAGAGTGAAGGTGGTTTCACACGAAACTCGGTACAGTTTTCTATGTCCCTGGCCGTAATCAGCCAGAATGGAAGAAGGGGATAAATTACTTTCGGTTGTAAAATCAAACAGTTTGAAACTATTTACTACGAGAACAATATGTCAAATGACGTTTGTTGGCTAAACTTTCAAGCATGTAATATTGAAAATTATCTCTCACGTTTGTTGCTTGAATATGTCAAACCCGTGGTCATAGTTTATTGACAACATTCGTGGCGTTTAAAAATTCCTTTTAAAATTAGAAAAATTATCGTTAGTGGTAAAATGAATGATTTCGAAAGAATGTTCTAGGTCACAAGTTTGATATGAAATGTACTCTTGCACTCTTTGTTGCTCTTCTGTAATCAAGTAAAAGGGGGCCAGTCCCTGCCATCTTGGATTTTCAGAATTTTCGCAAAAAAAAAAACCCTGTATTATAGATTTTTTAAATAGAATTTTACGGAACAGCAAGATTTTACGGAACAAGCCTTTGCAATATATTTTCTATGAAGCTGGCATTGTTTGACGACAGGGGCAGTTATTAACTGTTGTAGTCGCTCGCGACGAAAAACCATTTATTCCTTCCCAACTGTTACTAGTTAAGAATTGGTTATGACAGTGGGGAACTAACAACTCGATAAAGAGCGAGAAGGTGTTATTTCTGCTGTGTCGTGCGAAAAATATTTCGTTAAACAAGCTCAAATGCAAATTATGACGAAAAATAGCTAAATCCAACATGGCGGAGACTTTTTCCTCCTTAAGGGGCGGAGGTTTTATTGAACGAAAGAGATGAGCATAATTTCTTAATTTGTTTATAAGCCATCCACAAAAGAAGTATTCGGATCGTATTACCTTGGCACTAATGGCTATCACAAGTTATTTGCAGTCAGTATTGAAGTAAAAGCTGTTTAAGATAAAGTGAGAACTTTTGAAAAATGTCACTGTCCCTCCCTGCGAATGTTCTAACGGTCACACTGACAAACATGCACCCAGTGAAGTTGGCAACGACGGCACGAAACTATTTCCATTCTTTAGCGCTGAATTAAAAGTGTTATGTAAACATTTCTAATACCGAAATTATTTCTTTTATTTCTTCTTTTGTGCATATAAGTGTAAAAATTAACAATTTTGTAAAATATTTGCTTTTATAACAGGATCACAGCTTCACTTTACCGGCGCATGAATAACGTGATAACGCCCATGGCACTGTTAATTTTACACGCGGTGGAATAATACTTTACCGGGAACAGCCTATAACGGCCTGTTCCCTCGTGGAATCTAACACACTCATAAATCGAAAACCGGTCTTTGTAAATAGTTTTCTAATACCTATTGAATTACTATTAAAAATCATGTATTTGATATCTGATAATTCCAGTATACCCAAATTATTTCAGACTGGATATCGCCAGCATTTCCTGTCCGGAACGTTCTGGAACGCCCCGAGCGTTAGCTGCAGTCTACTCGTCAGATGCCTCGCAGAACTCACGCACTATTGCCCTGCGTCCCCCCAGACAAACTCGTCAACCGCATTCTCTAACCCACCCCCCCTTCCCCCCTTCATCCGCCGGTCCTTCTCTTCCGCGTCCCACGATAGCGCGATTACCGTTCACCATTCGCCGCTCTTCCGTCAGGTGGCTATTATCACAAGACTGCCTACTCTTCGGATGCGACCGTGTTTATAGAGCAGGTGACCTGGCCCAGAACCTTCTTCGCACGTCGAGGTTGCGCCGAAGGCGGTGATGACCAGAATGTTCTTGCACATGATCTGAAATCGTTGACTCCTCTGTAAAGAGGGAGGGAGAGTGACGCAGTACAGATCAGCTGTCAATCATTCCCTCCGCATGCCATAACGTGGAGCAATAGCGCTTTAGAAAAGCACGACTGAAACAGATCAAGCTAGTTACAAAAGTTTTAATAACATAAGCAGAAAAAAATACTTTCTGTTAAATATTAGAAATGTGTGTGCAGAAAATGTAGTTTTATAAGATTATAGAAAAATTACGCAAAAAAATTGTCAGTGTAAAAATAAAAATGTTCATACTTTAGTGAGTTTACATAGATACTGTGACCGTGTTAAAAGTTTTATTCTCCAGTTCAAAAATAGTATTTCTGGTATTTTATTTGTGTCAACCTAACAAAAAACTAATATATAGGTTCATATTATTAAACTGAGTGCATTCTCTTCGCGGTGTAATTTTCTATATTTAGTTAAGCTGTATTTGCATGAGGCGGAGGAATATCATGGAGGTAGAGCTTAAGTATTGAAAGCGATGAAATCTAAACTTCCTTATTGTCTGTAAATGACAGCGAATGCACGACCTGAGTTGGACAGAGTTTGAAATAAATTAAAATGACTACTAGTTATTACTAGAGACAGGACAAATTCGCAAGTTCAAAAACCTGTAGGCTAGACTGCATAGTTTTGTGTACGATAACCCAGATAAATATAGATACTCATTGGTTGGTTGATGTCACAGCGGTAGGCGATGGTTGGGTGTTCATTTTGTCGCGTGTTTCTTATTGGTTCAGGGTTCTTCAGGAGGTGTTATACAACGCGTAGACCAATAGTAAAAGTAACATGAGCAAAAGAGTTTTTGGATTCTAGCTTGACCCAAAATGAATCGGCGAAGTCTTCATGTCTCTAGTTATTACTTTTTTT